>CM064518.1:22114118-22686618 GCA_032716605.1 Paralithodes platypus | reverse complement strand
CTATTTTTATTTTTTTTGGCGGGGGGCGAGTCGAGACATAGCCCGAACACGGACATCACAACACAGCAGAAAAACAAAACAAAATAAAACACAAAATCAAAAGTCGTCCAGGAGAAATACCCAGAGTCCCAGGCCAATTGGGGGTCCCCAGCTAGATTCCCAGGTCCCAGATCTCCCGGGGAGGCTCCGATTTCCGCAGGCAGACCCACAGCAGAGCCGCCACCACAAGCACGCCCACCATGTTTCCAGGCGTACCATTCATTACTACTGGCACCCCGGGCCAGTCGCCTGACAGACTATTATCTAGTCCAATTGGCACCTGACCCACTCTCCCAAACGACCGTGTTTACTCTAATCTGCATTCTCCATTCATTCCTATTTATTACTCAATGAATTAGGGTGAGGGTGAGGGTGAGTGAGTTAGGGTGATGATAGGGGTGAGGGTGAGATAAGGCATTGTTGAATCAGACGTGGGTTAGGGTGACGGTAGGAATGAGGATGAGATAAGGCATCGGTGAATCAGTGGGTTAGAGTGACGGTAGGAATGAGGATGAGATAAGGCATTGTTGAATCAGTGGGTTAGAGTGACGGTAGGAATGAGGATGAGATAAGGCATTGTTGAATCAGTGGGTTGGAGTGACGGTAGGAATGAGGATGAGATAAGGCATTGTTGAATCAGTGGGTTAGAGTGACGGTAGGAATGAGGATGAGATAAGGCATTGTTGAATCAGTGGGTTAGAGTGACAGTAGGAATGAGGATGAGATAAGGCATTGTTGAATCAGTGGGTTAGAGTGACGGTAGGAATGAGGATGAGATAAGGCATTGTTGAATCAGTGGGTTAGAGTGACGGTAGGAATGAGGATGAGATAAGGCATTGTTGAATCAGTGGGTTAGAGTGACAGTAGGAATGAGGATGAGATAAGGCATTGTTGAATCAGTGGGTTAGAGTGACGGTAGGAATGAGGATGAGATAAGGCATTGTTGAATCAGTGGGTTAGAGTGACGGTAGGAATGAGGATGAGATAAGGCATTGTTGAATCAGTGGGTTAGAGTGACAGTAGGAATGAGGATGAGATAAGGCATTGTTGAATCAGTGGGTTAGAGTGACGGTAGGAATGAGGATGAGATAAGGCATTGTTGAATCAGTGGGTTAGAGTGACGGTAGGAATGCGAATGAGATAAGGCATTGTTGAATCAGTGGGTTAGGGTGACGGTAGGAATGAGGATGAGATAAGGCATTGTTGAATCAGTGGGTTAGAGTGACAGTAGGAATGAGGATGAGATAAGGCATTGTTGAATCAGTGGGTTAGGGTGACGGTAGGAATGAGGATGAGATAAGGCATTGTTGAATCAGTGGGTTAGAGTGACGGTAGGAATGAGGATGAGATAAGGCATTGTTGAATCAGTGGGTTAGAGTGACGGTAGGAATGAGGATGAGATAAGGCATTGTTGAATCAGTGGGTTAGAGTGACGGTAGGAATGCGAATGAGAGAAGGCATTGTTGAATCAGTGAGTTAGGATGACGGAAGGGTTGAGGGTGAGATGAGTCATTGGTGAATCAATGAGTTATGGTGACGGTAGTGGTGAGGGAGAGATGAGGCATTCGTGAATCGATCAGTCACTTAGGGTGATGATACGGTAAGACTGGTTATAGGTGAAACGAAGCATATTAGGGTGGTGATAGAGGTGAGGGTGAGAGGGACCACGTCATACCAAGTATAAGGAGGAGGGTAAAATATGTTGTGGGTGAATAAAAGTGAGTTAGAAGGAGGGTGTGATTGAAAGAGAGGGGTAGGGTTAGGTTGCAAAGGTGTATAGAAGAGAGAGAGAGAGAGAGAGAGAGAGAGAGAGAGAGAGAGAGAGAGAGAGAGAGAGAGAGAGAGAGAGAGAGAGAGAGAGAGAGAGAGACAAAGATAGGGGCTGGGTAGGCTTGAAAGAGTTAGAGCGACAATAGAGAGGGGAGAGAGGTTAGGTCATAAAAGGTGTTTCGGGGTGAGGTCACTAAGACGGGTTCTGGCCTCTACACCGTCACGCTTAACAGACAGGGGGAGAGAGGAAAGGAATATATATGGATAACTGGAAAGAGGAAAGATGAAATGAGGAGAGACAAACAGAAAAAGCTGAAAAGAAGGAAGCTGAACAGAGGAAAGATGGGAAGGGGGAAGGATGAAGAGCAAGACGATAAGAAGAATTCAAAATAGGAAAGACGAACAAAGGAAGGACGAAAAGAGGAAAGCGGAACACAAAGGAATGACTGAAAGAGGAAAGGCAAACAAAGGAAGGACGAAAAGAAGAATGACTAACATAGGAAGGACGAACAGAGGAAAAACGAACAAAGGAAGGACGAACAGAGGAAAGACGAACACAGGAAGGACGAAAGGAGGACAGACGAACAACGGAAGAACGAAAGGAGGACAGACGAACAGAGGAAGGACGAAAAGAGGAAAGAGGAAAAGAGGAAGACATTAAGAGGAAAGATGAAGAGAGGAAAGACAAAAAGGGAAAAGTTGAACGATGAAAATAGGAAAGATGAAAAAGAGTTAAGAGAAGAAACAGGAAAGAGAAAAAGACGAAAAGAGGAAAGACGAAAGCAGGAAAGATGAGAAGAGGAAGGACGAAAAGAGGAAAGACGGAATGAAGTAAAGAGGAAAGACGGAAAGAAGTAAAGAGGAAATACCGAACGAAGTAAAGAGGAAAAATGGAAAGAAGTAAAGAGGAAAGACAGAAAAATTAAAAAAAGAAAAACGAAAAGAGGAAAGAGGAAAAGAGTAAAGACAAAAAAAAAGGAAAGAAGAAAAGACAAAAAGGCGAAAAGAGGAAAGAAGAAAGGAGGAAAAATGAGAAGGAAGGACGAAAAAAGGAAATGTGAACGGGAAAGACGGAAAGAAGTAAAGAGAAAAGACGGAAAGAAGTAAAGAGAAAAGACGGAAAGAAGTAAAGAAGAGAGATGGAAAGAGGAAAGGCGGAAAGACGGAAAGAAGTAAAGAGAAAAAGACGGAAAGAAGTAAAGAGGAAAGACGGAAAGAACTAAAGAGGAAAGAAGTAAAGCGGAAAGACGGAAAGAAGTAAAACGGAAAGACGGAAAGAAGTAAAGAGAAAAAAAGTAAAGACGGAAAGAAGTAAAGAGGAAAGACGGAAAGAAGTAAAGACGGAAAGAAGTAAAGGGGAAAGACGGAAAGAAGTAAAGGGGAAAGACGGAAAGAAGTAAAGAGGAAAGAAGTAAAGACGGAAATAAATAAAGAGGAAAGACGGAAAGAAGTAAAGAGGAAAGAAGTAAAGAGGAAAGACGGGAAGAAGTAAAGAGGAAAGATGGAAAGAAGTAAAGAGAAAAGACGAAAATCAATAAAGAGGAAAGAATTACAGAGGTAAGACGAAAAGAGAGGGAGATGGGGGGAAGGGGGACATCTTTTTGTGCCTACCCTGTTTCTCTCCATTAGTTTGCAGATTCTAATACTTGCACCTCATTAGCTTGGCGATAATATGAATATGATGCTAATTCCCATTCAGGTGTCGATTTTCTTCTGGGCGAGCGATAGCGACCCTATAAATTAGAATAAGTCGAAACAAATATAACTTTAGATTAAAGGGTTACATTTTTTTTTTTTTTTTTAAATAAGGAAGTCTGGTATAGCAATTTAGTTAGCCTAGGGAACAAACTAAAATATATTGCTCGAAAATGGCAAAAGGAAGGAAAGTCCTCAAAAATAATTAAACTAAAATATAATATAATATTTAATGTCATAATAACCCTCAAGATTTCGGGTCAGATAGTGATAAACACAGTATATGAAAGAACAACTTAAAGGGAAACAATATGGGCATCAGGATATTACGTAAAATGTGTATACACGCATGTGATTTCTTCGCTACATACCTAATTTCTTTACTATATTACGACGAACTTCAAACGATTTCCTTCAACTTCAAAGTGATCTTATAACCAAGAATACCATCGAGTAAACTTTTAACATTTTGAATATAAACACCATTTGAGGAGGAGCACTTTATTGACAACGTTTCGCCGACTCCAAGATATTCTTCAAATTCTGCATACAATCGTCTACGGATAGCCAGAATATAATGGAACATGGCTTCATCAAAATAATATAGTTAACTTAGCCACATGAATAAACTGCACACTATTGTAATAGCTTCATCCAAATCAAAAGGTCAAAGCCACACGAATATCTACACACTATCAAAATGAAAGGTTAAACTGACATTAATAAACTGCATACTATATAATTATTTGAAAACAGAGGTCTCGCTAACACTGGCATTATTGCATGGTGGCATCACAGGGCCCATTAACTACGTAGTGAGTGATAAGAGAAGGGCAGAGAGAAGGGCAGATGGGTGAGATTAGGCCACCCTGGGAATAAGAATAAGAAGAAAGTGTGAAGGTAGAAGACATACGTGAATATTAGACCACAGTGGGAATAAGAATGAGAAGAAAGTGTGAAGGTAGAAGACATACGTGAATATTAGACCACAGTGGGAATAAGAATGAGAAGAAAGTGTGAAGGTAGAAGACATACGTGAATATTAGACCACAGCGGGAATAAAAATGAGAAGAAAGTGTGAAGGTAGAAGACATACGTGAATATTAGACCACATTGGGAATAAGAATGAGAAGGAAGTGTGAAGGTAGAACATACACGTGAATATTAGACCACAGTGGGAATAGAATGATATGAAAGGGTGAGAGTAGAAGAAATGCGTAAATAATATATCACAGAGGGACAAGAATGAGATGTAAGTGTGAAGGTAGCAGAAATACTTGAACAATATAACACAGTGGGATAATAATGAGATGCAAGTGTGAGAGTAGAAGCCATACATGAACAATAGACAACAGTTGGAGAAAGGAGAAGACGAAAGGTAGAAAGCAATACACGAAGAATATATCACATCAGTAACAAATATCAAGATGAAAAGTGAAAGGTAGAAGAGACACATGAATAGCAGATCACATTAGGGATAAGGAAGATAAGAAGGGTGAAAGGCAGAAGGAACATAATATCTAGACCACATTAGTAACACAAATGAGATGAAAGTGAGATAATTAAAGACACTAGGGACATAGACACTCTCTCTCACTATTTTACCGCTATTACAATAATCAGTGTTCCTCAGAGCTCTCTCAGTGTATACCACCCCCTCTTTGTAAAGCGCGAAGTACCCGTCTTGCAACACAATCCTACCCTACTCTGTGCAACTCTCCAACCCAAGAGTGAAACGCTATATTCTCAATTTTGCTTCTATTCAACAGCTCGGCTCTGGAACTCTCCCATAATCAGTCTTTCCCACTTCCTATGACTTAAATTGCTTCAAACTCCGTGGCCCGAATTCAGAACACCGATTTAAACCTCGGATTTCGGAGCAGGTTTAAACCTGGGATTGAGATTACTCGATCCTGGATCGAAAACAAAGGTTTATCCGTATTCAGAACACGGGCTTAAGATCGAGATCGAGTAATCCACGGCTTAAAACTCTGTTCAAGTCGAAGGTTTGCAACAGCCAATCACAGTGCCGTAAGGAATGCAGTCAGCCAATAAGAACACGAACGAGCCATTGTATCTGTATATATGTCCTTATTTTCGTCATTTGCTTTCGCTCAGGTGAATTCTAGTTTGTAATTACCAATTCCCAAAATAAATTATATAATATAATAAGTTGTTTTACCAAGAGAGTACACCTTAAACAAATATGTATATAGAATTAGAAATGATCCGATACCGAGTAGCCTATACTGTAGGAGTAGCCTACTACTGACATGTCGCTACTTTCCTCCTATTTATTTCGGTGACAGGTCAGTTGAACCAGTGCCAATTCAACCAGTGCCACTTTAACCAGTGCTAACTCAACCAGTGGCCACTTCAACCACTGACCATTTCAACCAGTGACCATTTTAACCAGTAGGTTAGGTTAGATTAGGTTAGGTTACTGGTTAAAATGGTCACTGGTTGAAAGGGTCACTGGTTGAAGTGGCCACTGGTTGAGTTAGCACTGGTTAAAGTGGCACTGGTTGAAGTGGCACTGGTTCAACTGACATGGAACCATTTATTTCAGTTACTTCAAGCTTTTGAGAGTTTCGAAAATTTAAAAATGTATCTGAGCATATAGATGATGGCATATATCGGACATAATATTTAATTTACGAGTATATATGTACAGTACGTGTATGTCATGAAAGATAGGCCTACTGTTGGATATTGGCAGGTAGCCTATTCAGAGGGAAAATACAATCAATCGAGCTTTGCCAAACTCCAGTACTGTGATAAACTGCAACCTGTTATTTTTGTTTTGTAATCAATTATCAACAAATAAATGTTCATTGATTTCTACATGTACGGACATCAACTGCTCCATTTATCCAAACCAATTGCATGGCAGCCATAGGCTATTAATACATTTGAAGTCACCAAGCTAATCATAAAAAGAAAGCACTCTCATTGTATTTACAGTTCGAAATATTGATATTGGCTTATGTATTAATGCAGAACTAATGTGTACTCCGTGGTTCGACTTATAATATATCAATTAATACATTTAAGAGTGATAATGAGGACTAAAACGCTAAACCAAATACTGTAGGCTGCTACATTAGGTACAGTAAGTCAAGCTTATACCTAAGATACTGCCTCCACCGCATGCTCAGCACTGTTAATACTCCCTCAATTGGACACATGTATAGGCCTATAGGATAAATAGCTCAACTAAAATTATTTGTAACCATGAAGTATGTAGGCGAAAACCGTTACCAATGTGACTCGTGATTTAAACTATGCAGCATTGCAACCTACTAGGCTATGGAAAAGACAACTCATACAAATTATCTCTTTTATCCTAGGCTACTTGTTAAATGCATTTGAAGACAATGGTGCACTTGTGATTCCTTATTTATATAAGCTATATATTTTAATTCGTACAAAGGATTAATAACTGCATGGATACAGTTAATAATTATAGCCTATTTGCTGTGCAGCATGTAGTGAACTAATACTATTGGTGCTATGATAAACTAATACAATACTAACATATATAATATATGTTCGTGGACATTTAATTATAAAATTATTTTTATTCAGCATAGAGGCATCTCAGGTTATCAAGGCACTTACAACTATTATCGAATAACCACATCAGTGATTAGGCTACGGCGATTCTTCGTTCCCTTGGCACTTATTATTCATTTGTTCGTATGCTTAGACAATTTCCAACGTAATATACAAATTGTTGCCGTCTTTTGCAATATAATATAATCGGTTTAATGACAGTTTGTGTTAGTTGGAAATAATAATAAGACATTTTAGTGGCGAGTAGGAAGCCTTCGATCGATCGTCTGTTAAGCCTCCCGCTGGTTTAAACCTCGGATTGACTGCCCGAGATGCATTCTTACACTTGGCATTCATTATTTATATAAATCCTTACTTAGAATGACTGCAAATAGTCAGTGCCAGTCTTTATTAATTTATATTATGGAATCCTTATGGATTAGTGTAAGCTATCATATTATTAAGTAATTTGAGGTTTTTATAACTTTGATCTAACTTCAAACCTACTCTCCCGCAGGTTTAAACCTCGGATCGAGTAATCCGCGGATTGACTGGATAAGTGGCTCAGGATTTTATTCTGAATACCAATAGTCCTGGATTGAGTTTCAATCTCGGGTTTAAACCAGCGAGGAGGTTTAAACCACTGTTCTGAATTCGTGCCCGTTTGTCCAGGCATTTTGGCTCGAACATCTTTTGATTTTGGCCCTGTCACTCTTTCAACTCTGAAAAGGCAGTTCTGCCTTTTGTCTCCCTCACTCACATAGAAAAAAAACAAAAAACAGTCGGAATATAAATTAGAACAAAGTGAGATGGTCAAGTAAACACATGGAAAGAAATTATTGGAGAGTGAAATAATGCATGTACTGTATAAGAACATTAATAACGGTACAACTGTGGACAATCATAAATCGTTTACAATAGAGGGACAAGAACGAAACTAAATGTAAAACAACCATGAACGAAATACTAATATATAACGGTGTAGAACGAAAATAAATGTAAACCGGTGGGAAACGAATATGAACATACAAGGATGAACAACAAGGAATATATGGTGGTGACAAAACCTGAATAACGAAGCAAAAACAAAAATGATGGACAAATAAATACTGTAAATGTAAATAGCTAGTAATGCCATGTAAATCGGCAAAAAAATAAAATATACAAATAAATACAAATAAATATTATATAATTATATAAAACATAAAAATACATAAAAAACGAACAAATGTAGGTTGTTTCCAAAAGTCAAATATACTTAAAACAAGCCAACGAAATACAGAACGGCGTAAGAAAGTAAATCAACGTCATATCGCTCCAAGCAACAAGATACTAGGTTAAGTACAAAATGGGAGAGAAAAAACAAGCCACGGATCTCTGTAGCCTTGCTCCCACAGTGCCCTAACCTGCATGTCTTCAAGTAAATGATATACCCAGGTAACTCACCACTTTCTACTCTCTTTTATCTCTCTCTCTCTCTGTTCTGACATTTATCTCTCCACCTCTCCCGCTCCCTCTCTCTCTCTCTTGCTCTCGCTCTCTCTCTCTGTTCTGCCATTTATCTCTCCACCTTTCCCCCCCCCCCTCTCTCTCTCTCTCTCTGACTCTTCAACTCATCTGGCGACATGTTGTGCCGGTAGTCAGTATTACACTTTTTTCCTCAACATTCAACCCCAACACCAGTCTGGGATAAAAACTCTTAGATTTATCTAGTCACGCAAACTAATCTATCATCAGTATAGTTTCTGATACTAGTGCAACATATCCCAGAAATGTTACCTAATAAATGTTGATCATAGCAAGTTGACAATGAAAGTTCCTTGTACAACCGGATTAATTTGCTTCACTCAAAACATCAGATTAATGAGTTTCTCCTTGGAATGTGCGATTGCGGACAAGTATACTTGAACAAGTATATTTGTTCGAACACCGACCCGTGGTAATAACGTTCTTGACATTGTACTTGCAACAAAAGAAGAATTAATAGAGAATTTGAATGTTGGTGATGAATTCAGTAACAGCGACCATCGTACGACAACTTTCACTTTAAACTTTACTAGTAACGAACCAAATAGTAGCATCGAAAAAGTCCCTAATTTCAAGAAAGCAAACTTTCATAAACTTAGAGCTATGTTTAAAGAAACTGACTGGAGCTTTTTAATTAACAATAACGACAAAAATACATCTTGGAAGTTATTCGAAACCACTTACCTAAAAGCAGTGCAAGACTGCATACCATCGAAAATACGACGTCCAGACCATAATAATAAGCCCAAATGGTGGAATAAAGATATTTCAAACTGCCTGCTTGCTAAAAAATTTGCTAATGATAGATTAAAATCCTCACAAAATGACGAAGAACGGGTGAAATTTTGTAGAGCTACGACGCAAAGCCAAAACGTTAATTAAGCAAAGTAAAAAGACCCCTGAGTTACATATTGCGAATCAAAGTAAAACAAACCCGAAAGAATTCTATAGTTATATCAGAAAGAAAAAAGTAGTTACTTCAACTGTTGGCCCGTTAGTCGATGAAAATGGAGAATACACCAAAGACGAAGTACAAATGAGTAATGCCCTCAATACCTTCTTTGCATCAGTTTTTACAACAGAAGACCTCAGTGATATCCATACACCATCGCCGATTCAGATTGATAATTCAGATGTTCTAAGCAATATCACCGTTACAGAGAGAGAAGTATTGAATTGTTTAGATGAACTCAAGGTAAATAAAACGCCTGGACCTGACATAATCTCGCCTAGAGTTCTAAAGGAAGCTAAGGATGAGCTCTCCAAACCACTGACATTACTATTCAATAAATCCTTGCAGTCTGGAACTATGCCTGATCAGTGGAAGATAGCCAACGTAACACCGATATTCAAAAAAGGCAGCAAATCCCTACCAAGTAACTATCGTCCAATTAGCTTAACCTCAGTTGTATGTAAAATGCTAGAAATGGTCATAAGAGACAGACTCGTAAATCACTTAGAGGAAAATAACATACTTAAAGATACTCAACACGGCTTTCGTAAAAAACGTTCCTGTTTAACAAACCTCTTAGACTTCTTCCACGATATCCTCAACCTCTACGATGAGAGTAAAGCTGTAGATATTATATACTTTGATTTTCAAAAGGCCTTTGACGAAGTTCCCCACAAATGTTTACTGCTAAAACTAAAAGCGCATGGAATACAAGACGGTGTGTTGAAATGGATAGAAAATTGGCTCAGCAACAGAAAGCAAAGAGTAGTCATAAACGGTAAGGCATCTAAATGGACCAATGTAAGTAGCGGGGTACCCCAGGAATCGGTACTAGGACCAATTCTCTTTCTAATTTACATCAACGACATAGATGAGGGTCTCACCTGTACAATCTCAAAATTTGCTGACGATACAAAAATTGCAAATAGCGTACTCTCAAAAGAACAAGTTGACGATATGCAACACAATCTAGATAAATTGTCACATTGGGCCCAAATTTGGCAAATGAGTTTCAATGCGGATAAATGTAAAGTACTACATATTGGATACCTAAATGAGAAAGCAAACTATTCGATGAATGGCACTCAGCTTAAGAATGTAAACAGAGAAACCGATCTGAGAGTAACAATATCGAGTAACCTAAAACCGAGTCAACAATGTTCAGAAGTTGTTAAGAAGGCAAACAAAATAATTGGCTTTATAGGCAGGTCATTTGAGCATAAATCCAAAGACGTTATCCTAACCCTTTACAATTCCTTAGTCCGCCCTCTTCTGGAATACTGCGTTCAATGCTGGTGCCCTTATTACCAAAAAGACATAAACAAGCTAGAACGAGTTCAACGTAGAGTTACCAAAATAATACCTAGCCTAAAGAACAAACCATACGAAGAGCGTCTTAGAGAATTAAATCTATTTCCTTTAACCCAGCGCAGATTAAGAGGTGACTTAATTCAAGTGTTCAAAATCATCAAAGGCATCGACAATATGAACTGTAGTAAGTACTTCACTATCGACCAATCTAATTACACGCGGGGAAACGGTTGCAAAATTATTGGTAAATCTTTTAACTCACACGAATCTAAGAATTTCTTCTTCAATCGAGTTTTCAACTTGTGGAATGGGCTTCCCCGAGACGTTATAGACTGCAGCACCGTTGATTCATTTAAACTCCGCCTAGACAAATATCTCGCATCAAACCCGCGACTGACTGCGCTTGTAAATGAATAACTTTATTTTATCCTCCCCTCAGTTACTAACCCATATGTCCCCTACTAACTTCCTAGTCCTGCCACGGACATTAGTTCCAGGGCAGTAGTTCCCTTTCCAATGTTCCCTTACCTACTCTAAACCACTGTTTGGACACTTGATCCTCAGTGTTTTGGAGGACAAACAGCCTAGAAGGGTCACTAGTATGTTGTTGCTTGATTTCCTTTGTACTCCTTTGTAACACCACCTCATGGTAATATCGAACGATGAACATTGCTTAATGAAAATTTAATCATGAATTAAATCAGCAGTTTTCCAATATTCTTAGTCAGTAAATCACAATTGTTCTGTATAAGGTTGTACAGGAGTTCCCGTCCACGACTGTACAGGAATACGAGAGTATATAATTATTATTCGTGGTCATGAATACCTGATCCCAGTCGAATGATAAAACAAGACTGTGAGCATTAACTAGTGAATCACAGTGATTTGATAATTAACCCGGTCCGTACCAGTGACGTGTTTTTTATTTGATTTCAGTTACATTTAGACGATTTTATGAAGCTTAGGAAGGATATATGGTAGCTAAAAGGATTTGTTGAGATAGTCTGTAGCCTCTTAATGGATAGACGTCCTTCCTAAGCTGAATATAATAGTTTAATAGTTGCCAGAATATAATAAAAAGGGTGTCACCGGCACTGAATGAGTTTAGGCTCAGCAGTTACCAAAATAGTTCCCCAGAGTATCCATATTGGAGCACCTGTAGTTACTTATTGTGCCTCCCAAAATTGTCCAGTTATTGCCCACAACTGTACATTTGGTCAAGTAAATCATGTCAATGTTAAATTAATGATTGGTACAGTTGGCCTCATGGATTTGTCTACACCCATGATTGTAATATGGAAGTAATACGAGTGTGGTTGACTTCTAAGAATAATTTGCAATATAATCGTTAGTTGATCATATGAATTAACTACTGCAGTGCCATTTAAGCTTCTAATTCAATCATACTATGTTCATTCCATATATAGAATCCCAGAGTGTATGCAACTTCGAGTGGGCAACTGTACGGTTTGCACTGTGTATTAATGTCTGCCTGAGTAGAACTGTACTTGGAATATTTTCTTTCACTAAACTAAAAGGGTACGTATCACACGAGAGCTTTTAACATAACATATTGATAACAAAACAAATTCGGTGACACTTCTGGGATTTGTTTTAGCAATGGTATCGGAAACTAGACTTAAGGTAAAGAAATTAGGCTACATAATTATCATAAAACAAAAATATATATAAATAAATACAAAAATAAACTACCAAACCAATGTTGAGGATTAAGGTTGAAGGCAAAAAACTGCTCGTGAGTTACTGGCTTAAGTAAATGATATACCCCATGAAGGTAATACTTTCATGATATATCCATGTAGCCCCACCCCCCCTCTCTCTCTCTCTCTCTATCTCTTCCTCCCCCCCCCCCCTTCTTACCCTCAAAGGTTTTTGGTACAGAAAATGGGACATACATCGACATTCTTTCGTCTTAGAGCGTAATTCGCGTAATTCGAACCAAGCAATATAATGATTTGTGTAGTTAGAACAGTTAGGATGCAGTTGGTTATTCGTAAGAGATCAACCAGAGGCACTCATAACATAATATGTAATTATTAATGTATTAAAAGTATCAATATAAAGAACACCCGAATTTGTTTAGTAAGAGGAAGCCCGGAAGTGCCTTACTAATACAATAGTCGGTGTTGTTTTGTGTTTGTACAGTCGTGGATATTAATGCGGTGTATGCAATTATACAATAGGTCGGTGTTGTTTTGTGTTTGTACAGTCGTGGATATTAATGCGGTGTATGCAATTATACAATAGGTCGGTGTTGTTTTGTGTTTGTACAGTCGTGGATATTAATGCGGTGTATGCAATTATACAATAGGTCGGTGTTGTTTTGTGTTTGTACAGTCGTGGATATTAATGCGGTGTATGCAATTATCGAAGCTATCTTGAGCTGACTTGAATCTCCGTATTATTTGTTTATATTTTTGTTTTTCCTGAAATTTGCAAATTGGAGATTAACTAGTTGGAGGCCTAAGTTTGCTTTGTATTTCGTGACCACTGCTGTACAGTAGGCTAGTAAACTGAACAGATGTAAAGTTCTCCGCCCTGCACTGTATAGTAATGTTTACAAGATTATAAATATAGTGCGTTACTGTAAACAAATACTTGGAAACATTTTATATAAGCTATGTTGAGTGCAATTATACCTGGATATTATTCGATTATCAAAAGGTACAGTTCCCTGCTCAAGTTCTGTACATCTCTGAGATTATATTTTATGATAATAAAATAGTATAGTTTATTTATAATGTAGTATCTTATCGAACAGTTGCATAAGAAGATGAATAAACTACTGCATAGCAAGGAACTCATAATTTAATAATACTATTTTACTTTCATAAATAACATTTCAAAAGAGGAACGGAACTTGAGCAGGGAACTGTACCTAGCAGCATTGTGATAACACTATATAGCTACCTACACAATATCTTAAGGGGGTTCACCGTTTTTGTGTTTATCTTTCTCTCCTTTTCTCTCTTTCCCTGGCTTCTATCCATTCGGCCCCAGGCAACCAACTGTTTTAAGACGTTTATCCCCATCCAGGTGTCGATTTCTTCCTGGCGAGCGATAGCGAGCCCGCATTGTATGGAGAAATCCGGCCTCGTCGGAAACATTTTTCTATCGAAAAATGTACAAATTTAGCTTGCTGTCAAAACAAAAAATATATATGCTGGCTTGCTACCGCTCACCAGGAAAATATTGACACCTGGATGGGGGTAAACGTTTTAAAACAGTAGGCTGAATGGGGCCGAATGGATAAAAGCCAAAGAGAGAAGGAGAGAAAGAAAAAAAAGCGAGGTGGGCTCCCTTAACAATTTATATAATTCAGCTTTTAACAATGTTTTAAAAAATCGCAAAACATATTGTCAATATACATAAGGTAAAGCTCAGCATTGTTTGTTAAGTCGATGGTAAATAGCCAGGTCTATCTGTTATGTCGGGTTGTAATAATTACAACTCGTGATATAGTATCTTCAAAAATCCAATTGTGGACTTATAAACCTTAATATAGCCCGACAGGGTCACACCGAACACGTTCTCAATAGCACAAAATAGGTATTCAATCAGGATAATGCAGAACTCGATGACAACACACATAGAACATGTGAATGATATTTATTTATAAATAACTCCTATCTTGAACTCTCATGGACCGTCTCAACATAACCATCTCAATTTCCAACTCTGGAATATAGATCCGTAGTCGGGGATGGTTCCTGGTCTGAAGTAATAACAATAGTAATACACAAATAATAGGGTACATATGTTGAGAGTCTTGTAAGAAATATTCAAACACAAATGTGGTCAATGGTATAAGCTAGTAAAGTGGCAATACAAGTAGAATATGAACATATAAATAACACCCAATAATAATAACAAACGATGTGAGTCGTGTGTCTTATGTGAGAAGAAACAACAAGAAAAAATAAAGTACAGTCTCAGTTGGAGACACGGGGGGGGGGGGAGTTGAGAGCCAAATAAACCTCAGGTAAGCTGGGTGAGTCACAGGGTTGAGGGGGGGATATATTTATGGGTAGTCCCTGTATTCTCAAGTGACCTTCCTACTCAAACAAGAGAGGTCAGGTCACTGAACAGACTGCGGTGGTGGGAATTTATTTCATAGTTAATGCAACTAAACTTGTACATTTTATAAAGGCACTCTGAAATTGGTGGCAAAATAGGTTTTAATTAAGTACACAAAAGATTAAAAGGTTGGATTAAATTATGTAATTTCTAATGAATATCTTATATTCACGTCAACGATCGTATGTAAGAATAACAAAACGAGCCGAGGAATTCAGATATAGAGCGGTTGTATAATTAGGAATGAACTATAGAATAAATCCATTTAATTATACTGGGGAACAGATTACAATTAACTAAAAGAAGTTAGTCAACGAATGCTCTGGCAAAACGCTTAGGATAAATAGCGTACAAGAGTAATTAACACTATCTTAGTGAACAAGAGAACTGGGGCGCATACAACGAAGTTATGCTGAAGAAACACTTATATCAATATTCCTAAGAGGTCTGAATAATATTAACAGAGTCTTTCAAGGAACATACACTCGAATAATAGGCGTATGGTAAATTATGTGGAATTAAGTAACAGAATCTATGCAATGCTGGAATTCCTGAGCACGAAGAATCAGAATTACTTACATCAGTAATCAAATGAACATCAATACAAATTCATAAAATAATTACAAAGGTGATTATGTAATCGAACGTAATCAAGGAAACTAGGGGGGGGGGGGGGAAGAGGTGTTCACAGGGAGGACTCTAGGAATATGAAATAGTTGAGTGAGAGTAAATTCGTTATAAAATTGGGCGTAGGTTCTAGGTAAATTCAGTTAGGAAGGGAAATCAAATCACATAATACATTCCGACCTCAACTCACAAAATACATAACAGAATACATAAATAGTAAGATCTGCGAGCGTGTGGCAAGGTGAATAACTGAACACAAAAACGTATGCGTAAGACGTTCTGGAGAAACTTAATTAATTATGAGCACTAGGTCTTAAACACAGACCTTAACTAAGTCTTGATATATTGATTCAGAAGGATTAACACAATACACAATTAAGGAACTTGGGCACAGATCTCTGAGGTAATTAACACAACACGGATCACATATCTCACTTTACCTTCACAACAATAACACAACGAAAAACACACAGAAACACTAAAGGGAGAGCAGGGGAAGAGAGTACAGGTCTGGCCAACATAGGTCGTGGGTCTGAGGTACAGCACTTCCGGGAGGTAGGGCAGCACTCGAGTAGCACTCCAGGGGGTAGGGCTTCACTCGAGCAGCACTTCAGGTAGACACACTCTCCGGGTAGGTCAGGGGCAGGCTGGTACAAATTACACAGTTACTTAGCTACTAGGTTCCTGGGTAGGGGTAAAGCAGTAGGGTCATGTAATTTGCATACTTCCCTACAATTTTCTTGAGGTAATGTGCGGCTTTTTCCTTGACTCAGGTTTATAGGTTTTCGAAATCAGAGAGGTATGGGGAAATGGTTGTGATGAAGTTGTGAGGTAAATACTCATCGTAGGTGCACATAGTGGTGGTTTACATGAATACATAATATATGATAGGTAGTTTATTATTTACTTAAGGCCTAGTTATCTAGTTTAATAATAGAGAAATGTGAGATGTACGGAAACGTCTATGAGCTGGCCTCCTGGACAAACACTGTTATAACTCGTCTCATAGTTGTTCTTGGTAGAGACTTATTGTATCTCTTGGTCCGCCATCAGGTGTCCCCTTGTCGCCATTCATTGGTTGTTGTAGATTTCGGCTGTTGATGTTTTATTAGCATAACCATCTTTGCATTGTCAGCAAGACCCGGGGCTGAGGAAATGCTAGGTTGTGGCTGGCTGCTGGGAGGGGAAAGAGCAGGGTTTTGATTGGAGTAGAGAATTTCCCATTCTCGAAGCTGGTGGCTGTTGTCATAGAAAACGTGAAAGCAGGGGTCGTTTATCTATTTGTTCAGGGATCGTACACATGGTTATTTCTGGTCTAATAGGTGTTCTTGGTAGAGGCTTCTCATGTCTCCAGGTCCGTCATCATGTGCTCTCCCGTCTACATCAATTTATATCTGTAGACTTTGGGTCGCTGGTGTTTTATATGCATAAACATCTCCTCACTGTAAGCAAGATCCGGGGTCTGAGGAAATGTTTCGCTGTGGTTGGTTGGTGTGAGGGGGGCGGAGCAAGCTGCTGATTGGTGGAGAGCATATCCCAGTCTCGAAGTTGGTGGTGGCTGTCGTAGAAAACGGGGAAGCAGGGGTCGCTCTTCCATTTGTCCAGGGATCAGAGCATGGGAAAATTGGGGTGGCTTGTCTATTTTCCTGGTCTTCTCCTGTGGCTTCTGGGTGTTGATAGGGTCTTAGAGTTGCAGACTGGCTATTCTGCAACTGTTCTTTGGTGGGTTTGGCTGTAGACCCATAATTTCACTATCTATATAATCAAGCCTTTATGAAGCTTTGGTAGCGATATTGATATTAATTGGTAGCACTTAGCGTTGATATAACTATAGTACCTTCATGTTTCCTTCAAGTATCGAAAAATAAGATGCAAATAGATAAAATTTTCCACCAAATAAAAAATAAACTAAATATGCTTTAAGTCATGAACCAGCAATAATACACCAACATTGACACATCCACACACACACCCAGCTGTAACTAAAACGAAAAACAAAACACTTATATGCAGGTTCTATCTTTAAATGGGCAATCTCTTAGGTCAATACGGCTATTAATTATATAGATCATTTCTAAGTTACTAAGAGTTATGTATAAACTGTATCCTACGAGTTTGTGTCCCCCAAAATGTAGACAATGTAAAAGTTGGCCGATCTCTGTATACGAAAATAAGTCTTGGCTCATTCCTGGACTTGGTATATTGATGCCTAAGACTATGATTGCATATGCTATAGTTTGCTCGTATTTCACCGCTATCCATCTTATATTTGTCTTCAGGGATTTTTGCAGGGATTTGTTGCTTGTCTCGTTCTTTCCCCTTTTTGTTGCATCTACTGGTTATATAAAATTATTTTTCTTGTAGGTTTTGGAGATATTTTCTTTGTAGGATTGATTTTATATAACTTTATTAGTTGCACCTTTGATTATTTCATTTACTGTATATTATATTCTGATTTAACTTTCTTTTCCGTTTTATCTCTGCAGTTTTTGGAGTTGTTTATTGTATGACTTTCCTCAATTTCTTGGTTGCACCTTTTTTTTTTATGTCCCCGAGGTAACTCCATACCACCGTGTCTAATGTTCACTTCCTCATCCTTATAGGGTACTCTCTCTCTCTCTTCTGTGCTATCCTTTTCTTCTAATTTCCTCTATCTGGGGTTCTGCTATCTATGCTATAACTACGTTCTGACCCCCTGTGGCCAATGTATCTATGTAACAATGCAATGTATATATGTAAATTATGTTGTACAGTGTGTATGTTAATCTTTTCCTATCTATCTCTCTATCTTTCCATTGATTTATCTGCATATTTACTGTATACGTGTCACACACATGCTATTTCTTTCACTCTTCCCATCTATCTGTCTATCTAACTATCTATATATATTAATTTATCTGCATCAAAGACACACTCTCCCTCTATCCATCATAGCAACATGTTTAGCCTCAATATGAATACAACAAGCAACCATAGCTGGAAGTTAGAATGGAAAAGGATAAGCACTAGTAATTGTAGACACTTTTTTCACATATAAGATCTGTTTTACCTGGAACAAACTTCCCTCAGAAGTTGTAAACAGTCCTTCAGTAGATCAGTTCAAGAAGAGAGTAGATACTATTCTGCACACTCTGTAATGTGTGTAGTGCACTATAAACAGTCTCTCTCCTTCCACTCCGAGTATCTCCCCGGAATGGACCGCAAGGGCTCCGAGATGCTAACTATTCCTTGTAACTCCTTGTAACTCCCTCAGGAAATGACCTACCCACTTTTGTCTGCCACTCCCCTCCTTTCTTGAACCTTACCTTCACCATTCTCTTTAAATGGATGCCTCTACCACCGTTACATTAATTCCCTGATTTGTTAGTGCGTGTCCCTTTGGCGTATCGTGGTTTATCCTACTGTTCTACGATTTAAGATTATGACACATTTTGACCGCATATTCTGGCTATCATTAGACGAAATTATACGAATAAGGAAGGATCTGTGGGAATTATAAAGGTAAAGACAATCTCAATTAACCCTCTGACTTCCATATACCCTTTTCCTAATATGAATAAAATCGTCTAAGAATAGCCAGAAAAAAATATAAATACGTAATCGGATCTTATGAGGGTTAAGACTGTTTCGAGTTTTATTTGTTCATGATACTTATAAAATTTCGTGTTAGCTGTCTATTCCTCAACCTTGCTTTTCACCTTTTTTGCTGGTGCCATCTATACTTTATCATACTCATTGTTCCCTTTCGGCCCAACTTTACCGTCTCGTCTAACCCATTCAATTGCTCAACCCACATCTCCCCCTTCCCCCTCTCTCTCTCTCTCTCTCTCTCTCTCTCTGTCTCTCTCTCTCTCTCTCTCTTTCTCTCTCTATAGTAATTCAATTGATAAATGGAGATTGGATTAATATGAATGAATCAGTAGGTAGGAGTAAATTCCCTTTCAAACTAAATTTGTTCTATGCTCTATAACAAACTTTCCTTGTGGGCATTTCCTGTCCCATAAGGATACACTTCATCATATATTCCTGTCCGGTCTATTAGCCGGAGGGACGGAGGGTGTGGAGAGAGGCTTCTACTTTGCTGTCCTTTTCTTCTACTATAAACTGTCTATGTCAAATAGTATTACGGCCGGACAACCTGGTAGGGGCTGCAAGGTCTGTGTGGTTTGAGTATCTGTGTAACTTTGTCTAACTCGCTTTCTCTCTCCAAAAAAACAGTAAGTGTCTAAGGTGAAACTTGCGTACCAGTATGCGAAGAAAAAACTCCCTAAATGGCCAACCCCCATCATGGAACGAGACCTAAGGGGGTTCACCGTTATTTTTAATCTTTCTTTCCTTTTCTCTCTTTCCCCGGCTTGTATCCATTCGCCCTCATTCAGCCAACTGTTTTAAGACGCTTATCCCCATCCAGGTGTCGATTTTTTGCTGGCGAGCGATAGCGAACCAGCATTGTATGGAGAAATCCGGCTTCGCCGGATAAATTTTTCTATCGAAAAATTTGCAAATTTAGCTTGCTGTCAAAACAAAAGTATATATATATGCTGGCTCGCTAGCGCTCGCCAGGAAAATATTGACACCTGGATGGGGGTAAACGTCTTAAAACAGTAGGCTGAATTGGGCCGACTGGATACAAGCCAAAGAGAGAGGGAGAGAAAGAGAAAAAAAGCGAGGTGGGTTCCCTTAATACGTGCGAAGTGCTGGACCGGAACCAGGCCACACCAATGAAATTGAAAGTGAGTGGCGAAGTTGACGATTAACCCTTTCAGCATTCGAGTAGTCTTTTCTTCTTTATATTCTGGCTGTCATTAGTCGATTTTATTCAATTTAGGAAGATAGCGTTTGAGTCAGAGGGCTCGTTGAAATTTAAATTACCCATTCCACACGCCTTTCATCCTTATATGCTGGCTATCATTAGTCGATTTTATTCAGATTAGGGATGTATTTTGGAAGTCGGAGGGCTATTTGGGATACGTTTTAAATCTCGGATTCCTAGAGACCCTTCCTAAACTGCATGAAATCGTCTTATGGTAGCCAGAATATAATGAAAAAACGCGTCATCGTAAAGGGATTAACCTTTTCAGTATTCATGGACGCATTTCTCATATTCTGATTATTACTAGTCGATTATATTCAGTTTAGGCAGGCATTGTGGGAGTCAGAGGGTTGATTGAGATATATATTACTACCTATTATTCAGTTTAGGCAGGCATTGTGGGAGTCAGAGGGTTGATTGAGATATATATTACTACCTATTATTCCTAGAGGGCCTTACAAAAGTTGGATAAAGCCGTCTAGTGTTAACCAGAGTATAGTGACCTTAGTGCTGAAAGGGTTAAGAGGAAATAGGATATACATTCCGAACGTTAAGGAAAGGTCAACGTTAAGCTTAAATCCATCACAGCCTCTGGAACTAAATTATTTCATTTATATAACCTCAAATGAGTTTATTTAGCAGTAGTAGCTAAATAGTTACTCATAATGATGAAAGATATGTAGCAGAACGTGTGAGAAAAACAGAAGACATGTAAACAATTATGGTGGGGAAAAATTGCATGGATTAAAAAATGTGACAAACATACAAACAAACACAAATTAAATTAAAAAAAACACCAGACCTACAAATACTTACACGATTCCTTGTTGAAGGTATTAGGGAAATAACTGATAATAGTGTCCAATATGTGATGTAGTAAAGAAGTAAGTATTATAATTGTTGAGGAAATTTGGGATCAGAACTAGTAAACACAATTATCAGTAACTCTAGAACACCTGGTTTATACACTACTTTATAAATAATGAGGCTTAGCAAGGAAGGACACTGGTAATGAATTAGAATATGAAAATAATATACGAATAACAAAAGGAAAATAAACAATAATTAATACACTGTAACTATACCCTGTCCAAAGTAGGTAAGCCAAAACTAGTAAACTCTACCCTCTGTAAATAAACAAAGGCTATTTTGGCTGCAAGTTTCAACACCTAATCTCTAGCTAACTCTTCCCAATTGCTAGAAACATGAACTCGGTTACTGTAGTCCTCTTTGAGATACAGATGTTAAGAGTTAACATTTCTGGCCTACCTACAAGGAATGAACTATAGTAGGATTGATGCGAGTGGAATATATATTGCAGGTGAAATTGAATGCCAAGATGCTGGAATAAAATAAAATTGAAACCACGAAAAGAAAAAAAATCACCATAAAGTTGAAACCCCCTAGTTCAGAAAGATATACAGTTTGTGAGGCACGAGAACACATAAATATCTAGAAAGGAGAAATATTGTATCTTATAACGTGATCAAGTACTGCTGTAGATATAATTGAAACAAATATAACAAACTAAGAATCAATTGCAAAACTTTACAGTTTTTACAGTTAATGAAATTAACTATATTTTGTTGTTGATATTATTATTATTATTATTATCATTATTATTATTATTATTATTATTATTATTATTATTATTAGTAGTAGTAGTAGTGACAATAGTAGTAGTATTATTAGGTAATAAATCTTCAAAGTATTTCCATCACTTAAATATTTTATTTTAAATATAAACAATTCTATCTGCAGCAGTAGCCCATCATCATGAACATTGACTAAAATGACTAAACATCAAGCATCAATACTGAGATCAGCAGAGGGTGCAGGAACAGGAATGGATCTATCTATCTATCTATCTATTGCCGGACGCCTTACTCCTCTTACGAGGGTGGCCATACACAGAATGCCCCCAAGCGGACATAGTCCCTGTGAGAGGGACAACCCGAGCCAGTTTAGTGAAGGACTTACAGGATTGACCACTCAATTTAGGATCCATCCGACTCCGAGGCCCTCTGTGTATCTTGTTAGCACTATTTTTCTACAGTGGTGTTCGGCTAATCCATCCACTAACCTGCCTTACCCTTAGGTAAGCAGTACGGATTTGTATCAGGTTTACTCCCCTAGACAAGTTGCCAACCAAGGCTGACTAGTCCCATCCACCCGGATATGTATAAGGTTGTCTCCCCTAGATGAGTTGCCGACCAAGGCTAACGAGTCGCATCCACCCGTAGGAATGGATGATCCTGAAATTAAGCGAGGCCCTTACTTTAACTGCACACTATTTGTTAATATATTTATTCTTAAAGAGGGAGGGGTGGGGGGGGCTTTCTGAACCACCTTTTCCGTCATGCTTAGCCACATTTGTTTCAGATTCGCCCTATTAGTTTACCGATTTTAAGACCGTTCGTGGCACCTAGGCGTCGATTTTATTTTCCTGGCAAGCGATAGCGAGCCTGCAAATTTGGAAGAACCGGCCTTCAGCCAGGGCATTTTTCAACCTAAAAAATAACAAATTTATCTCAAAGGGGGGGGGGGGGGTCTTGGGGTATTTTTAAAAGCTTGATGAAGGTCTAGGGAGGAAACTGAACAAAATAGTAAATAAATACATATATAACAACAACAACATTCCACTACATCATTTCAGTATTGTAATGCTGTCGTAAATTACAATGAAGTCCCAATGAAATATTAATGTGCTTATCATTCATGTCACAATAGTTAACGTTTATATGAACATTCTCCATATATTATTTACAGATCAATATTATTCCACCAATTTACCCCTCCAATATTTAGGTATATACTAACTTATACAATATGGTAAAATCACCTAAGGCACACAATAACCAACAAAATCACCTAAGGCACACAATAACCAACAAAATCACCAAAGGCACACACTAACAACAAAATCACCTAAGGCACACAATAACCAACAAAATCACCTAAGGCACACAATAACCAACAAAATCACCTAAGGCACACAATAACAACAAAATCACCTAAGGCACACAATAACCAACAAAATCACCTAAGGCACACAATAACCAACAAAATCACCTAAGGCACACAATAACCAACAAAATCACCTAAGGCACACAATAACCAACAAAATCACCTAAGGCACACAATAACCAACAAAATCACCTAAGGCACACAATAACCAACAAAATCACCTAAGGCACACAATAACCAACAAAATCACCTAAGGCACACAATAACCAACAAAATCACCTAAGGCACACAATAACCAACAAAATCACCTAAGGCACACAATAACCAACAAAATCACCTAAGGCACACAATAACCAACAAAATCACCTAAGGCACACAATAACCAACACAAAATCACCTAAGGCACACAATAACCAACAAAATCACCTAAGGCACACAATAACCAACAAAATCACCTAAGGCACACAATAACCAACAAAATCACCTAAGGCACACAATAACCAACAAAATCACCTAAGGCACACAATAACCAACAAAATCACCTAAGGCACACAATAACCAACAAAATCACCTAAGGCACACAATAACCAACAAAATCACCTAAGGCACACAATAACCAACAAAATCACCTAAGGCACACAATAACCAACAAAATCACCTAAGGCACACAATAACCAACAAAATCACCTAAGGCACACAATAACCAACAAAATCACCTAAGGCACACAATAACCAACAAAATCACCTAAGGCACACAATAACCAACAAAATCACCTAAGGCACACAATAACCAACAAAATCACCTAAGGCACACAATAACCAACAAAATCACCTAAGGCACACAATAACCAACAAAATCACCTAAGGCACACAATAACCAACAAAATCACCTAAGGCACACAATAACCAACAAAATCACCTAAGGCACACAATAACCAACAAAATCACCTAAGGCACACAATAAACCAACAAAATCACCTAAGGCACACAATAACCAACAAAATCACCTAAGGCACACAATAACCAACAAAATCACCTAAGGCACACAATAACCAACAAAATCACCTAAGGCACACAATAACCAACAAAATCACCTAAGGCACACAATAACCAACAAAATCACCTAAGGCACACAATAACCAACAAAATCACCTAAGGCACACAATAACAACAAAATCACCTAAGGCACACAATAACCAACAAAATCACCTAAGGCACACAATAACCAACAAAATCACCTAAGGCACACAATAACCAACAAAATCACCTAAGGCACACAATAACCAACAAAATCACCTAAGGCACACAATAACCAACAAAATCACCTAAGGCACACAATCACGAACCTAATCACCTAAGGCACACAATAACCAACAAAATCACCTAAGGCACACAATAACCAACAAAATCACCTAAGGCACACAATAACCAACAAAATCACCTAAGGCACACAATAACAACAAAATCACCTAAGGCACACAATAACCAACAAAATCACCTAAGGCACACAATAACAACAAAATCACCTAAGGCACACAATAACAACAAAATCACCTAAGGCACACAATAACAACAAAATCACCTAAGGCACACAATAACAACAAAATCACCTAAGGCACACAATAACAACAAAATCACCTAAGGCACACAATAACAACAAAATCACCTAAGGCACACAATAACAACAAAATCACCTAAGGCACACAATAACCAACAAAATCACCTAAGGCACACAATAACCAACAACAAAATCACCTAAGGCACACAATAACCAACAAAATCACCTAAGGCACACAATAACAACAAAATCACCTAAGGCACACAATAACCAACAAAATCACCTAAGGCACACAATAACAACAAAATCACCTAAGGCACACAATAACCAACAAAATCACCTAAGGCACACAATAACAACAAAATCACCTAAGGCACACAATAACCAACAAAATCACCTAAGGCACACAATAACCAACAAAATCACCTAAGGCACACAATAACCAACAAAATCACCTAAGGCACACAATAACCAACAAAATCACCTAAGGCACACAATAACCAACAAAATCACCTAAGGCACACAATAACCAACAAAATCACCTAAGGCACACAATAACAACAAAAATCACCTAAGGCACACAATAACCAACAAAATCACCTAAGGCACACAATAACCAACAAAATCACCTAAGGCACACAATAACAACAAAATCACCTAAGGCACACAATAACCAACAAAATCACCTAAGGCACAAAATAACAACAAAATCACCTAAGGCACACAATAACCAACAAAATCACCTAAGGCACACAATAACCAACAAAATCACCTAAGGCACACAATAACCAACAAAATCACCTAAGGCACACAATAACCAACAAAATCACCTAAGGCACACAATAACAACAAAATTACCTAAGGCACACAATAACAACAAAATCACCTAAGGCACACAATAACCAACAAAACAAAGCAGATTCTAGAGACAAAAAATCCAGCCATATATTAAATAATGTATATAAATCAATACAAAACAATATCATGATCTCAGACAAGAGGAGACAAACAACTGGCAGAATAAAGGAACAAATGGAAGAGATAGCAGTCTAGTCAGGTACAAACTGTATGCAGAATAAAATTAATACATTAAAGATAAAGGCAAATAAACCAACCACGATGTTAAAATAAGAAAGAAAAGTACCGTATATGGCGGCAGCAAAGATACAAGCATATTGGAAATTGAAACTGTAAATAATTAGAAAAACGAGCAAGGCAAACCAAAACAAAATATTATATATACAGTATACAGTACATATATATATATATATATATATATATATATATATATATATATATATATAATAATAAACACAAGGAAAGATTGCAGCAGACATAAGAAACAATACATCCCATTTAGATAATAACATTACTAATAAAATGTCAATAGCATTAACAAATTAAAAGTTTTATAATTACGAGAGAGAGAGAGAGAGAAAGAGAGAGAGAGAGAGAGAGAGAGAGAGAGAGAGAGAGAGAGAGAGAGAGAGAGAGAGAGAGAGAGAGAGAGAGAGAGAGAGAGAGAGAGAGAGAGAGAGACTGAGTGAGAGAAGACTAAATTCAAGAAATAAAATGCCATAACATAGCAATGAATGAATGGAAAACACCGTAACATTAACACACGTAAAATAAAACAGAAACAGAATATATAATCCCATTCGTGCGGCGGAGAGAAGAGAGGGCAAGGGTTGACAATGGGCGGAGGACAACTGAAGAAACACGGAGAATGGGCGGAGATGTCAGTAGAGGAGATCCTATTATAGTAGCAGAGATCGGCCAACCTCCGCCATCTTGTGGCCACGGGCGACATTGTCCTCTATTTACAGTCCAATATCTCCATACCCATCATAAACATTGTGAACTACTGGCACAGGATCTTTGGTGATAAATCCCACATGATAACAAATCATAAATCATTCGTTGCTTGATAATCAGGTCACCAAAGTCACCAAAAGAAGAAGATGGCCGGTCTCTCTTCCTACAGGCTCTCTACTCGGGGGTAAAGGGCAAGAATTTGGAGAACGTAGAAGAGCGGAAAGAAGAAAAAAAGGGACACCAAGAATAACAAATATATCTGGATGTAGAATACTGAAACGAAGATAAATTTACATAAACCAGAACTATGGTACAATATATAAAATGCTGAAATATTAAAAGGTAAGAATATATAATACAATGAGAAAATGAAACAGTGCCGAACGAACAAAATTAACATGTTGACATTAGGGAAGGATCGTGAGAGAGAGAGAGAGAGAGAGAGAGAGAGAGAGAGAGAGAGAGAGAGAGAGAGATAGATACAGTGAACGAGGAGGAGTAGGCGATGTACTAGAAGATGCTTCAGCTATAAGGGCAGGCGAAGGACTCCATAATAAAAACTCGGCCGTGGACTGAAATTAAAGCGAACAAATAAATGTGATGCAACGTTGGGAGCGCGAGGAGGAGGAGGAGAGTGTGTTGTTTATGTAGACAAAAAGGAGTAAATACAGAATAAGGAAGGAAGCGGGAATGTGTGAATAAAGCAGAGATACCTTAAATTACAGTAATACATAAGGTAAATAGGCAACTTTGGAACACGAGGAACCAAACGAGACATTATAGTGAGTAGTTAACTTATTGAAAGGGAAGGGTGTACGAAGCAACAGCAGAGCGAAAGGAATACGAGGCAGAACATAAACTATTACGGAATAGATTAGTAACTGATATTTGTAACTGACACTATTAGAGGTAGAACGGAGTGGAACCGCTAAAAGAGAGCGGAAGGGAGAGTAACAGAAGGGAAAGTACATGGATACACTGACCACACAAACCCTATGATCCTAGCGAGGTGGCCAGGATTTTAATCTAGTAGAGATATCAAGGCCCCACAATAAAGAAAAACGGAAGAAAAGGATAGCACGACAACAAAAACTTTAGAAGGAGAGATCCAGATGAAGGTAAAGGGAAAGTAAGGGAAGGAGTAAGCTGCAAATTTGGCAAGGGGAGGGGTTAGTATAGGAAGCTGGTGGAAAGAGGTGGAGCTACACCAACGGGAAAGTATGGGAAGGGTGGTTACTACATGAATAATAAGATATGGAGCGAGGGTAGCAGGAGGGAGAATATGTGGCAAAGCATCACAGGAAAGTTAAAATATATTACAGATAGAGAGTGCAATGAGAAGAATAAGTAGATAACAAGGGGAGGCATGCAAAAGAAGAGCAACGATATGAATAGAAAGATAAGGAAAGTGGTCACCGAAAGCTGATAAACGAGCAACACAATCGAAGGATAGACAGGTACAGAAAAGGAAAGTAGCTATAAAAGGAGAAGGGGAAGAGGGCTACAGGTGGAACAAATTAGCGGAAAATAGCAAAGGATATGGATGGGGCATCACAAGAAAAGGAAAACAAGAAGGAATAGAAAAGGAGGGCAACGGAAGGAAGAGCAGAGGAGAAGGGGAAAAGAGCTAAAGGTAGCAGTGGTAGAAAAAGTCAGCATAAAAGGGGCTTGAAAGGGAATGAGTAACACAAGATAAGAAAAGAAAGGCAACTCGATGAAAAGAAGAGGAAGGGGAGAAGTAAGGGAGAAGGGCTAGTGGTGGCAGTGGTAGAAAAAGTCATCATAAGTGGGAATATAAGGGAAATGATTAACACAAGAGAAAGAATAAATGTATGAAAAACAAGGGTAGCTAAGAAAAAGATAGGAAGGTGTCAGTGATATAAAAAGTCAGCAGAATATTTTAAAGTTGATAGATGGAGCGAAACAAGAGAAAAAAGCAAGGTATGGAAAAGAAGGGCAACTAGATGCAAGGACGAGGTAGGGGAGAAGTAAGGGAGAAGGGCTATAAGTGGCAGTGGTAGAAAAAGTCAGCAGTATTTGGTAAAGGTGGTAGATAGAGCAACACAAGAGAAGGAAGAATGGTATAGAAAAGAAGGGCAACTAAATAAAAGAAGAGGAGGGAAGGGGTAGGGGAGAAGCCTTAGAGGTGGTTGTGGCAGAAAAAATCAGCAGTATTTGGTAAAGGTGGTAAATAAAGCAACACAAGAGAAGGGAGAAAGGTATGGAAAAGAAGGGCAACTAAAATAAAAGAAAAGGAGGGAAGGGGTAGAGGAGAAGGCTAGAGGTGGTGGTGGAAGAACCAGATCAGCAGAATATGGTAAGTATGGTAGGATAAAACTAAAAAAGATAGAGCAACACAAGAGGAGGAAGAAAGGTATGGAAAAGAAGGGCAACTAGAAAAAAAGAAGAGGAGGGAAGGGGTAGGGGAGAAGGGCCAGAGGTGGTGGTGGTCCCCCAAGGTTGGTATCCCCAGGCAAAGGTCATGTGGGTCTGGAGAGGGTATATAGAGGGGTCCCAGCGTCTCTCCCACCACAGTACGGTTCCTTCCTTAGCCACCTCAACCACCACAACCACATCGGCATCATGAGGGCTATGGTAACGTCTTATTCACTATAGTTTTTCAACCATACTATTTTTATATATCTTCAATATATCTGTCAACCAAGCTGCTTTAAGTACATCTTTTATAATCTATACGCTTTCAACCAATCTATTTCAACTACATCTCTTCATTCATTCTACTTCAACTATAGTTCTTCAACCAGGATGTTTCTTGAACCTCTTTACTTATCATTGGATTTCGAGTTAACATAGATTTATATCACTCCATATACCGTGGGGTTTCATTGACATTTACTACCAAAATAATATTCACTATTACCATATTCCTCTCTGTCTTATCAACAAAAGTTACTATACTGGCAACTGAACTTCGCATCACTCCATACGTCGTCAGGTTTCCTTGACATTAATCACCAAAGCCGATAATATTTATCAATCTTTTAAAATTACATTTTATAACAGCCAGATTTATTAACCTTTCATTATTGTAAACCTTATTATCTTGTAAACTAAAATATCGAGAATGGTATAATCTTTCTCATTCAGTGGCAGAAATTGGCAACGCTGCCTTTCTGTATATCTGTGTAGACAAGCAGTAAGTTGTATGGATTATACTATGTATGTATGTATGTATGTATGTATAAACTCAGGCACATAACCCATAGCTGGGGGTGGCCAACTCGAGACAGAGCCCGAACAAGGGCAGCACAACACAACATAAAAAACAAAATATAGAATATAAATTCACACACATCTAGGTCGCCCACGATCAGACCCAGAAACCTAGGCCCATTTGGGGTTTCCAGCAAAAGATTACAAGGTCCCAGACCTCCTGGAGAGGATCCTATCTCAGCAGGCAGACACGCAGTGAAGCTCACAACCACAGTGCCTGCCCACCTCACATCCAGGCATGACCCTTCATATATACACCGGCTCCCCGAGCCAGGTACCTGACAGACTATTATCTAATCCAACTGGCATCTGACCACTTCTTCTGCCTGTTTTTCAGTCATCTCTCTATCTTCCAATGCTTTTCCTACACCATCTCTCAATCTAATCCGAGGTCTTCCTATCCCTCTACCTCCCCTTGTTTCTGACTCATATACTCTCCTTGTAAGCCTTTTATTTCCTATTTGTTCAACATGTCCATACCAGCATAGCACCCTCCTGTCCACTCTGGCCGATATGGGTTCCTGCTGTCCCACTCTCCTACGTACCTCTTAATTTCTCAATCTGTCTCTATGCATCACTCCATACATACTCCTCAAGCAGCTCTTCTCCATCACATCCAACTTTCCTCTACCTTGTGCCTTCAAAGCCCATGTCTCAGCCCCATACATCACTGTTGGTACAACTATCCCATGATATATTGCACTTTTAGCTTTCATTCCGAGATTTCTCACCTTCCACATACTTCCCATTGCTCCGAAAACTTTCCTTCCTTCACATACTCTCTGTCTTACCTCCATTTCCACACCTGTGTCCCTGCTTATCACTCCTCCTAGATATTTAAAACACTCCAATTGTTCCAGTATTTCCCCATCCAGTCGCACATTTAGATTCCCCTTACGAGCATCTCTATTGCATATGAAACAAATGTGGTATATAACTCATAAATCAGAGTCTCTTCTTCTTCTGGAGATAGGCAAATTTATTTTTTCTTTTAAGTTATTGTCATTGTAATTGTGAACAATTCCAAATGACAACGGGACATAACTTTTTTAGGGTCACAAAAATATTATTATGATTTTTCCACCAACCAACTTCACCTCTAAACTCAATTAATGAAATCAACAAATACATGTGGCACTCCAAGGATTCGAACCTAGGATACTCACATCGAAATTCTGCGCACTTATGCATTACGCTAACAAGACAGTTAAAGATATATGCACAAACCTACAATTTATTATGCAGTTTCGAATCCTGCATATTACTTTGAGCATGTACATGTATTCCAACTGCGCTATGGCAGCCTAATGTATAGAAGAATGGAAGGAGTAATTAATGGGGCACTTAACCCTTGGGAAGGCCTCGCTATAAATTGTCACAGCTAACATCCTTCACCTTTAGAATCAATATATTTTATACGTTCCAATTCTTCTTTTCTCTTCTCTTCAATTTCTTACTATATTTTTGTTTTTATTTTGACATTTTGTTTGCTTCCCTAACTTTCTCAGACAGCCAAAACCCAATACTATACGTAACTTCTTTTTTACTTATGATCTCACACTTATGAAAAATGGTTTTCATTAAACGATGGTAATTGTATTGTATGTAGGCTATGTATGTATATATACACATGCACATACCCCATAGCTGGGGGTGGCCGACTTGAGATATAGCCCGAACAGGAACAACACAACACAACACAAAACAAAACAATGTATAAATAAAAAATAAACTCACACACATCTAGGTCGCCCAGGAGAAGACTCAGAGACCCAGGCCAATATGGGGTCTCCAGCAAAATATTTCCAGGTCCCAGACCTCCTCACATCCAGGCATGACCCTTCATCTAAACCGGCTCCCTGGGCCGGGCCAGGCGCCTGACGTACTATTATCTAGTCCAACTGGCGCCTGACCCCGTCTCCCAACGACCGCGTTATCACTTATCTATTCACAGGCATTCTCCATTCATTCCTATTTATCACCACTTCTCTTGCCTGTTTTTCACTCATCTCTCTATCTTCCAACACTTGTACTACACAATCTCTCCATCTCAACGGAGGTCTTCCTACCCCTCTACCTCCCCTTGTATCTGACTCATATACTCTCATTGTAAGCCTTTCATCTCCCATTCACTCAACATGTCCATACCAGCACAGCACCCTTTTGTCCACTCTGGCCAACAAAGGTTCTTGCTGTCCTACTCTCCTATGTACCTCTTCATTCCTCAATCTGTCTCTACGAGTCACTCCACATATACTCCTCAAGCAGCTCTTCTCCATCACATCCAGCTTTCTTCTCTCTTTTGTCTTCAGAGCCCATGTCTCAGCCCCATACATCACTGTTGGTACAACTATCCTTTGATACATTGCACTTTTATCTTTCATTCCGAGATTTCTCACCTTCCACACACTTCCCATTGCTCCAAAAACTTTCTTTCCTTCACATACTCTGTTTTACCTCCATTTCCACACCTGTGTCCTTGCTTATCACTCCTCCCAGATATTTAAAACACTCAGCTAGTTCCAGTATTTCTCCATCCACCAACACACCTAGATTCACCCAACAAGCACCTCAATTACACACCATCACTTTACATTCATTGACGTTCACCCTCAGCTTCCTCCTCCCGCATACCACACCAAACTCTTTGACTACTCTCTGTAGTTTCTCCTCAGAATCTGCCACCAATGCTGTGTCATCAATAAACAGTAACTAATTCAACTCACAATCTCTACCATTCTTTCCTACTAAAACTAATCCTGTACCAATAGCTCTCATCTTCACCTCCCTTACCACACCATCCATATATAAATTAAACAACCACGGTGACATTACTCAACCCTATCACAGACCTACATTTGTAATTGTGGAATATTCACAACTGACAAATATTGTGCGTTAGTAACAAACAAAACCATCTAAGATATTCCTCCCTTCCCAGGTTATTCTGGCAGTGCTGGGTGTGTGCTCGGCTGTGCCCTTCATCCAGGACACTCCCGCGGTGGCGGCTGAGAAAGCCAGGTTCTTCCAAGTGTTCCAGGCTGCTCAGGCCGCCGCCCGCCCCGCAACTCGCACATTCAACTTTGTGCCCCAGCAGGCCTTCGTCCAAGCCCCCGCCAAGTGGACCGGACCCTTTGCTGCCACCATCCCCGCTGGTCTTCCAGGATCAGCTTCTGTTGTGGCTGATACTGCTGATGTGTCAGCTGCCCGTAATGCCTTCTTCAACGCCTACAATGCCCAGCTTGCTGCTACCGTCGGCACTGCTCCTTCTCCCGCTCGTCATCAGGCTGTCCACTTCCAGGCTCCTGCCGTTCACTCTGTCCCTGCCACTCGCTCCTTCCACTCCACTCACACCTTCACCCCCGCCGCCCCAGTTCAGCCCCGTTGGACCGGTCCTGTAGCTGCCACCATCCCTGCTGGTCTTCCCGGGTCCGTGTCCCCGGTGGCCGACACCCCCGAAGTTGCTGCAGCAAAGAATGCTTTCTTCTCCCACTTCCAGCAACAGGTTGCGGCTACGGCGGGTGCGCCAAGACGCTTCTAAACCGTACTGTGATAGATTAAGTTAGGGTATACGAATATTAATATGCAGAATGTCTGATTTGTACAATACGAAATAAATTGATATTGTAATAATTTGTATGGATTATACTCTGGATGTATTTATTTATGTATAAACAGTGCATTTCATTGTATTGTGAACTCTTTGAATAACATTTAGTTCCTATGAAATCGATGAATATTGATGTCTAGTTGACTTTATCTATGAAAAATAATTTATTAACATGAATATTCCATATCTTTTGAATACATTAGCAGTTATTACTGTTTCCGTGCTGCAATTCTTATCGTCGGCTCATTACTTAAAGTTGACACAAAATAGCAGGTATTGATTATTTCTTCAACAAAATTTGCTTTCTTCATCTATTTTAACCTCTTTCTGTACAAGGCAATTGATGCTACAATTTGCAGTTACAATTTTCCTTAATACTGGATTTTTGAAAACCCTTACTTATTCTTCTAAAGTTGCAATCATGTGCCTAAGACATGCCAAAAAAATCATGGGTAACAGAACGTGTTTTTAGGAATGTCAGACACCATACATTTTCCTTGAGAATATTTGGTAATTTGTTTACACTTTTAATATAATCTTGTATCATATGGAGCTTGATTCTCCTGGCATTTTATAACAATTCCCTTGAGAGTCCCATATCCAGGGTGATTTATGGAACTGGTTATACAGTATTTGGCTCGCAACACAAAGAACATTATTTCGATTCACAGAAAGATGAGACATAGACAACCTCCTCGAACCCGATGCCTCTCTTTAGCTCGCAGTAAATGGAAGCCAGCAGGATTAACGGCTACAGAGACCATTGTATTTACGCTAATATAGCTATTTAGGAATTTATAATGGTAAGCAAGCTATACAGCCTCAAACTATCTTACTGATAGTCAAGTCTTGCTTTAGAACTGTATGATATGTATATATATATACATTATAGTAATTCGCAATAGCTCTGTAATAGTTATCTTTGTTGGTGTCAGCACATTATGGATCCTCTCCTTTTACATTCTGACATGAATTATGCATCCTGGCTAGTCTTGCACCTTCTGACAATCAATTATTGCTTACTCTGATAATATTTGTATATCATGACTATCCATGTACAGCATCCTTCAATATTCCCTGGACACATTCAACACAAACGTGTGAATGAATATTTGAAGGATTTGAACCATGATAAAGAATTGTTTTGTGTTTTCAACAGATTCAAAACAATATCCAGGAAATAGTAAGAGGTACTGTATATCTTAAAAATCCATGTACATCATTATACTGCCCTTGTACATCCTTGTGTTCTCCATATATATTCTGATAAAATCATTGCACATCTCAAGTCCCTTCATGCGTATTCTGTTTCTTTCCTTTATCATCATGATCCCTTCATGACATAATTTTGTCTTTAAATTGACTAATCCTTTCCCTCTATTATACCTCCTTACTCTCTCCTTGCACAGTCTTGAGCATTTACCGGTAATAGGTTACACCCATTTGACTAATCCTTTCCCTCTATTATACTCCTTACTCTCTCCTTGCACAGTCTTGAGCATATACCGGTAATAGGTTACACCCATTTGAATTTTTGAACCTTTAAACCAAAGGTCAAGCATCTGGACTATAAGACAACATTTTATTGTCTCATTTGAGTTTGATACCGATTCAAATTGTTTCATAACCATTTTTGCTTTTGACTATACATACTGACCTTCCTTAATATATTATGTTGACCCTAATTTCTTACCTTGATCCTCTCCTTGCCTGCAAATATGATTATTCATTAACAAGTTATCTTTGTCACTACATGACAATTCTTGTTGTATACTGATACTTCCAACACACCCTACCTACCCCGGGGAGGTGCGGCCCCTGAAACTACCTGGATGTCGCGGGAATCCCATTCAGGGCATCTTGGGGTTACTACTACTACTATTGATAATGGTGGAACAAGGAAATCAAAGATTGTCAAGCATCAAAGAAGCTCGCCCATGAAGCATTCTACCGGACCAAATGTCAAAATCATAGGGTAAATTTCACCAATCTTCTTCCTAAGGCAAAGGCATTAATTAAACAGAGCAAACAGACAGTTATGAACAACATATTGCGAATTTTAGCAAGTCAAATCCAAAAGTGTTTTATAGCTATATCAGATAGTAAGAAGTAGTTTCCCCGACAATTGCCCCACTAGTTGACGAAAAAGGGGAACAAATTGATGATGTAACTCACAAGAGCAGCACTCTCAATAAAAATTTTGCATTGGTGTTTACTGAGCAAGACATTAACACTGTTCATCATATTCCGCCAGTTTCAAATTTACAACTTTAATGCCCTATGCAACATTGAAATTACAAACGCAGACATCTACGATGCAATATCAAAATTAAAATCCAATAAATCCCCTGGACCCGTCAAATTTTCGCCAAGTCATTAAAGAAGTAAAATATGAAATCTCAAAACCACTAACCCTTCTATTTAACAAATCAATACAAAACAATCAAGTCCTCAAAGAATTCAAATTAGAAAAAGAGCGAAAGAATATTTCTGATTGAGGATATGAATGGGAAGGTGGGTGATAAGAAAGTTGATGAAGTGGTGGGAGGGTGGGGTGTACCGTCAGAGGTGAATGGGAATGGTAGTGCACTTGTGGACGTATGTGTGGGGAGGAGGCTGTGGATAGCCAACACCTTCTTCCGATACAGAATGATACACAGGTACACATGGAAAGTGGTGTGGAATAAGAAGAAGGATTAGACAGTGGTGGAACGAAGGGCACTGATTGATTATATGTGTGGATGGATGAATTAAGAAATCTGTGCTGGATGCTAGGGTGTATAGGGGTATTGGAGGGGGTCTATCTGACCATTATGTAGTAGTAGCTAAACTTAGGATACAAAAGAAGTGGGTGAGGAGAGCTGGAGGGAGGCGAGAGGAAGGTGAAATGGCGAGGAGGGTGGAGAGGTTGCAGGAGAAGGAAATCAAGGAAAAGTTCAGGAGAGCAGTAGAAAGAGGACTAGTTAGGTTTGACCTGGAAGGTATGGAGGAAATGGAGGAGATGAGCAAAGTGTTTAAGGAAGAGATATGTGCAGTATGTGAGGAGGTGTGTGGAACAAGGAGAAGAGGGAGGGGAGTGAAGGGTACAGCATGGTGGACAAAAGAGGTAAAAATAGCTGTGGAAGACAAGAAGAAAGCGTATAGAGAGTGTTTGGGTAGTAGAGGGAATAAAGATTTGGAGAGACAGAAACGAGCGGGGTACTTGGAGAAAGAGAGTGGTGAAGAGAGTAGTGAAGGAAAGTAAGAGAAGAGTAGATGAGGAATTTGGAAGGAATCTGAGTGTAACATGGAGGGAAGTTGCTGAAAGCAGTGAAGAGCATGTATGAGGGTGCAAAGGCGACAGTATGTGTGGAGAATGAGCAGAGCGAGTTCTTTGATCTGAATGTTGGGTTGAAACAGGGGTGTGTGATGTCCCTGTGGTTGTTTACTGTATATATGGACGGAGTCATGAAAGAGATACAAGGAAGAGCAGTGGATGTTGGTGTATTGCTGATAAGGGAGAGAAACGAGTGAAAGCTACCTGTACTGCTGTTTGGTGATGATACAGTTCTGATGAGCGATAATGAATGGGAGTTGCAGGGTCTGGTAAATATGTTTGGAAAAGTGTGCTAAAAAATGTAATCTGAAGGTAAATGCGGGGAAGAGCAAGGTTATGGTCTTCGAAAGGGGTGAAACCACAGAGTGTGATGTGAAGTTGAATGGTAAGGCTATGGAGATTGTCAGCTCATTTAATAAGTATCTGGGCAGTGTGCTGAGTAAAGATGAGACTATGGATGAAGAAGTGTGGGAGAGGGTGCAACAGGGGAAGAGGGTTGTAGGAATGCTGAAAGCAGTAACAAGAAATAGGGTGGTCAGTATGGAAGTGAAGAAGTCCTTGCATGACAGTGTGGTAATCCCGATACTGACTTACGGAAGCGAAGCATGGACGGTGGAGAAACTCAGACCAAGAGAGAGAGGGGTGAAAATGAGTTACTTGAGAAGTGCGTGCGGAGTTACATGGAGGGATACACAGACGAATGAGGAAGTAAGAAGGAGGTGTGGTGTGGAGGTAGATGGGCTGGAAAGTGTGTAAGGAACACCTCGAGATGGTTCGGGCAAATGGAACGTATGGAAAGCGAGAGAATGACTAAGAGGGTGTACGAGAGAGAGCAAGGTGGAAGGACAGAGAGGAAGAGGTCAAGCGAAAGAGAGGTGGAAGGATGGAGTGAAGAAGTAAATGGATGAAGGCGGTGCTGGTTGGAAGGAGTGGCGTCGACTGAGTGGGGACAGAGGTGCATGGGGGCGTTTCGTTCGTGGCCATCCTTTCGGGGATCACGGCGTCAGGCTATAGATAGATAGATAGAACGCCTATATCTTAAATGTGTATAACAAAGATAAAGCAGTTGACATCGTCTACCTTGATTTTAAAAAGAGCAAGTGCCTCAAAACAGACTGATAGTAAAACTTAAAGCTCACGGAATTCACCACAGGTTTGTACTTTATTGGATTCAGGATTGGCTAAGCCAGCAAACGCAACAAGTCGTTGTTAACGCCATAGCCTCAAATTGGATAAATGTTACAAGCAGTGTACCACAAGGCTCAGTTCTCGGTCCAATTCTGTTTCTTATTTATGTAAATAATATTGATGATGGGTTATCATGCAGAATCTCCAAATTCGCTGTTGACACAAAATTTGCAAACAAAGAAAACTCGCCATCACACATACAAGAGATTCAGAATAATCTAGACAAGCTATCATGAGGAACGTATGAGGAACGACTAAAAGAGTTATTCCTATTTACCTTGATAAACCGCAAAATAAGAGGGGACCTAATCCAAGTTTTTAAAATTGTCAAAGGCCATGACAACATGGATGCAAGTAAGTACTTCACAATGGATAACTCAAATTACACAAGAAATAATGGTTACAACATTGTTGTGAAGGCGTTTCATTCACATGAAGCGAAATACTTATTTTTCAACAGAGTGGTCAACTTATGGAATAAATTGCTTAGAAGTATTGTAGAGTGCCATACAGTCCAGACATTCAAATATCGCGTTGACAAATATCTTGCCATGAACCCCTGACTGACTGCGTTTGTGACTGAGTAATGTGACCGTTTCAGTATCGTACATAGTACTCAAATTCTGTTTTCTGACCACAGTCTTTCTGGAGCTGAAGCCCTTCAGTTGATAGCTGTGGCATTTTTGTATTTCTTTACAAGCAGGCTAGTAAGGACAATTAGGTATGTTGTTGTTTGCCATCCTTTGTATTCCTTTGTAAGATACTATCTTTTTTAAACAATAACCCGCTACACCATCATAGCTTAAATGTAAATTGGCATTTAATCCTATCTGGTATGAAGGGGGTCGTATTAAACCTACCTTATTTCGTTTCATTAGTTTAAATATTTTAAGTCTTGTCACCCCATTAGTTTGGCAATAAGATGCTTCACCCCATTCAGGTATTCAGTGTTTTTTGTGCGAGCCCTCAGCCAGGACAGCTTTCTATAGGAAAAATAACAAAAGCAAATATGAACAAAAATACGTTGCTTGTAGGAGACAAAAGGCAGGTTGCCTGTAACGAGTGTCTTCCCCAAAGACAAAAGAGTGATAGAGCCAAATCCAAGGGACGTTGGAGTCAAAATGCCCCGACACAAAAAGTTCAAAGCAGTCTAAGTCATAGGATGAAGGAAAGATTGATTGAGGGAGAGAGTTCCAGAGTTCACTGTCTTGTTGAGTAGAAGAAAGACAGAAAATTTGCCAATTCTTGGGTTGGAGAGCTGGACAGAATAAGAGTGAGACTGTGTATTAGAAAGATCATTGGAGACCGGCCAGAACCCTGAGGAACACCGGAGTTGATTGGTTGAAAAAGTGAGCGATGGCTATCCACAACTGCAGCTATAGAGCGGCCTGAAAGGAAATTAGAGACAAAGGCACAGATAGAGGGATAGAAACCGAAGGAGAGTAGTTTAGAAATTAGAGATATGTGCCACATTCTGTGGAAGGCTTTCGATTTGTCTAGCAACGGGAGGCATGCAAAAGAAGGCCAAAGATGAGGTGAGGAAAGTGGTTAGCAAAAGATGATAAACGAGCAACACAGGAGCAGGATAGGAACGTACAGAAAAGAAAGGCAGCTATAAAAGGAGAAGAGCAAAAGGGCTACAGGTGGAATAAATCAGCGGAAAAGAGCAAAGGAGATGGATGAAGCATCACAGGAGAAAGAAAAAAGGAAGGAATGGGAAAGCAGAGCAACGGAAGGAAGAACAGAGAAGGGCCAGAGGTGGCAGTGGTAGACAAAATCAACATAAGATGGGCTAAACGGGGAATAAGTAACACACGAGAAGGAGGAGTAGCCTATTTGGAAAAGAAGGGCAACTACAGACAAGAGGAAGGAAAAGGTAGGTTGGAGGAGTCATTGATAGAAACAGTCAGCAGTATTTGGTACAGGTGGTAGACGGAGCAACGCAAGAGAAGGAAGAAAGGTATGGAAAAGAAGGGCAACTAATAAAAAGGAGGAGGGAAGGGGTAGGGGAGGAGGGCCAGAGGTGGTCATGGTAGAACAAGTCAGCAAAATATGGGAAGTATGGTAGGATAAAAATAGAAAAGATAGAGCAACACAAGAGAAGGAAGAAAGGTATGGAAAAGAAGGGCAACTAGAAGAAAAGAAGAGGAGGGAAGGGGTAGGGGAGGAGGGCCAGAGGTGGTGGTGGTCCCCCAAGGTTGGTATCCCCAGGCCAAGGTCATGTGGGTCTGGAGAGGGTATATAGAGGGGTCCGAGCGTATCTCCCACCACAGTACGGTTCCTTCCTTAGCCACCTCAACCACCACAACCACACAGGCATCATGAGGGCTATGGTAACGTCTTCTTCACTATAGTTCTTCAACCACACTATTTTCACTACATCTTCAGTGCACCTGTTAAACACGCTGCTTTAAACACATCTGCCCTATTCTATATTATTGAATAATTTTGTTTTCATTACGTCTTCAACCATAGTACTTTTATATATCTTCAATATATCTGTTAACCAAGCATTTAATTTAAATACATCTTTCACAACCTATAAGCTTTCAACCAATCTATTTCAACTACATCTTCACTGCATCTCTTCATTCATTGTACTTCAACTATATGTCTTCAACCAGGATGCTTTTGAACCTTTTTACTTATCACTGAATTTCGAGTTAACGTATATTTGTATCACTCCATATACCGTGGGATTTCATTGACATTTCCTACCAAAATAATATTCACTATTACCATATTCCTCTTTGTCTTATCAACAAAAGTTACTATACTGGCAACTGAACTTCGCATCACTCCATACGTCGTGAGGTTTCCTTGACATTAATCACCAAGCCGATTATATTTATCAATCTTTTAAAAGTACATTATATAACAGTCTGATTTATTAAGCTTTCATTGTTGTAAACCTTATTATCTTGTAAACTAAAGTATCAAGAATGGTATAACATTACTCATTCAGTGGCAGAAATTGGCAACGCTTCCTTTCTGTATATCCGTGTAGACAAGCAGTAAGCTGTATGGATTTTTACTATGGATGTACTGTATGTATGTATGTATAAACTCAGGCACATGCCCCATAGCTGGGTGTGGCTAAATCCAAATTCACACACATCAGGAGAAGACCCAGAAACCTTGGCCCATTTGGGGTCTCCAGCAAAAGATTCCCAGGTCCCAGACCTCGTGGAGAGGATCCAGTCTCAGCAGGCAGACAAGCAGCGAAGCTCACCACCACAATGCCTGCCCACCTCACATCCCGGCATGGCCCTTCATATATACACTGGCTCCCCGAGTCAGGCGCCTGACCCCCTCTCCCAACGACCGCATTATCACTCATCTATTCACAAGCATTCTCCATTCATTCCTATTCATTACCACTTATTCTGCCTGTTCTTCATTCATCTCTCTACCTTCCAACGCTTTTGCTGTACCATCTCTATCTCATCCGAGGTTTTGCTCTTCCTCTACTCCATCTTGTTTCTGACTCATATACTGTCTTTGTAAGCCTTTCATCTCCCATTTGTTCAACATATCCATACCAGCATAGCACCCTTCTGTCCACTCTGCCCGATAAGGGTTCCTGCTGTCCCACTCTCCTACGTACCTCTTCATTTCTAAACCTGTCTCTACGCTTCACTCCACACATACTCCTCAAGCAGCTCATCTCCATCACATCCAACTTTCTTCTCCCTTGTGCTTTCAAAGCTCATGTCTCAGCCCCATACATCACTGTTGGTACAACTATTCCACGATACATTGCAATTTTAGCTTTCATTCTAAGATTTCTCACCTTCCACATACTTCTCATTGCTCCAAAAACTTTCCTTCCTTCACATACTCTCTGCCTTACCTCCATTTCCACACCTGCGTTCCCGCATATCACTCCTTCTAGATATTTAAAACACTCCGATTGTTCCAATATTTCCCCATCCAGTCGTACATTTAGATTTCCCCTACGAGCATCTCTATTATATACCATCACTTTACTTACTACGGATATTTTGTTTTAACAAACTATATCTTAACAACCATTATATACATTGACTTATAATGTATAATACCCCATTATATGCAAAAGAGGCAGTAGAAGATATTGGTATTTAAAGAAATTACGATGCCAATTAGCTTATACGAATAATGATGGGTATAAGACGAATTAGGTACAATAATAGTTGACTTGCTATTTATCTTAGACGGTATAATGATTAATTTCTAAAGTTTTATACAATTTAAAAGACTTGCATTAAATAGATACATGTGTCCAGAAGACGATGGTATTATGAACATTGTTGTAAGTTTGAAATGTCTTGATATATCAATATGATAATATAGCCTACTTTTGTATTTCATAATGTGATAATTATATATGATATCACTCACAATCTTAAGAAGTTATATTATGCGTTTAATATATCGTAAAATAAGAAACTTACAACACCTGAAACACCATCGTTTTCTGGATGTATGCATGTACTGCATGCAAGTGTTTTTAATTCTAGAGAAATTCAGAAAATAATCGAAAACAAACCTGAAACACCAAGTGAATAACTATCATTATTCGTAACTCGGTTTATACTCATCATTGTTCATATAAGTGTATTTGTATTGTAATTTTAGAAAATGCGTTGTTGCTTTTTACTACCTATTCTGCATTTAATTGGCAGTTGTACAAATTGATGTACATAATGTTTGTGAACATATTATTTGTTAAGCTAAAATATCCATAGGACGATCCACACAGCTTACTAATTGGCTACACAGATGTATAGAAAGGCAGCGTTGCCAATAACTGCCAGGTGGGTAACTGAATTACGCCTCACCCTATACAGTACACTCAGTATGTGTGTAATTAAGCCTTCTAAAAAAAAAAAAAAAAAAAAATCCTATGGATTATGAGGAGAGCCTTTGCTAACAAGTGCAACAAGTGTTCACCGCCTGGTTGAAGTAATGTAAAGTCTATTGTCTTGTGAGAATTACAATTATGAATGGGATTGCAGTCAAATTGATGAAGAGACTAAAATGTCTTTTAATAAACCGTAATCCATTCGGCCCCATTCAGCCAAGTGTCTTAAGACGTTTATCCCAATCCAGGTGCCGATATCTTCCTGGCGAGCGACAGCGAGCCAGCATTGTATGGAGAAATCCAGCTTCGCCGGAGACATTTTTCTATCGAAAAATGTACACATTTAGCTTGCTGTCAAAACAATATATATATATATGCTGGCTCGCTACCGCTCGCCAGGAAAATATTGACACCTGGATGGGGGTAAACATCTTAAAACAGTAGGCTGCATGGGGCCGAATGGATACAAGCCAAAGAGAGAGGAGAGAAAGAGAAAACAAGATAGGTGGGCTCCCTTAATGTTACTACACCGACGTCATTAATAAAATGGCAACAATAGCCGTACCATGTTTCTAGACTATGGCGTATTCAACTTCTTCCATTATAAAACTTCATCATAGCAACCACCAAATCTATATATACTGTTCATATACTGAAATATAATATATCCTTTCCTACCACTTCGGCCCACCTAAGGTAAAAAAAAAAAAAAAATCTCTATATATGTAATTATATATATATATATATTTAAAAATGCGGTACATAACTCATAAATCAGAGTCTCTCGTTCGTCTGGATATAGGCACAGTTATTTTTCCTTTTACGTTATTGTCATTGTACTCGTGAAAAATTCCAAATGATAATGGGACATACATTTTATTTAGTCACAGATATGTCACAGCTCACATCCTTCACCTTTAAAATCCATATATGTTACTACGTTAGAATTCTTGTTTTCTCTTCTCTTCAGTTTCTTACTATATGTTTTTTATTTTGAAATTTTTGTTTGCTTCCCTAACTTTCTCAGACAGCCAAAACCCAATATTATACTTTCCTTCTTTTTCACTACTTATGATCTCACACTTATGAAAAATGGTTTTCATTAAACTATGGTAATTGTATTGTACTGTATGTATAGGCTATGTATGTATGTATGTATATACACATGCACATACCCCATTGCTGGGGGTGGCCGACTCGAGATATAGCCCGAACAGGGACAACACAACACAACATAAAACAATGCATAAATAAAAAATAAACTCACACACATCTAGGTCGCCCAGGAGAAGACTCAGAGACCCAGGCCGATTTGGGGTCTCCAGCAAAAGATTCCCAGGTCCCAGACCTCCTCACATCCAGGCATGACCCTTCATATACACCGGCTTTCAGGGCCAGGCGCCTGACGGACTATTATCTAGTCCAACTGGCGCCCGACCCCGTCTCCCAACGACTGCGTTATCACTCATCTATTCACAGGCATTCTCCATTAATTCCTATTTATCACCACTTCTCTTGCCTGTTTTTCATTCATCTCTCCATCTTCCAACACTTGTACTACACAATCTCTCCATCTCAACGGAGGTCTTCCTACCCCTCTACCTCCCCTTGTATCTGACTCATATACTCTCATTGTAAGCCTTTCATCTCCCATTCACTCAACATGTCCATACCAGCACAGCACCCTTTTGTCAACTCTGGCCAACAAAGGTTCTTGCTGTCCTACTCTCCTATGTATCTCTTCATTCCTCAATCTGTATCTTCGAGTCACTCCACATATACTCCTCAAGCAGCTCTTCTTCATCACATCCAGCTTTCTTCTCTCTTTTGCCTTCAGAGCCCATGTCTCAGCCCCATACATCACTGTTGGTACAACTATTCTTTGATACATTGCACTTTTATCTTTCATTCCGAGATTTCTCACTTTCCACATACTTTCCATTGCTCCGAAAACTTTCTTTCCCTCACATACTCTGTTTTATCTCCATTTCCACACCTGTGTCCTTGCTTATCACTCTTCCCAGATTTTTAAAACACTCTACTTGTTCCAGTATTTCTCCATCCAGCCACACATCTAGATTCACCCAACAAGCACCTCTATTACACACCATCACTTTATTTTTATTGACGTTCACCTCAGCTTCCTCCTCCCACATACCACACCAAACTCTTTGACTACTCTCTGCCGTTTCTCCTCAGAATCATCAACAAACAGCAACTAATTCAACTCCCAATCTCTCCTATTCTTTCCTACTAAAACCAATCCTGTACCCATAGCTCTCATTTTCATCTCCCTCACCACACCATCCATATATAAATTAAACAACCACGGTGACATTACTCAACCCTATCGCAGACCAACATTTGTAATTGTGGAATATTCACAACTGACAAATATTGTGCATTAGTAACAAACAAAACCATCTAAGATAATCCTCCCTTCCCAGGTTATTCTGGCAGTGCTGGGTGTGTGCTCGGCTGTGCCCTTCATCCAGGACACTCCCGCGGTGGCGGCTGAGAAAGCCAGGTTCTTCCAAGCGTTCCAGGCTGCTCAGGCCGCCGCCCGCCCTCCAACTCGCACATTCAACTTCGTGCCCCAGCAGGCCTTTGTCCAAGCCCCCGCCAAGTGGACCGGACCCGTTGCTGCCACCATCCCCGCTGGTCTTCCAGGATCAGCTTCTGTTGTGGCTGATACTGCTGATGTGTCAGCTGCCCGTAATGCCTTCTTCAATGCCTACAATGCCCAGCTTGCTGCTACCGTCGGCACTGCTCCTTCTCCCGCTCGTTATCAGGCTGTCCAATTCCAGGCTCCTGCCATTCATTCTGTCCCTGCCACTCGCTCCTTCCACTCCACTCACACCTTCACCCCCGCCGCCCCAGTTCAGCCCCGTTGGACCGGTCCTGTAGCTGCCACCATCCCCGCTGGTCTTCCCGGGTCCGTGTCCCAGGTGGCCGACACCCCCGAAGTTGCTGCAGCAAAGAATGCTTTCTTCTCCCACTTCCAGCAACAGGTTGCGGCTACGGCGGGTGCGCCAAGACGCTTCTAAACCGTACTGTGATAGATTAAGTTAGGGTATACGAATATTATTATGCAGAATTTCTGATATGTACAATACAAAATAAATTTATATCGTAATCATTTGTATTATTACAGTGCATTTCATTGTATTGTGAACTCTCTGAATAACATTTAGTTCCTATGAAATCGATGAATATTGATGTCTAGTTGAATCTATCCATGAAGCATAATATATTAACATGAATATTCCATATGTTTTGAATACATTAGCAGTGATTACTGTTTCCGTGCTGTAATTCATATGGTTGGCTCATTACTAAGCTTAAAGTTGACACAAAATAGAAGGTATTGATTATTTCTTTAACAATATTTGCTTTCTTCTTCTATTTTAACCTCATTCTGTACTAGGCACTTGATGCTACAATTTGCATAGTTACAATTTCCCTTAATACTGGAATTTTGAAAGCCCTTACTTATTCTTCTAAAGTTGTAAACATGTGCCTAAGACATGCCAAAAAAATCATGGGTAACAACAAGTTCTTAAGGAATGTCAGACACCATACATTTTCCTTGAAAATATTTGGAGCATTTTGTACACTTTTATTATAATCTTGTATCATATGGAGCTTGATTCTCCTGGCATTTTGTAACAATTCCCTTGAGAGTCCCATATCCAGGGTGACTTATAGCACTGGTTATACAGTATTTGGCTCGCAACACAAAGAAAATTATTTCGATTCACAGAAAGATGAGACATAGACAGCCTCCTCGAACCCGATGCCTCTCCTTAGCTCGCAGTAAATGGGAGCCAGCACAGATAACTGCTACAGAGACTATTGTATTTACGCTAATATAGCTATTTAGGAATTTATAATGGTAAGCAAGCTATACAGCCTCAAACTATCTTACTGATCGACAAATCTTGCTTTAGAACTGTATGATATGTAGATATATACACATTATAATACTTCGCAATAGCTCTGTAATAGTTATCTTTGTTGGTGTCAGCACATTAAGGATCCTCTCCTTTTACATTCTGATATGAATTATGCATCCTGGCTAGTCTTGCACATTCTGACAATCAATCCTTGCATACCCTGATTATATTTGTATATGATGACTATCCATGTACAGCATCCTTCAATATTCCCTGGACACATTCAAGACTTGGAAACGTGTGAGTGAATCTTTGAAGGATTTTAACCATGATAAAGAATTGTTTTCGTGTTTTCAATAGATTCAAAACAATATCCAGGAAATAGTAAGAGATACTGTATATCTTAAAAATTCATGTACATCATTATACTGCCCTTGTACATTCTGGTGTTCTCCATATATATTCTGATAAAATCATTGCACATCTTAAGTCCCTTCATGCGTATTCTGTTTCTTTCCTTTAACATCATGATCCCTTCATGACATAATTTTTTCTTTAAATTGACTAATCCTTTCCCTCTATTATACCTCCTTACTCTCTCCTTGCACAGTCTTGAGCATTTACCGGTAATAGGTTACACCCATTTGACTAATCCTTTCCCTCTATTATACCTCTTTACTCTCTCCTTGCACAGTCTTGAGCATATACCGGTAATAGGTTACACCCATTTGAATTTTTGAACCTTTAAACCCAAGGTCAAGCATCTGGGCTATAAGGCAAAATGTTATTGTCTCATTTGCGTTTGATACCGATTCAAATTGTTTCAAAACCATTTTTGCTTTTGACTATACATACTGACCTTCCTTAATATATTATGTTGACCCTAATTGCTTACCTTGATCCTCTCCTTGCCTGCAAATATGATTATTCATTAACAAGTTATCTTTGTCACTACATGACAATTCTTGTTGTATACTGATACTTCCAACACACCCTACCTACCCCGGGGAGGTGCGGTTCCTGAAACTACCTGGATGTCGCGGGAATCCCATTCAGGGCATCTTGGGGTTACTACTACTACTATTGATAATGGTGGAACAAGGAAATCAAAGATTGTCAAGCATCAAAGAAGCTCGCCCATGAAGCATTCTACCGGACCAAATGTCAAAATCATAGGGTAAATTTCACCAATCTTTTTCGTAAGGCAAAGGCATTAATTAAACAGATCAAACAGACAGTTACGAACAACATATTGCGAATTTTAGCAAGTCAAATCCAAAAGTGTTTTATAGCTATATCAGATAGTAAGAAGTAGTTTCCCCGACAATTGCCCCACTAGTTGAAGAAAAAGGGGAACAAATTGAAGATGTAACTCACAAGAGCAGCACTCTCAATACATTTTTTGCATCGGTGTTTACTGAGCAAGACATTAACACTGTTCATCATATTCCGCCAGTTCAAATTTACAACTTTAATGCCTTATGCAACATTGAAATTACAAACGCAGACATCTACGATGCAATATCAAAATTAAAATCCAATAAATCCCCTGGACCCGTCAAATTTTCGCCAAGTCATTAAAGAAGTAAAATATGAAATCTCAAAACCACTAACCCTTCTATTTAACAAATCAATACAAAACAATCAAGTCCTCAAAGAATTCAAATTAGAAAAAGAGCGAAAGAATATTTCTGATTGAGGATATGAATGGGAAGGTGGGTGATAAGAAAGTTGATGAAGTGGTGGGAGGGTGGGGTGTACCGTCAGAGGTGAATGGGAATGGTAGTGCACTTGTGGACGTATGTGTGGGGAGGAGGCTGTGGATAGCCAACACCTTCCTCCGATACAGAATGATACACAGGTACACATGGAAAGTGGTGTGGAATAAGAAGAAGGATTAGACAGTCGTGGAACGAAGGGCACTGATTGATTATATGTGTGGATGGATGAATTAAGAAATCTGTGCTGGATGCTAGGGTGTATAGGGGTATTGGAGGGGGTCTATCTGACCATTATGTAGTAGTAGCTAAACTTAGGATACAAAAGAAGTGGGTGAGGAGAGCTGGAGGGAGGCGAGAGGAAGGTGAAATGGCGAGGAGGGTGGAGAGGTTGCAGGAGAAGGAAATCAAGGAAAAGTTCAGGAGAGCAGTAGAAAGAGGACTAGTTAGGTTTGACCTGGAAGGTATGGAGGAAATGGAGGAGATGAGCAAAGTGTTTAAGGAAGAGATATGTGCAGTATGTGAGGAGGTGTGTGGAACAAGGAGAAGAGGGAGGGGAGTGAAGGGTACAGCATGGTGGACAAAAGAGGTAAAAATAGCTGTGGAAGACAAGAAGAAAGCGTATAGAGAGTGGTTGGGTAGTAGAGGGAATGAAGATTTGGAGAGACAGAAACGAGCGGGGTACTTGGAGAAAGAGAGTGGTGAAGAGAGTAGTGAAGGAAAGTAAGAGAAGAGTAGATGCGGAATTTGGAAGGACTCTGAGTGTAACATGGAGGGAAGTTGCTGAAAGCAGTGAAGAGCATGTATGAGGGTGCAAAGGCGACAGTATGTGTGGAGAATGAGCAGAGCGAGTTCTTTGATCTGAATGTTGGGTTGAAACAGGGGTGTGTGATGTCCCCGTGGTTGTTTACTGTATATATGGATGGAGTCATGAAAGAGATACAAGGAAGAGCAAAGGATCTTGGTGTATTGCTGATAAGGGAGGGAAATGAGTGAAAGCTACCTGTACTGCTGTTTGCTGATGATACAGTTCTGATGAGCGATAATGAATGGGAGTTGCAGGGTCTGGTAAATATGTTTGGAAAAGTGTGCTAAAAAATGTAATCTGAAGGTAAATGCGGGGAAGAGCAAGGTTATGGTCTTCGAAAGGGGTGAAGCCACAGAGTGTGAGGTGAAGTTGAATGGTCAGGTTATGGAGATTGTCAGCTCATTTAATAAGTATCTGGGCAGTGTGCTGAGTAAAGATGAGACTATGGATGAAGAAGTGTGGGAGAGGGTGCAACAGGGGAAGAGGGTTGTAGGAATGCTGAAAGCAGTAACAAGAAATAGGGTGGTCAGTATGGAAGTGAAGAAGTCCTTGCATGACAGTGTGGTAATCCCGATACTGACTTACGGAAGCGAAGCATGGACGGTGGAGAAACTCAGACCAAGAGTGAGAGGGGTGAAAATGAGTTACTTGAGAAGTGCGTGCGGAGTTACATGGAGGGATACACAGACGAATGAGGAAGTAAGAAGGAGGTGTGGGATGGAGGTAGATGGGCTGGAAAGTGTGTAAGGAACACCTCGAGATGGTTCGGGCAAATGTAACGTATGGAAAGCGAGTGAATGACTAAGAGGGTGTACGAGAGCGAGGTGGAAGGACAGAGAGGAAGAGGTCAACCGAAAGAGAGGTGGAAGGATGGAGTGAAGAAGTAAATGGATGAAGAGGTTGGAAGGAGTGGCGTCGACTGAGTGGGGACAGAGGTGCATGGGGGCCTTTCGTTCGTGGCCATCCTTTCGGGGATCACGGCGTCAGGCAATAGATAGATAGATAGAACGCCTATATCTTAAATGTGTATAACAAAGATAAAGCAGTTGACATCGTCTACCTTGATTTTAAAAAGAGCAAGTGCCTCAAAACAGACTGATAGTAAAACTTAAAGCTCACGGAATTCACGGGCTTGCACTTTATTGGATTCAGGATTGGCTAAGCGAGCAAAAGCAACAAGTCGTTGTTAACGCCATAGCCTCAAATTGGATAAATGTTACAAGCAGTGTACCACAAGGCTCAGTTCTCGGTCCAATTCTGTTTCTTATTTATGTAAATTATATTGATGATGGGTTATCATGCAGAATCTCCAAATTCGCTGTTGGCACAAAATTTGCAAACAAAGAAAACTCGCCATCACACATACAAGAGATTCAGAATAATCTAGACAAGCTATCATGAGGAACGTAAGAGGAACGACTAAAAGAGTTATACCTATTTACCTTGATAAACCGCAAACTAAGAGGGGACCTAATCCAAGTTTTTAAAATTGTCAAAGGCCATGACAACATGGATGCAAGTAAGTACTTCACAATGGATAACTCAAATTACACAAGAAATAATGGTTACAAAATTGTTAAGAAGGCGTTTCATTCACATGAAGCGAAGTACTTATTTTTCAACAGAGTGGTCAACTTATGGAATAAATTGCTTAGAAGTATTGTAGAATGCCATACAGTCCAGACATTCAAATATCGCGTTGACAAATATCTTGCCATGAACCCCTGACTGACTGCGTTTGTGACTGAGTAATGTGACCGTTTCCGTATCGTACATAGTACTCAAATTCTATTTTCTGACCACAGTCTTTCTGGAGCTGAAGCCCTTCAGTTGATAGCTGTGGCATTTTTGTATTTCTTTACAAGCAGCCTAGTAAGGACAATTAGGTCTGTTGTTGTTTGCCTTCCTTTGTATTCCTTTGTAAGATACTATCTTTTTTAAACAATAACCCGCTACACCATCATAGCTTAAATGTAAATTGGCATTTAATCCTATCTGGTATGAAGGGGGTCGTATTAAACCTACCTTATTTCGTTTCATTAGTTTAAATAATTTAAGTCTTGTCACCCCATTAGTTTGGCAATAAGATGCTTCACCCCATTCAGGTATTCAGTGTTTTTTGTGCAAGCCCTCAGCCAGGACAGCTTTCTATAGGAAAAAAACAAAAGCAAATATGAACAAAAATACGTTGCTTGTAGGAGACAAAAGGCAGGTTGCCTGTAATGAGTGTCTTCCCCAAAGACAAAAGAGTGACAGAGCCAAATCCAAGGGACGTTGGAGTCAAAATGCCTCGACACAAAAAGTTCAAAGCAGTCTAAGTCATAGGATGAAGGAAAGATTGATTGAGGGAGAGAGTTCCAGAGTTCACTGTCTTGTTGAGTAGAAGAAAGACAGAAAATTTGCCAATTCTTGGGTTGGAGAGCTGGACAGAATAAGAGTGAGACTGTGTATTAGAAAGATCATTGGAGACAGGCCAGAACCCTGAGGAACACCAGAGTTGCTTAGTTGAAAAAGTGAGCGATGGCTGTCCACAACTGCAGCTATAGAGCGGTCTGAAAGGAAATTAGAGACAAAGGCACAGATAGAGGGATAGAAACCGAAGGAGAGTAGTTTAGAAATTAGAGATATGTGCCACATTCTGTGGAAGGCTTTCGATTTGTCTAGCAACGGGAGGCATGCAAAAGAAGGCCAACGATAAGAATACAAATATGAGGAAAGTGGTTAGCAAAAGATGATAAACGAGCAACACAGGAGCAGGATAGGAACGTACAGAAAAGGAAGGCAGCTATAAAAGGAGAAGAGCAAAAGGGCTACAGGTGGAATAAATCAGCGGAAAAGAGCAAAGGAGATGGATGGAGCATCACAGGAGAAGGAAAAAAGGAAGGTATGGGAAAGCAGAGCAACGGAGGGAAGAACAGAGAAGGGCCAGAGGTGGCAGTGGTAGACAAAATCAACATAAGATGGGCTAAACGGGGAATAAGTAACACACGAGAAGGAGGAGTAGCCTATTTGGAAAAGAAGGGCAACTACAAAAAAGAGGAAGGAAAAGGTAGGTTGGAGGAGTCATTGATAGAAACAGTCAGCAGTATTTGGTAAAGGTGGTAGACGAAGCAACGCAAGAGAAGGAAGAAAGGTATGGAAAAGAAGGGCAACTAATAAAAAGGAGGAGGGAAGGGGTAGGGGAGAAGGGATAGAGGTGGTCATGGTAGAACAAGTCAGCAAAATATGAGAAGTATGGTAGGATAAAAATAGACAGATAGAGCAACACAAGAGAAGGAAGAAATGTATGGAGAAGAAGGGCAACTAGAAGAAAAGAAGAGGGAAGGGGTAGGGGAGGAGGGCCAGAGGTGGTGGTGGTCCCCCAAGGTTGGTATCCCCAGGCCAAGGTCATGTGGGTCTGGAGAGGGTATATAGAGGGGTCCGAGCGTCTCTCCCACCACAGTACGGTTGCTTCCTTAGCCACCTCAACCACCACAACCATACCGGCATCATGAGGGCTATGGTAACGTCTTCTTCACTATAGTTCTTCAACCATACTATTTTCACTACATCTTCAGTGTACCTGTTAAACAAGCTGGTTTAAACACATCTGCCCTATTCTATATTATTCAATAATTTTGTTTTCATTACGTCTTCAACCATAGTACTTTTATATATCTTCAATATATCTGTTAACCAATCTGATTTAAATACATCTTTCACAACCTATAAGCTTTCAACCAATCTATTTCAACTACATCTTCACTACATCTCTTCATTCATTGTACTTCAACTATATGTCTTCAACCAGGATGCTTTTGAACCTCTTTACTTATCACTGAATTTCGAGTTAACGTATATTTGTATCACTCCATATACCGTGGGGTTTCATTGACATTTACTACCAAAATAATATTCACTATTACCATATTCCTCTCTGTCTTATCAACAAAAGTTACTATACTGGCAACTGAACTTCGCATCACTCCATACGTCGCGAGGTTTCCTTGACATTAATCACCAAGCCGATTATATTTATCAATCTTTTAAAAGTACATTATATAACAGTCTGATTTATTAAGCTGTCATTGTTGTAAACCTTATTATCTTGTAAACTAAAGTATCAAGAATGGTATAACATTACTCATTCAGTGGCAGAAATTGGCAACGCTGCCTTTCTGTATATCCGTGTAGACAAGCAGTAAGCTGTATGGATTTTTACTATGGATGTACTGTATGTATGTATGTATAAACTCAGGCACATGCCCCATAGCTGGGTGTGGCTAAATCCAAATTCACACACATCAGGAGAAGACCCAGAAACCTTGGCCCATTTGGGGTCTCCAGCAAAAGATTCCCAGGTCCCAGACCTCGTGGAAAGGATCCAGTCTCAGCAGGCAGACAAGCAGCGAAGCTTACCACCACAATGCCTCCCACCTCACATCCAGGCATGGCCCTTCATATATACACCGGCTCCCCGAGTCAGGCGCCTGACCCCCTCTCCCAACGACCGCATTATCACTCATCTATTCACAAGCATTCTCCATTCATTCCTATTCATTACCACTTCTTCTGCCTGTTCTTCATTCATCTCTCTACCTTCCAACGCTTTTGCTACACCATCTCTCTATCTCATCCGAGGTTTTGCTCTTCCTCTACTCCATCTTGTTTCTGACTCATATACTGTCTTTGTAAGCCTTTCATCTTCCATTTGTTCAACATATCCATACCAGCATAGCACCCTTCTGTCCACTGTGCCCGATAAGGGTTCCTGCTGTCCCACTTTCCTACGTACCTCTTCATTTCTAAACCTGTCTCTACGCTTCACTCCACACATACTCCTCAAGCAGCTCATCTCCATCACATCCAACTTTCTTCTCCCTTTTGCTTTCAAATCTCATGTCTCAGCCCCATACATCACTTTTGTTACAACTATCCCATGATGCATTGCAATTTTAGCTTTCATTCGGAGATTTCTCACCTTCCACATACTTCCCATTGCTCCAAAAACTTTCCTTCCTTCACATAATCTCTGTCTTACCTCAATTTCCACACCTGCGTTCCCGCATATCACTCCTTCTAGATATTTAAAACACTCCGATTGTTCCAATATTTCCTCATCCAGTCGTCTATTATATACCATCACTTTGAATAACTATCATTATTCGTAACTCGGTTTATACTCATCATTGTTCATATAAGTGTATTTGTATTGTAATTTTAGAAAATGCCCGTCGCTTTTACTACCTATTCTGCATTTAATTGGCAGTTGTACAAATTGATGTACATAATGTTTGTGAAAATATGATTTGTTAAGCTAAAATATCCATAGGACGATCCACACAGCTTACTAATTGGCTACACAGATGTATAGAAAGGCAGCGTTGCCAATAACTGCCAGGTGGGTAACTGAATTACGCGCCACCCTGTACAGTACACTCAGTATGTATTTAAGCCTTCTAGAATAAGTGTTTTAATTTTCCTATGGATTATGAGGGGAGCCTTTGCTAACAAGTGCAACAAGTGTTCACCGCCTAGTTAACTTCAAATGTAACAGTCTATTGTCTTGGATAATAACCATGTGAGAATTACAATTATGAATGGGATTGCAGTCAAATTGATGAGAGGCTATAATTTGTTTAAATAACCCGTGTATAAGTCTATATATGCATGTACAGTTGGTCAAAGTTCCAGCTGACCCACCCTAGCTCAGGGGCTCGCAGAATTAGCTGGCAATACTGGTGTAGTTGCCAATCAGTGGATATAATAACTTGAATATTTAAGCAAATCTACGAACTTTGTGTGAATGTTCGGGATCATACAATAGCGATGTATGCATTTTTATTTGGGAAAGGCTTACTTTCCCTTGTTTAGGATATGTTCTAACAATGATATAGCCGAAATCAGATCTACCAATCCCAATCTTTGTAAGACACACCTCCTTCCTACACCAGTATTTCCAGATAATTATGCGAGCCCCAGAGTGAGGGTGGGTCAGCTGGAACTTTGACCAACTGTTCGAACCCATTATGCATCTTTTCGCTCGTTTATTTCCACAATTCTTTCTTCTTTAACCCGGGAACGGCGAGAACACTCTTTAGAGGTTTTACTGGGCGACGGCGAGAAAGCTCTTAAGAGGTAAGGCCTAAAAAAAAAACTTTTAAAAGGCCCCAGTAGCACTTAAATTTGTTTTTCCCCCTCTATACCTCATATCACTCCTCCACATCCCCCCCCCCCTCAATTATCACCTATTTTCCCTGTTATTCCCTTATTCATTGGTATATTTTCGTGTAAACATCTCCAAACCGATCCTAGGCTGTGTTCATGTGTGTGTTACGTAAGGTAGAGACTGGGAGAGTGTGAGGGAGTAGCTCAGTACTGCTTCAACCCTCGAGAGAAGAGGGTGTGAGGCCGGCTAGCTCACACTTGATGAATGAACCGCTCGCTAACAATTCGCGATTTTGACCATTCAAATGATATTCCCACTTGTTTTATTGTTGTTACAGGTTACTATCTTCATATTAAAGGTAAAATAGGCGCATATGAATAAGTAATAACGATATTTATCGTAAAATGACGATTATATAGGCAGGAATGGAGCTTAATATTGCCGCCCAGAACTGTGGTGTTCACTACACCCTGCGCGCGCGCGCCGGGTTAAGGGGGGTCACCGTTTTTTTTTATTATCTTTCTCTCCTCTTCTCTCTTTCTCTGGCTTGTATCCATTCGGCCCCATTCAGCCAACTGTTTCAAGACGTTTATCCCCAGCCAGGTGTCGCTATCGCTCGCTAGCATTGTATGGAGAAATCCGCCTTCGCCGGAGAACTTTTTCTATCAAAAAATGTACAAATTTAGCTTGCTGTCAAAACAAAATATATTTATGATGGCTCGCTACCCCTCGCCAGGAAAATATTGACACCTGGATGGGGGTAAACATCTTAAAACAGTAGGCTGAATAGGGCCGAATGGTTACAAGCCAAAGAGAGAGGGAGAGAAAGAGAAAACAAGCGAGGTGGGCTCCCTTAATGTTACTACACCGATGTCATTAATAAAATGGCAACAATAGCCGTACCATGTTTCTAGACTATGCCTTATTCAAGTTCTTCCATTATATAACTTCATCATAGCAACCACCAAATCTATATACTGTACATATACTGAAATATATTTAAAAATGCGGTATATAACTCATAAATTAGAGTCTCTTGTTCTTCTGGATATAGGCAAAGTTATTTTTCCTTTTACGTTATTGTCATTGTACTCGTGAAAAATTCCAAATGATAACGGGACATACATTTTATTTAGTCACAGATATGTCACAGCTCACATCCTTCACCTTTAAAATCCATATGTTACTACGTTCCAATTCTTGTTTTCTCTTCTCATCAGTTTCTTACTATATGTTTTTTATTTTGACATTTTTGTTTGCTTCCCTAACTTTCTCAGACAGCCAAAACCCAATATTATACTTTCCTTCTTTTTCACTACTTATGATCTCACACTTATGAAAAATGGTTTTCATTAAACTATGGTTATTGTATTGTACTGTATGTATAGGCTATGTATGTATGTATATACACATGCACATACCCCATAGCTGGGGGTGGCCGACTCGAGATACAGCCCGAACAGGGACAACACAACATAAACCAATGCTTCAATAAAAAATAAACTCACACACATCTAGGTCGCCCAGGAGAAGACTCAGAGACCCAGGCCCATTTGGGGTCTTCAGCAAAAGATTCCCAGGTCCTAGACCTCCTCACATCCAGGCATGACCTTTCATATACACCGGCTCCCTGGGCCAGGCGCGCCTGACGTACTATTATCTAGTCCAACTGGCGCCCGACCCCGTCTCCCAACGACTGCGTTATCACTCATCTATTCACAGGCATTCTCCATTCATTCCTATTTATCACCATTTATCTTGCCTGTTTTTCACTCATCTCTCTATCTTCCAACACTTATACTACACAATCTCTCCATCTCAACGGAGGTCTTCCTACCCCTCTACCTCCCCTTGTATCTGACTCATATACTCTCATTGTAAGCCTTTCATCTCCCGTTCACTCAACATGTCCATACCAGCACAGCACCCTTTTGTCCACTCTGGCCGACAAAGGTTCTTGCTGTCCTACTCTCCTATGTACCTCTTCATTCCTCAATCTGTCTGTATGAGTCTCTCCACATATACTCCTCAAGCATCTCTTCTCCATCACATCCAGCTTTCTTCTCTCTTTTGCCTTCAGAGCCCAAATCTCAGCCCCATACATCACTGTTGGTACAACTATCCTTTGATACATTGCACTTTTATCTTTCATTCCGAGAGTTCTCACCTTCCACATAATTCCCATTGCTCCGAAAACTTTCTTTCCTTCACATACTCTGTTTTACCTCCATTTCCACACCTGTGTCCTTGCTTATCACTCCTCCCAGATATTTAAAACACTCTACTTGTTCCAGTATTTCTCCATCCAGCAACACACCTAGATTCACCCAACAAGCACCTCTATTACACACCATCACTTTACTTTTATTGACGTTCACCTCAGCTTCCTCCTCCCACATACCACACCAACCTCTTTGACTACTCTCTGCAGTTTCTCCTCATAATCTGCTACCAACGCTGTTTCATCAACAAACAGCAACTAATTCAACTCCCAATCTCTACCATTCTTTTATACTAAAACCAATCCTGTACCCATAGCTCTCATTTTCACTTCTCTCACCACACCATCCATATATAAATTAAACAATTATGATGACATTACTCAACCCTATCACAGACCTACATTTGTAATTGTGGAATATTCACAACTGACAAATATTTTGCATTTGTAACAAATAAAACCATCTAAGATAATCCTCCCTTCCCAGGTTATTCTGGCAGTGCTGGGTGTGTGCTCGGCTGTGCCCTTCATCCAGGACACTCCCGAGGTGGTGGCTGAGAAAGCCAGGTTCTTCCAAGCGTTCCAGGCTGCTCAGGCCGCCGCCCGCCCCGCAACTCGCACATTCAATTTCGTGCCCCAGCAGGCCTTTGTTCAAGCCCCCGCCAAGTGGACCGGACCCTTTGCTGCCACCATCCCCGCTGGTCTTCCAGGATCAGCTTCTGTTGTGGCTGATACTGCTGATGTGTCAGCTGCTCGTAATGCCTTCTTCAACACCTACAATGCCCAGCTTGCTGCTACCGTCGGCACTGCTCCTTCTCCCGCTCGTCATCAGGCTGTCCACTTCCAGGCTCCTGCCATTCACTCTTTCCCTGCCACTCGCTCCTTCCACTCCACTCACACCTTCACCCCCGCCGCCCCAGTTCAGCCCCGTTGGACCGGTCCTGTAGCTGCCACCATCCCCGCTGGTCTTCCCGGGTCCGTGTCCCAGGTGGCCGACACCCCCGAAGTTGCTGCAGCAAAGAATGCTTTCTTCTCCCACTTCCAGCAACAGGTTGCGGCTACGGCGGGTGCGCCAAGACGCTTCTAAACCGTACTGTGATAGATTAAGTTAGGATATACGAATATTAATATGCAGAATGTCTGATTTGTACAATACGAAATAAATTTATATTGTAATAATTTGTATGGATTATACTCTGGATGTATTTATGTATGTATAAACAGTGCATTTCATTGTATTGTGAACTCTTTTAATAACATTTAGTTCCTATGAAATCGATGAATATTGATGTCTAGTTGACTTTATCTATGAAGCATAATTTATTAACATGAATATTCCATATCTTTTGAATACATTAGCAGTTATTACTGTTTCCGTGCTGCAATTCTTTTCGTCGGCTCATTACTTAAAGTTGACACAAAATAGCAGGTATTGATTATTTTGTCAACAATATTTGCTTTCTTCATCTAGTTTAACCTCTTTCTGTATTAGGCAATTGATGCTACAATTTGCAGTTACAATTTCCCTTATTACTGGAGTTTTGAAAGCCCTTACTTATTCTTCTAAAGTTGTAAACATGTGCCTAAGATATGCCAAAAAAATCATGGGTAACAAAAAGTGTTTTTAGGAATGTCAGACACCATACATTTTCCTTGAGAATATTTGGTAATTTGTTTACACTTTTATTATAATCTTGTATCATATGGAGCTTGATTCTCCTGGCATTATATAGCAATTCCCTTGAGAGTCCCAGATCCGGGGTGATTTATGGAACTGGTTATACAGTATTTGGCTCGCAACACAAAGAACATTATTTCGATTCACAGAAAGATGAGACATAGACAACCTCCTCGAACCCGATGCCTCTCTTTAGCTCGCAGTAAATGGGAGCCAGCAAAGATAACTGCTACAGAGACCATTGTATATACGCTAATATAGCTATTTAGGAATTTATAATGGTAAGCAAGCTATACAGCCTTAAACTATCTTACTGATAGTCAAGTCTTGCTTTAGAACTGTATGATATGTAGATATATACACATTATAGTAATTCACAATAGCTCTGTAATAGTTATCTTTGTTGGTGTCAGCACATTATGGATCCTCTCCTTTTACATTCTGATATGAGTTGTGCATCCTGGCTAGTCTTGCACCTTCTGACAATCAATCCTTGCATACCCTGATTATATATGTATATGATGACTATCCATGTACAGCATCCTTCAATATTCCCTGGACACATTCAAGACTTGGAAACGTGTGAGTGAATCTTTGAAGGATTTGAACCATGATACAGATTTGTTTATGTGTTTTCAATAGATTCAAAACAATATCCAGGAAATAGTAAGAAGTACTGTATATCCTGAAAATACATGTACATCGTTATACTGCCCTTGTACATTCTGGTGTTCTCCATATATATTCTGATAAAATCATTGCACATCTTAAGTCCCTTCATGCGTATTTTGTTTCTTTCCTTTAACATCATGATCCCTTCATGACATAATTTTGTCTTTAAATTGACTAATCCTTTCCCTCTACTGTACTTCCTTACTCTCTCCTTGTACAGTCTTGAGCATATACCGGTAATAGGTTACACCAATTTGAATTCTTGAACCTTTAAACCCAAGGTCAAGCATCTGGGCTATAAGACAAAATGTTATTGTCTCATTTGCGTTTGATACTGATTCGAATTGTTGCATCACCATTTATGCTCTTGACTGTACATACTGACCTTCCTTAATATGTTGACCCTAATTGCACACATTGATCCTCTCCTTGCCTGCAAATTATGGTTATTCATTAACCAGTTATTGTTGTCACTACATAACAATTCTTGTTGTATACTGATACTTTCAACACACCCTACCTCCCCCTGGGAGGTTCGGCTTCTGGAACTACCTGGATGTCGCGGGAATCCCATTCAGGGCATCTTGGGGTTACTACTACTACTACTACTGATAATGGTGGAACAAGGAAATCAAAGATTGTCTAGCAGCAAAGAAGCTCGCCCATGAAGCATTCTACCGGACCAAATGTCAAAATCATAGGGTAAATTTCACCAATCTTCTTCGTAAGGCAAAGGCATTAATTAAACAGAGCAAACAGACAGTTATGAACAACATATTGCGAATTTAAGCAAGTCAAATCCAAAAGCGTTTTATAGCTATATCAGATAGTAAGAAGTAGTTTCCTTGACAATTGGCCCACTAGTTGACGAAGAAGGGGAGCAAATTGATGATGTAACTCAAAATACCAGCACTCTCAATAACATTTTGCAAGACATTAACACTGTTTATCATATTCCGCCAGTTCAAATTTACAACTGTAATGCCCTATTCAACATTGAAATTACGAACGCAGACATCTCTGATGCAATATCAAAATTAAAATCCAATAAATCCCCTGGACCCGTCAAATTTTCGCCAAAAGTCATTAAAGAAGTAAAATATGAAATCTCAAAACCACTAACCCTTCTATTTACCAAATCAATACAAAACAATCAAGTCCCCAAAGAATGAAAATAAAAAATAAATAAAAACAAATATTTCTGAGTGGGGATAATTATAAATGGGAAGGTGGGTGATAAGAAAGTTGGTGGAGTGGTGGGAGGGTGAGGTGTTCCGTCAGAGGTGAATGGGAATGGTAGTGTACTTGTGGACGTATGTGTGGGGAGGAGTCTGTGGATAACCAACACCTTCTTCCGACACAGAATGATACACAGGTACACATGGAAAGGGGTGTGGTATAAGAAGAAGGATAAGACAGTGGTGGAACGATGATGATGATGATGATGGCTTGAGTAAAGTAGGAGATTGGAGAGTTTTGGAGAGAGGAAGATAAAGTGGAGAAGTGCGAAGTACAGTAGGAGATGAAAAGTTCTCGGGCTCAACCAAGAGTTCTCCATTGTCTATTTTCTATTTTTGCTGGAATGATAAGTGTAGCAACTTAGTCAGCTTCTTCTGGGCCGCTATAGGGGGACGTCTTCCTGCTGCTGCAGTCTGCTGGATCTCTGCAGTCAAGTTGATGATGTTCTTCTCCAGCTCGCTGGTGGTCATTTCCAGGTCGATGTCCTCTTCTCCCTCCTCCAACCCCTCCACATCGACGTCTTCTCCTGTGGTGGAGTCGGAGTACTCAGACGATGCGGAGGAGTTGGTTGCCACTGGAACTTGGGTGGGTGGCAGGTGCTGGAGTCGAAGCTGCTGCTGGGCCGGCGACATTGACTGGTGATGGCGGTGGTGATGCAGAGACTGTTGTTTGTGGTGGTGGTGGAGGTCGAGAGAGGCTTCTGGATGTCCAGTCTCCTTCTTGGGTGGCTTCTTTGCCTCATAGCCTGAGTGGGAATGAGGCTGGGTGGTGCAGATGGTCCTGGAAGAGGTGGAATGATGATGGGAGGGAGGTTATTAGCCTTCAGGAGTGTTGGAAGATACTCCTGAAGCAGTTTGATCCCCTTTGCAGAGTGTCACTGCAGTTGTAACAACAACCTGGACCAAGTCCGGTGTTGAATAACTGACTGCTGCTGTGGCTTGGTGGTAGTCCTCCCTCTTACCTCTTCTACCATGCCTGGAACCCTTCAGGATCTCTCCATCAGGGCCCATGACATTGATGGCCTCATCTCCTCGCCTTCTCCTCTTGATGGTAAATGATACCCTCTCATTGGTGGCAAGAGAGGGCACATGATGGAGAGGATTGGGTTTGGAGATGCCAGTGGAGTGGACAAAAATTTCCCATCCACTGTAGGTGATAAAACCAAAGCCCTTTAGTGCATTGAACCACTTAACGTGGCCAGTGAGCTTGGTGGTGGCACTGGGAGTATCAGGCATCTAGATTGGCTGGCTGATCTCTGCTGGCTGTCTACGAAAGGCAATGATTGATTATATATGTGTGGATGAACGAATGAAGAAATCTGTGCTGGATGCTAGGGTGTATAGGGGTATTGGAGGTGGTCTGTCTGACAATTATGTAGTAGTAACTAAAATTAGAATACAAAAGAAATGGGTGAGGAGAGCTGGAGGGAGGCGAGAGGAAGGTGGAATGGTGAGGAGGGTGGACAGGTTGCAGGAGGAGGAAATCAAGGAAGAGTTCAAGAGAGCAGTAGAAAGACGACTAGGTAGGATTGACCTGGAAGGTATGGAGGAAGTGGAGGAGATGAGCAAAGTATTTAAGGAAGAGATCTGTGCAGCTTGTGAGGAGGTATGTGGAGTAAGGAGAAGAGGGAGGGGAGTGAAGGGTACATCATGGTGGACAGAAGAGTTAAAAATGGCTGTGGAAGACAAGAAGAAAGCGTATAGAGAGTGGTTGGGTGGTAGAGGGAATGAAGATTTGGAGAGACAGAAACGAGCGAGGTACTTGGAGAAAAAGAGAGTGGTGAAGAGAGTAGTGAAGGAAAGTAAGAGAAGAGTAGATGAGGAATTTGGAAGGAATCTGAGTGTAAAATGGAGGGAGTGTAAGAAGCTGTTCTGGAAAGAAGTCAAGAAAGTTAGGGAAGGTAGCAAGGGAAACAGTAAGGGTGTGAAAGAATGGGAGAATGCTAGCCGAGAAGCAAGAGAGAGTCGAAAGATGGAGGAAGTACTTCAACAAATTGCTAAATGTAAGGAATGAAGCGCCAGCAAACATAGTTGGATGGGGTATGGGAGGGGGAAGAAGAGAAGTAGAGGAGGAGAAGGTGGGGATCAGGAGGTCAGAAGTGTGTGAAGCCAAGACAAGAGTGAAGTTGGGGAAAGTACCAGGAATAGGTGGAGTGTGTGGGGAAATGTTGAGGTATGGTGGTGAGATAGTGATCAAATGAGTATGGAAAATGTGCAAACTAGCATAAGAGAAGGGGAGTGCACCTGATGACTGGAAGACAGGCATAATAGTCCCCTATATAAGGGTAAAGGGGAAAGAGGAGTGTGTGGTAACCACCGAGGAATATGTCTTCAAAGGGTAATAGGGAAGGTGTACAGTAGGATAGTTAGTGATTGAGAGAGTGAGAGTGAGAACAGAGAAATGGATAGGTGACGAGCAGGGCGGTTTTAGGAAAGGAAGAGGATATGTAGATCAGTTTTTTACCCTGAAATGTGTTGTGGAGAAATATCTAGAGAAGCAACAAAAGCTGTATGTTGCCATTATAGACTTGGAGAAGGCCTATGACAGAGTGGATAGAGAAGGAATGTAGAAAGTACTTAGAATATACAGAGTAGATGGCAAGTTGCTGAAAGCAGTGAAGAGCATGTATGAGGGTGCAAAGGCGGCAGTACGTGTGGAGAATGAGCAGAGCGAGTTCTTTGATCTGAATGTTGGGTTGAAACAGGGGTGTGTGATGTCCCCGTGGTTGTTTACTGTATATATGGATGGAGTCATGAAAGAAATACAAGGAAGAGCAGTGGATGTTGGTGTATCGCTGATAAGGGAGGGAAACAAGTGGAAGCTACCTGTACTGCTGTTTGCTGATGATACGGTGTTACGACCGGGGCTCGTATAAAACAAGGGCTCTTAATCAATGGACTAGAAAGGCACACAGCCACAACGGTAACACTAGATCCAACCCCTGAACTTATAATGCCGGCGCACAAAAACACCTATACCCTCCAGAGTTAAATCTGCGATTACGGGGTATCCTATAACTCAGTATAAGTGCACTACTACTACAGGCTGATGATCTCCGATACAGCCTGATCACAACAACATACAATTACGGTAATAAGGTATAATAGGAAAAGATAGAGATCTTAATTAAATCACTGCAATGATTTAATGCAAACTAGAAGAAGGTATATTTAAAGTTACTCTAAACAATAATGAACTGTCACTCCTATACTAAAGACAGTGAACGAAAGTCCCAAAGCATCGAGCAGGAATCTTCTGAAGAAAGTCTGATGCTGGGGTAAGATGATCGTATCGGATTTTGAACTGTAGTATAAAGCAGGAACAGGATATGACAAGTATTGTAAGGACATATAGGGTTAACTGGCACGGGAATAATAATAACTGCGCAATAGTAGGAACTCAAACAGCAAAAGAAGTACTTCCTCATCAACGAAACAGCCTACTAGGGTTGTGCAACTCAACAACAACCTAGACTAATAAATGCCGTGAATAATAATGCATACATAACAGAAAGAGTTTATAATCTAAATCTGGTGTCTGCTAGGCGAATAAAGTCTAGCTGGGATGTAGTAGGCTAGGAAACAATGGCTGAGCAAGCGGCTCGTAGCCTAGCGAAGTCCTTAAGGCTGTGTGGCCAAACTACGTTAATTGACGGGGTGCTCTCTTGAGAGATCCAGATCGCTAGTATCTGGTTCTCTCCTGGCGACCCTCGCAAAGTCAAACAAACGAGTTAGCAAAGTGTTGGGTGGCAGAGGCAATAGCCCTCACTCGCAACACAAGGCTAAACTCCCATGGTACACAGTCAGAAAGACAACCTAGGCTTCCCACGTAACCGTTGCGATTGTACAGGTTCAACAACACCTAGTACACATCGGAAATTGCAACACCAGTAGCCTTATCCCAGTCTAGCATTAAATCCCCCAGCAGACCACCAAGATACAGGAAGGGAGACACCGTGAGTGTGTCGAACCTCTACAGACAAAAATTGTAACCCTTCCAAAATGCCTAACTAAACATGTGTTATCTGAGAGCTTCAGCATATAATACGATGGCCGATATATGAAATCGTGCAGAACCAAAGGGAAGTTATGATATTAAATAGAGTAGAAGAATGAGAGAGAGAGAAAGTGCTCTATAGGTAGAAGTCGGGAGACAGGGGGGCAAGAAACATGTGAAGGGTATGCTAGTCAGGAAAGCTCTGAGGAAGGAACTCCTCGGGACCCCTCCAGGATCACACACAAAGGCATGGTGGTCAGCCAATCACAGGCCGCTACGTCACCAGGCAGCAGGCCTGCAGAAGGCGCCAGGAACCACCAGCCAATCAAGGGCGTGGGAAAAGCGCGCGAGCGGGAAACTCCTCCGAGATAGGGAGAGGCAACACACATACGCACGCACACACTACCACCCCACTGCCTATATTATTCTCTCTCCTTAACTATATACAATGCATCCTATGTTCAACTCATGATATAAAATGCTTCCCGTTGTCACAGACGAAAATAAAGACCTCCACGGGAATGTCTGTAACAACACGAACACTATGAAAGAAAGAACAACATTATAGATAGACTGTAGCCAAATACCTTGCCCCGGCGAGTGCTAGCGAGTGACCAAGCGAGCGGCTGAGCCCACGTGGCGTTCTGCTGAGCTGCAGGCGTCACACCCCACCCAAGATATTAGATGCTCAACCATGAGCTCTATATCTAACAAGCAGAACCCCGATAAGACTCGCCACCCCTAGCCACTTCGCAACAAAGAAGGCAAAGCTCAGTTCTCATCAAAAAATAATATAACCCCTCCCAACACAATAGCTCATTCATACTGCTATGCTCCTAGAGCGAGCTTCTACTAGCCCAGCCTTCTGAGAGAAGTACAGGTTCGACTCATAACTTTAGCTATAACATACTTAAAAAATTTAACTATTAAAGAAAGAGTTTTAATAGAATTTTCATTTTTAATATGTTTTTGGCGGCTGCACTTACAGGGGCAAGCCAATTTTACTCCACTCTCAACAAACACTGACTGAACGGCGAGGTTTCTCCTGCAACCAAACCCTCCCGTGACAAACAATCAGCCAAAACATTATCAGTGCCCTTAGCATGCCACACATCCAACTTGTGTTCTGGCAGCATAACAACACCTGACACTGATAAACTGCCCAGTTCATCACAAGACTGGCACTTCTCTTCGCTCTTTCCGGCAACGGGGCCTGCCAATAACCTTTCACAATGCCGAGGATTTATACATTTAACCACTTAGCTTTAGGAGAAGCAGGCCAATTGCCCATCAGAAAGGTTGACTATGATATGTGATTTTTTTTTTTTTTTTTTTTTTTTTTTTTTTTACATATCCCATCAGAAAGGTTGACTATGATATGTGAATTTTTATGCATCCAGCCAATTATACATTAATAACAACAGCAATAATCTAGATATGTGCCAGGAGAGATTTCCCGGGGTTTCAGAAACAAGGGAGACATGGTAAAGATGGAAGCACCACGGGAAGATCAGGAGGACGGCTTGGTAGAGCCAGAGGAACGGATAATCTTGGAAGACTATGGCCTAGCAGATACTAAGTGTTTTAAGTGCGGAAAAACCAATGCAAGAAAGAATTCACGAAAATGTTCCAGCTGTCTTAGATCTATTCATTTATCTTGTGCTAAGCTGACAAAGAAAACATCAGGAGAACAACCAAACTGGAAATGTCTCGCATGCCCAGGGCCCACTGCAGAGCCAACCGGGGCAACACCGGCAACACCGGTCGCCGACTTGACCCAACTTGTGACCAAATGGAAAGCGCGGATCCAGGTCCTTGCCCTGGTACCTAAAGGAGCCAGAATCCAAGTGGCGGAGGCCCTTACAACCATCATAAAGCAGGCCCTACAGCTCAAGACACCCCTCGCATGGGCACGGCTCCTGGGTTTCTCCTATGGGGCCCTCCGAAAACCACCCAGAACCAACATACAAGACCATCTTCAGGTTTCACTAGCCACCAGAGTGAAACGTCAAGTAGCACAGTATATGGATGGAAACAAACTGGTGGAACCCCCTGAACAGCAACCAAACAGGGCCCAGAAGCAACAGGACAAGGAAGAGGAAGAGGCTGAACAGCTACGTAAGAGGGTTGCGGCGAAGCTGGCGGATAGTGACATCAAAGGGGCCGTCAGACTGTTGTCCTCTTCAGAAGGTTTTGCTGGTCAAGGCACTGAAGTTGTTGAAGCCCTACAAGAAAAGCACCCACCTACACCTAGGGACCTAAACCTCCCCCCTGCCCCAAATGACCAGATGCGCCAACCTTTAGTTGTCATGAAGGACCAGGTGGTTGCCGCAGTGACTTCATTCCCAGCAGGCTCAGCCGCGGGCCCAGATGGTATCCGACCTGCCCACCTCAAAGGCCTCTTGGGTCAGGGATCAGGAGCTGCTGGGGAGGCACTCTTGGAAACCCTCACCAAATTCATCAACATGGTTTTAAGAGGGGAAGTACCCGACTGTGCCACACCCCTATTTTTGGGGGCATCACTCTGTGCACTGGCAAAAAAAGATGGCGGTGTGCGCCCAATAGCAGTAGGGAACACCTTCCGCCGCCTTGCCACAAAGGTGGGTTTGAAACCACTCTCGAATGGCCTAGGTCAACACCTAAGACCAGTTCAACTAGGTTTCGGAACTCCAGGGGGGTGTGAAGCTGCTGTACACGCAACCCGCACCTACCTCAGCCAAGCCCAAGAAAAACGAGTGCTTCTAAAGATTGACATGCGGAACGCATTCAACAGCATTCGCAGGGATGTCTTCCTCCGTGCAGCTCAAGAACACATCCCCACTCTGTACCCCCTACTTTGGCAGGCTTATTCCAAACCTTCAATCCTGATTTTTGGCGAGACGGTAATCCCATCAGCGACCGGGTTACAGCAGGGAGATCCAGGTGGTCCTGCTCTTTTCTCAATAGGGGTGGATGCAGCAGCTAACAAAGTAAGGTCAGAACTGAATGTATGGTACCTGGACGATGCAACCTTGGGTGGGTCAGTAGAGAACGTTCTAACCGACCTAAATAACATCGTAACTGACCTCGGCCAGGCTGGGCTAGTGATAAATGACACCAAATGTGAACTTGTCCTCCTCAACCACGCACGTGAACAAGGAGAAGAGACTCAGGCCCTGTTTCGAGGCATATTGCCAAATGTAAAGATCCTTCAGGAGCACCAGCAAACCCTATTAGGTTCCCCACTAACTCTGGCAGCAATCCCACCAGCACTTCAAGTTAAAAAGGAGGAGCTTCAACGTCTCGTGAGTCGCCTGATACACATCGATGCCCACTCAGCTCTGGCCCTTCTCAAGAACTGTTTCTCCATCCCAAAACTCCAATACCTCCTGCGCACATCGATGACTTACACGAACAATGGTGGCCTCCAAGAATTAGACAGCATAATCCGAGAAGCAGTGACCAGCATCACCAACGTGGAATTTAAAGAACGGACCTGGACACAAGCCACCCTTCCTGTCCGCCTCGGGGGCTTGGGCATACGGAGAGCCTCGGATATTGCCTCCCCAGCCTTTATCTCTTTCCTCATCGCGACCAACGACCTTGTAGTGTCCATCCTTTCTTCTCAACCCGGAATGACACTTAATTGGGACGTAACAGCAGCGATTAACACCTGGAAGGAAAGTACAGGAGTAGAGGAGGAGCCTCAGGGTACCTCCAGGAGCAAGCAGAAAGCGTGGGATACCATCTCGGCGAAGAAAACTCAAGAAAATCTCCTAACCAATGCAGACCAGGTTGCAAAAGCACGCCTCCAGGCAGCCGCCCGTTCGGAGAGTGGCTTGTGGTTACACGCCATCCCCATCCCACCTCTTGGAACTCACTTGGATGCTGAAGCGCTCCGGGTTGCCATCGCGCTCAGAGTGGGTGCGGCAGTTTGTCACCCACACACTTGCAAGTGTGGTAGGGGGATGGATGCTCAAGGTCACCATGCCTTGTCATGTAATTACAACGCAGGCCGCCTGCCAAGACACTCTGCACTAAATGATGTCATAAAACGGGCCCTGCAGAGTGCTAACCGTGCATCAATCCTCGAACCCCATGGACTTCACAGAGAAGACGGCAAACGGCCAGATGAGATGACCACTTTCCCTTACAAGAATAGCCGGTGCCTCGTGTGGGATGCCGCATGTGTCGACACTTTCTCCACAACCAACATCGCCAGAAACGCCGACGAAGCAGGTGAAGCCGCCCGGATAGCAGAAAATAAAAAGCAAGAAAAATATCAAGCCATCGCCAGAAATCATCAGTTCGAGCCCCTGGCATTCGAAACTTCAGGAGTCTTCGGCCCTACCACCCTTAAGATGGTGAATGAAATAGGCCGTAAAATCAGAGAAGTTTCAGGAGAACCCCGGGAAACCCTCTGGCTCAAGCAAAGACTAGGGATGGCTATCCTCCGGGGCAATGCCACCAGCGTCATGAGCTCAGTTCGACTGGACTGGGTCATGCCACTGTGTGAGGCCCGGGCAGGAGTGGTGTATCCGTAGTCTTTCCACAGTAGGGTAAAACAAAACATAAACTTTATTTGTATGTAACATGTGTGATGCACATAAATAAAAGGGGGATGTGTCGGATGGTTGAAAGCCACAGTTGCTCGCGCGTTTGGGGCTAGCAACACGTATTATGAAAAACATGTATCCTCCTTCATTCACTGTCCCCCCCTTCACTCACTCAACCCCACAATTTGCCGGAGGATAACAGGTTTTTCACAATACGTAGACGGAGGTCTTTAAAAAAAAAAAAAAAAAAAAAAAAAAAAAAAACTTTCACTAGTTCTACCTTCGTGATAGGTGATGCAGCCTCGAGGCGGTCTATGGTATCGTCAACTCTCGATAAGGTATAGGCGTCTGTCAGGGATCATGCACACACACTCTCGCAATCAACACACTCACTGATCTTGCCACTTAACACAGGTTGCAAAGTTACAGGCAAGTTCGTCAGCGGCTCGCTTGGTGTAGTGACTAGCGTCTCGGACTTCCACCCAGAAGGCCCGGGTTCGCGCCCACGCTCGGCGCATTAAATATTTTTCACAAGCACTGAGTCGTTACCATCCCTCATGAGCAAAGGGATGGGGTAGTAGTACAGGACCCCAATGGAAATACGCCTAATCGGCCTTATTGAGCTATCCTTAGCTAGCTTAGCATGCACTAGCTTTAAGAACTATTATTATTATTATTATAACGACCACTCACGACATTCCTTATCCCTCCGACCCTTGGGCAATGGATAGGTGTCTGTCAGGGATAATGCACACACACTGATCTTGCCACTTAACTCCGGTTGCAAACTCACTGGCAACGACCACTCACAATATCCTTTATCCCTCAGACCCTTTTTCCACATGTCATCTAGCTCTGTTTTCACAACAGGCTTTTTAGCAGGATTTATACGGTCTTCAGCCTCCATGTCGGATTCTACCCAGTACATCAGGCCTGGAGAAGCTACAAACATGCTGATGCACTGCCACAGCCTAGTAAACAACTTATCTTGCAGAACATGCCTAGTGCCCTCCCACAACCCAGACGAGACCGCAGCTTCTAACCTGTAGTCTCCCTCCTTCTCCACCTTCGTCCCTAGAACAGCCAGGTCATGAGAGGGACAATCAGTACCATCTGTGCAGTCACTCCCATAGTTCACAATTGTTAAGGCTTCCCCACCGATACCGTACATGCGCACCCCCGCATTCCTTACGACTACATCTGCCTGCACAGCATCACCGCTTTTAGCGACATGGCCAGATACAGTCGGTCTATGGTAGGGCTGTTGCATTCGACTAGAGCAGCATTGGGAGGCTATGCGACGACCGGGCACTTCTATGCCACAGCCAACCTCACCAATCTGCTCAAAGTCCTCCTTTTGACCACCACCCTTGGCAGCCATGGGTCGACCTTGACCTGACAACCATGTCCAAGCCTCGTCGCCCACCTTGAACCACCGACACAACGAGGCTAACGGTCTCTCAACATTCACGTGACCTGCCCGCGGAACATCTTGCACCGCCTGAGTTGTGAGGCTCAGGGGCTCGGCACGACCAGTGGGGTATGAACCGAGCTGGTGCTGGAGCGCTGCACACTGCTGCTCTAGCGCTTCCACAGCCACCAGACTCGTGTCCCCCGCCCACTGCTCCGCCGAGACATGACAATCCCTACTCTCCTCCACCTGTGCCCTACTGCCCCCCTCTCCTTCTCCACCTTGGCCGCTGCAGACCAACGCAGGGACAGTAGGCTGCTCAGGTGGTTGCCTCACAAACTCCTCCAACAGGTTCACATGACATGTTTCCCCGTCCTCGTGTTTGATCTCGACAGCACCATTACCACACTTCAGAACTTCCGGATCCTCCAACTGCAGTTTACAAATATCTGAGGGAACCAACTTGTCTAGATGTTTCCGAAGCAACCCAAGTCCTCCCCCAATATCAAACTGAGCAACCCTTTGTTCTCTCTGTGCATAACGTTGCTGCCTCGGAGTCTCTTCCTGCCCTACCTCCTCACTAGCTCTGACAGGTCCTGGGGCCTCTCCAGACTCCAACAATGGTGCCAATACTGAGTCGCCAAGAAGCGCTGCTGGTACTAAACTCTCCAAACTTTTACCAACATTAGCCGTCTTCTTCCGACCGTTCCTCCGTTGATCAGAAGACTGAGGAATAGGCTGTGACACTTTGGATGCAAGAGGTCCAGTAACAAAGCACGCCATAGGTTGTACTTGACACTTCTCTACACACTCCTGTTCCTCCCTACTCACGTCGGCCGGCTTCTCGGCAACGACTAAGGGTGAAACCTCAGAAGTAGGCACCGCAAAGTCGTTGCCGAGAAGGAGGTCGACGCCCCCAACAGGCAAGTTCTCCACAACACCCACATCCAACTCTCGTGTCACACCATCCACCTCCAGTTCCATCCTGACCAACGGGTATGACTTGACAGCATTGATACCCTGCACCACAACCACCCGTGCCACGTTTATTGGTCTACCAGTAAAGTTCTTCATTAAAGTCTGAGAGGCACCCGTGTCTCGCAACAGCTCAACTCCATGCTTCTTACCAGCCCACCTCACGCAGCCACGCCCTCGATGGTCACAAAAGACATCGCGGACAGGGTTCGAGCCTTCCGGATTCTTCTCCACTGGCTGTGTCCCACCCTCTGACGTTATACCCCGGTCAAACTCAGACGACTTCGGGGACACCTCAATGTTGCGAGCCAAAGACACGACTGCATTAGGTAGCTTGCTTGGACAGGCTCTTGCAAAATGCCCCTTCTCATGACAATGAAAACACTCTAACTCCCCCTTGGGCTTCCCTTGAGGTGGGGAAGGGCCCTGACCCTTCTTAAACAGGACGGTATTAGGTTTATGGTCAGACTTAGTATCGTTGCTCTTGTTGTAATGGTTATATGGTGTATCAATGACTCGGGGGGGTGGAGTGTTGCGCCCCTTGTTACCTGCATCGTTCCGTTGTGCAGACCCGCACCCACGAATCAGTGACATCCGAAGGTCAGCCATCTCAGCTGCCTCCTGAAGAGTTCTTGGGTTTTTCTCTTTAAGATTCAACGTCAGATCGCTGCCCGTACACTTAAAAAATTGTTCTAGAAGCATCAGCTGTTTCAACTCCTCAAACGTCGATGCCTTCTCAGAACGCAGCCAGTTTCTAGATGCATCGGACAGATCCCGGGCATGCTCAAGAAAGGTGCACTCACGACCCTTCGTTACACCCCGGAACTTCAATCTGTATGTCTCTGGTTGTAACTCATATGCCCGCAGGACAGCCTCCTTCAATACCTCGTAATCGATGCACGACTCCAAGGGCAACGCATCATATGCCTTGAGTCCTTTGCCAACCAATCTAGAGGAAACAAGGGCTGCCCACTTAACCTCGGGCCATTGGTGCTCCCCGCACTTCTTCTCGAAACGCATACAAAATTCAGTGACACCCGACTCATCAAATACAGGGACCAACTTGAGCAGGTGCGATAACGACTGATCAAGACCTCGATTCCCAGAACCGAGACGCTGCCCTGTCGACTCCACTCTAGACTTCTCAAGATCTATGTCCACACAGTACTTTGCCTCTCTCCTCAGCCTCAGTCTCATATCTGGCCCTTCTCTCCTCAGCCTGAATCTTAGCCATTTCAAACTCCCGCTGCTGCTGCTCAGATTCCCGCTTCTGCTGCAGCTGCATCTTAGCCATCTCAAGCTGGAAGAGCATCTCTGGAGTCAAACCTTGAGGAGGAGATGCAACAATTGGAGACCCACCCTGTGACAAACCACGCTGCCAGTGACTATCGGCCTGCGGGAACGTACCCGGCTCCGGAGCCCGAGGGGGCGCCATGGTAGGAGTCGAGTGGAATGGGGGCTGGGCCGAAGGTGCCCCAGCTCCCACTCCACCCGAAGCCCCACGCACCCCGCCGAGCACACAGGCCACCAGGTCACCTCTCGACATGCTGCTAATTCTCACATGCCCGTGGCCAAACACTGGAGACCATTCCGATCAATCCCCGACACCCGGTCAGCAGTAATAGGTATCTCCAGAAACTTCCTTGCATCCTCCTCACTAGCTATAACTCTAATGTCATCTAACAAAGCCCGCTGCTGCACCTCAGTTTCTGTTTCCCGTACTGTGTCCTCACTCTACACTGATCCGTCGTCCGAAATAGTGTCCACCGAAAATTCTCAACGTTTATAAAAAAAAGAAGTACCTAAACTCTTATGCAGCACTATTCACTCAAAAATATAAGATGGTCGAAGACTCTTAAGTGTTATACTACTTGCCAAAAAAAAATCCACGTGTCCACTATATTCCTTTAAACAAAACAAAATGACCACAACACTCCTGCAATATTTCTCTAAGTTCACAAAATCCTAAGCAAGGTCGCCATTTGTTACGACCGGGGCTCGTATAAAACAAGGGCTCTTAATCAATGGACTAGAAAGGCACACAGCCACAACGGTAACACTAGATCCAACCCCTGAACTTATAATGTCGGCGCACAAAAACACCTATACCCTCCAGAGTTAAATCTGCGATTACGGGGTATCCTATAACTCAGTATAAGTGCACTACTACTACAGGCTGATGATCTCCGATACAGCCTGATCACAACAACATACAATTACGGTAATAAGGTATAATAGGAAAAGATAGAGATCTTAATTAAATCACTGCAATGATTTAATGCAAACTAGAAGAAGGTATATTTAAAGTTACTCTAAACAATAATGAACTGTCACTCCTATACTAAAGACAGTGAACGAAAGTCCCAAAGAATCGAGCAGGAATCTTCTGAAGAAAGTCTGATGCTGGGGTAAGATGATCGTATCGGATTTTGAACTGTAGTATAAAGCAGGAACAGGATATGACAAGTATTGTAAGGACATATAGGGTTAACTGGCACGGGAATAATAATAACTGCGCAATAGTAGGAACTCAAACAGCAAAAGAAGTACTTCCTCATCAACGAAACAGCCTACTAGGGTTGTGCAACTCAACAACAACCTAGACTAATAAATGCCGTGAATAATAATGCATACATAACAGAAAGAGTTTATAATCTAAATCTGGTGTCTGCTAGGCGAATAAAGTCTAGCTGGGATGTAGTAGGCTAGGAAACAATGGCTGAGCAACCGGCTCGTAGTCTAGCGAAGTCCTTAAGGCTGTGCGGCCAAACTACGTTAATTGACGGGGTGCTCTCTTGAGAGATCCAGATCGCTAGTATCTGGTTCTCTCCTGGCGACCTTCGCAAAGTCAAACAAACGAGTTAGCAACGTGTTGGGTGGCAGAGGCAATAGCCCTCACTCGCAACACAAGGCTAAACTCCCATGGTACAGTCAGAAAGACAACCTAGGCTTCCCACGTAACCGTTGCGATTGTACAGGTTCAACAACACCTAGTACACATCGGAAATTGCAACACCAGTAGCCTTATCCCAGTCTAGCATTAAATCCCCCAGCAGACCACCAAGATACAGGAAGGGAGACACCGTGAGTGTGTCGAACCTCTACAGACAAAAATGGTAACCCTTCCAAAATGCCTAACTAAACATGTGTTATCTGAGAGCTTCAGCATATAATACGATGGCCGATATATGAAATCGTGCAGAACCAAAGGGAAGTTATGATATTAAATAGAGTAGAAGAATGAGAGAGAGAGAAAGTGCTCTATAGGTAGAAGTCGGGAGACAGGGGGGCAAGGGACATGTGAAGGGTATGCTAGTCAGGAAAGCTCTGAGGATTCAGTGAGGAAGGAACTCCTCGGGACCCCTCCAGGATCACACACAAAGGCATGGTGGTCAGCCAATCACAGGCCGCTACGTCACCAGGCAGCAGGCCTGCAGAAGGCGCCAGGAACCACCAGCCAATCAAGGGCGTGGGAAAAGCGCGCGAGCGGGAAACTCCTCCGAGCTAGGGAGAGGCAACACACATGCTCCATAGAAACTGAAACTGAAACTGACATACGCACGCACACACTACCACCCCACTGCCTATATTATTCTCTCTCCTCAACTATATACAATGCATCCTATGTTCAACTCATGATATAAAATGCTTCCCGTTGTCACAGACGAAAATAAAGACCTCCACGGGACTGTCTGTAACAACACGAACACTATGAGAGAAAGAACAACATTATAGATAGACTGTAGCCAAATACCTTGCCCCGGCGAGTGCTAGCGAGTGGCCAAGCGAGCGGCTGAGCCCATGTGGCGTTCTGCTGAGCTGCAGGCGTCACAACGGTTCTGATGAGCTATAATGAATGGCAGTTGCAGTGTCTGGTAAATATGTTTGGAAAAGTGTGCGAAAATGGAATCTGAAGGTAAATGCGGGGAAGAGCAAGGTTATGGTCTTCAAAAGGGGTGAAGTCACAGAGAGTGAGGTGAAGTTGAACGGTAAGGCTATGGAGATTGTCAGCTCATTTAAGTATCGGGGCAGTGTGCTGAGTAAAGTTGAGACTATGGATGAAGAAGTGAAGGAGAGGGTGCAACAGGGGAAGAGGGTTGTAGGAACGCAGAAAGCAATAACAAGAAATAGGGTGGAAAGTATGGAAGTGAAGAAGTCCTTGCATGACAGTAGGGTAATCCCGACACTGACTTACGGAAGCAAAGCATGGACGTTGGTGGAGAAACTCAGACCAAGAGTGAGAGGGGTGGAAATGAGTTACTTGAGATGTGCGTTCAGAGTTACATGGAGGGATAGCCAGACGAATGAGGAAGTAAACAGGAGGTGTGGTGTGGAGGTAGATGTGCTGGAAAGTGTGAAAAGGAACACCATGAGATGGTTCGGCCATATGGAACGTATGTGAAGCGAGAGAATTATAAAGAGGGTGTACAAGATCGAGGTGGAAGGACAGAGAGGGAGAGGTAAGCCGAAAGAGAGGTGGAAGGATGGAGTGAAGAAGTATATGGATGAAGGCGGTGCTGGTTGGAACTTGGAAGGAGGGGCGTCGACTGACTGGGGACAGAGGTGCATGGGGGCGTTTCGTTCGTGGCCACACCTTCGGGGATCACGGCGTCAGGTAATAGATAGATAGATAGAATGCCCACTTTACAAAAGGAAATAAAGCCATGCTTGGCAACTATTGCCCAGTAAGCCTCACCTCATTTATATTCAAGCTGCTCGAAGCAATAGTCCGAAATAAAATTGTTTGCCATTTAGAAATTAACAACTTTATAATTATAGGACTCGCAACATGGTTTCCGAAGTAAGCGCTCATGTCTGACAAGCCTCGGCCTTGACTTTTTCCACGATATTTTAAATGTATATAATAAAGATAAAGCAGTTGACATCGTTTACCTTGATTTAAAAAAAAGCAAGTGCCTCACAACAGACCAATAGTAAAACTTAAAGCTCACAGTATTCACGGGCTTGTACATTATTGGATTCAGGATTGGCTAAGCAAGCAAAAGCACCGAGTAGTTAACGCCAAAGCCTCAAATTGGATAAAAGTTACAAGCAGTGTACCACAAGGCTCAGTTCTCGATCCAATTATATTTCTTACGTATATAAATTATATTGATGATGGGTTATCATGCAGAATCTCCAAATTTGCTAATGACACAAACATTGTAAACAAAGAAAACTGCCATCGCACATACAAGAGACTCAGAATAATCTAGACAAGCTATCATGAGGAACGTATGAGGAACGACTAAACGAGTTATACTAAAGAGTCATACGTATTTGCCCTTGTCTTCTTTTTCAACAGAGTGGTCAACTTATGGAATAATTTGCTGAGAAGTGTTGTAGAGTGCCATACAGTCCAGACATTCATATATGGCGTTGATAAATATCTTGCCATGAACCCCTGACTGACTGCGTTTGTGCCTGAGTAATGTGACTGTTTCAGTATTGTACATAGTACTCAAATTATGTTTTCTGACCATAGTCTTTGAGTTGAAAGCTGTAGCATTTTTTTTACAAGCAGCCTAGTAAAGACAATTAGGTGTGTTGTTGTCTGCCTTCCTGTGTATTCTTTGTAAGACACTACCCTTTTTAAACAATAACCCGATAGACCATCATAGTTTAAATTTAAAATGGCATTTAATCGTATCTGGCATGAAGGGGGTCGTATTAAACCAACCCTATTTCGTTTCATTAGTTTGAATATTTTAAGTCTTGTCACCCCATTAGTTTGGCAATAAGATGCTTCACCCCATTCAGGTATTCAGTGTTTTTTGGGAGAGCGATAGTGAGCCTGTAACTCAGAAGAAATGGGCCTTCAGCCAGAACAGCTTTCAATAGGAAAAAAACAAAAACAAATATGAACAAAATACATTGCTTGAAGGAGACAAAAGGCAACCTGCCTGTAATGTGTGTCTTCCCCAAAGACAAAAGAGTGACAAAGCCAAATTCAAGGGACGTTGGAGTCAAAATGCCTCAACACAAAAAGTTCAAAGCAGTCTAAGTCATAGGATGAAGGAAATATTGATTGAGGGAGAGAGTTCCAGAGTTTACTGGCTTGTTAATTAAGTGTGGTTAATTAGGGGAGGTGTGGTGGAGTGGTCATGCCACTGGATTGGTAATCCAATGGACCCGGGTTCAAATCCCGATATGTCAATGGGAAGATATTATTGGGATTGAATTTGTGCTGTACCTAGTATCAGTGCATTACCACAAAGCCCACCGAAATGCCAAAAAAATACCCTCATTGTTCCCTGATTAAATAACACTGTATGAATATTCCCATATTCAAAATATGTTACAGGGGGACAATGCCTAGTGAGTTCACTACTCAATAGGTGGTGTTCTGAGAGTGAGGGTCTGAGTCTGGAGGGTGAGACGGTGAAACACTTGAGCGAAGCAACCAGCCGCTTCAGAGATGGAGCTGCTTTGAGCCATGATGGATGCTTCACATGTCTCACTCCCCAGGCTGGAACAAGACCTCACGGGCTTCACCGTGTTGAGCGGTGGAATGTACAGGCTCTCAGCCTATGCCCGAGAGGGAGTAGTTGGAATATAGAAAAAAAAAAAAAAAAAAAAAAAAAGTAGAAGAAAGACAGAAAATTTGCCAATTCTTGGGTGGGAGAGCTGGACAGGATAGGAGTGGGACTGTGTTGAAAGGTGGGTGCCTCACACTCGCCGCAAGGGAAGGGGTATGCCCTGAGAGAGCTCTGAAGAACACTGATTATTATAAGAGCGAAATAGAGTGAAATAGATGCAACATTGCGGCATGTAGAAAGAGATTGTAGGGAACTAGTAACAGGATGCGAGTTGATGAGGCGAAATGCTTTTGATTCTACTCGTTTGAGATGTAAGGTATGGGTGGAGCCTCCCCACACTTGCAAACAATACTGGGGTACACTGTGCCCCAATACAGAGCAAGAAGCTGTACGGGGGTGAAGTACCCACGGAGATGGTTGAGCACACCTAAACAAAATTGGAAACTGTTTTTAGCAAGAGTGGTAATATGATCTTTCCAAGAAAGGTTGGATGAAAAAGAAATACCTAGAATATTAAGAGAAGATGAAGGGTTGAGTTGTGTATTGTTGTAAAATAGTTGATAGTCTTGTGGAAGATTGTGATGGAGAGATAATGGGAGAAACTGGGTCTTGGAGGTGTTAAAAGTAACAAGATTTTCTCTGAGCCAATCAGAAATGTTTGATATATCAGAAGATAAGCGTTCTATGGCCTCGTCACGTTTGTTTTGAAGTGCATGCGTGCAGGGTTGATTTTCAAAAACTAGTTGAATAGTGTAAGGTAAGGTCATCAGTATATGAGTGGTTATGACTAAAGGTACAGTTGAGTAGATCATTAGGATTCGAATCTAGGATGCTCACACCGAAATTCAGTGCATTTATCCATTGCGCTACGAAGACAGGACAGAGCCCTGAGGAACACCAGAGTTGATAGATTGAAGAAGTGAGAGATGGCTGTCCTCAACTGCAGCTATGGAGCGGTCTGAAAGGAAATTAGAGACAAAGGCACAGATAGAGGGATAGACACCGAAGGAGAGTAGTTTGGATATTAGAGATATGTGCCAGAATCTATGGAAAGCTTTCGATATGTCTAGCGCAAAGAATAGGGCAAAAGCAAACAAAATCCTCAATACTAATTACACCAAATATCATAATAACCCACCGTCAGATCAAATAGTGTTAAAGACAATTTACTTGACACTATCGCACACACCTTGATACTTCTAGATATACGCTGTACCAATCAATGACAATTGTCCAACACTTCTTGAACTCATTGTTTCTAATTTGCACTTCTTGGTATTCCTTTACACTGTCTACAAACCATTAACGCTACCTTCCAATATTTGGTTCTGTAATACACTTCTTCATTCTGTCCCGCACTCCTTCATTCTGTCCCGCACTCCTTCATTCTGTCCCGCACTCCTTCATTCTGTCCCGCACTCCTTCATTCTGTCCTACACTCTTTCATTCTGTCCCGCACTCCTTCATTCTGTCCCGCACTCCTTCATTCTGTCCTACACTCTTTCATTCTGTCCCGCACTCCTTCATTCTGTCCCGCACTCATTCATTCTGTCCCACACCCTGTCATTTTGTCCTACACTCCGCCATTCTGTCCCGCACTCCTTCATTCTGTCCCGCACTCCTTCATTCTGTCCTACACTCCTTCATTCTGTCCCGCACTCCTTCATTCTGTCCCTCACTCCTTCATTGTGTCCCGCACTCCTTCATTCTGTCCCGCACTCCTTCATTCTGTCCCACACTCTTTCACTCTGTCCCACACTCCTTCATTCTGTCCTGCACTCCTTCATTCTGTCCTGCACTCCTTCATTATGTCCCACACTCCTTCATTCTGTCCCTCACTCCTTCATTCTGTCCCACACTCCTTCATTCTGTCCCACACTCCTTCATTCTGTCCCACACGCCTTCATTCTGTCCCGCACTCTTTCATTCTGTCCTACACTCCTTCATTCTTCCCCACACTCCTTCATTCTGTCCCACACTCCTTCATTGTGTCCCGCACTCCTTCATTCTGTCCCACACTCCTTCATTCTGTCCTGAACTCCTTCATTCTGTCCTACACTCTGTTCCACACTCCTTCATTCTGTCCCACACTCCTTCATTCTGTCCCGCATTCATTCATTCTGTCCCGCACTCCTTCATTCGGTCCCGCACTCCTTTATTCTGTCCCGTCCTCATTCATTCTGTCCCACACTCCTTCATTCTGTCCCGCACTCCTTCATTCTGTCCCACACTCTTTCACTCTGTCCCACACTCCTTCATTCTGTCCTGCACTCCTTCATTCTGTCCTGCACTCCTTCATTATGTCCCACACTCCTTCATTCTGTCCCTCACTCCTTCATTCTGTCCCACACTCCTTCATTCTGTCCCACACTCCTTCATTCTGTCCCACACGCCTTCATTCTGTCCCGCACTCTTTCATTCTGTCCTACACTCCTTCATTCTTCCCCACACTCCTTCATTCTGTCCCACACTCCTTCATTGTGTCCCGCACTCCTTCATTCTGTCCCGCACTCCTTCATTCTGTCCCACACTCCTTCATTCTGTCCCACACTCCTTCATTCTGTCCCACACTCCTTCATTCTGTCCCACACTCCTTCATTCTGTCCCGCACTCCTTCATTCTGTCCCGCACTCATTCATTCTATCCCACACTCCTTCATTCTGTCCCGTCCTCATTCATTCTGTCCCACACTCCTTCATTCTGTCCCACACTCCTTCATTGTGTCCCACACTCCTTCATTGTGTCCCACACTCCTTCATTCTGTCCCGCACTCCTTCATTCTGTCCCACACTCCTTCATTGTGTCCAACACTCCTTCAATGTGTCCCACACTCCTTCATTCTGTCCCAAACTCCTTCATTCTGTTCCACACTCATTCATTGTCCCGCACTCATTCATTCTGTCCCACACTCATTCATTCTGTCCCACACTCATTCATTCTGTCCCACACTCCTTCATTCTGTCCCGCACTTATTCATTCTGTCCCACACTCATATATTCTGTCCCACACTCCTTCATTCTGTCCCACACTTCTTCATTCTGTCCCACACTCCTTCATTCTGTCCCGCACTCCTTCATTCTGTCCCACACTCCTTCATTCTGTCCCGCACTCATTCATTCTGTCCCACTCATTCATTCTGTCCCACACTCATATATTCTGTCCCACACTCCTTCATTCTGTCCCACACTCCTTCATTCTTTCACTTTAAACTTTACTAGTAACGAACCAAATAGTAGCATCGAAAAAGTCCCTAATTTCAAGAAAGCAAACTTTCATAAACTTAGAGCTATGTTTAAAGAAACTGACTGGAGCTTTTTAATTAACAATAACGACATAAATACATCTTGGAAGTTATTCGAAACCACTTACCTAAAAGCAGTGCAAGACTGCATACCATCGAACATACGGCGTCCAGGCCATAATAATAAGCCCAAATGGTGGAATAAAGATATTTCAAACTGCCTGCTTGCTAAACATTTTGCTAATGATAGATTAAAATCCTCACAAAATGACGAAGAACGGGTGAAATTTGTAGAGCTACGACGCACAGCCAAAAAGTTAATTAAGCAAAGTAAAAAGACCCTAGAGTTACATATTGCGAATCAAAGTAAAACAAACCCGAAAAAATTCTATAGTTATATCAGAAAGAAAAAAGTAGTTACTTCAACTGTTGGACCGTTAGTCGATGAAAATGAAGAATACACCAAAGACGAAGTACAAATGAGTAATGCCCTCAATACCTTCTTTGCATCAGTTTTTACAACAGAAGACCTCAGTGATATCCCTACACCATCGCCGATTCAGATTGATAATTCAGATGTTCTAAGCAGTATCACCGTTACAGAGAGAGAAGTATTGTATTGTTTAGATAAACTCAAGGTAAATAAAACGCCTGGACCTGATACAATCTCGCCTAGAGTTCTAAAGGAAGCTAAGGATGAGCTCTCCAAACCACTGACATTACTATTCAATAAATCCTTGCAGTCTGGAACTATGCCTGATCAGTGGAAGATAGCCAACGTAACACCGATATTAAAAAAAGGCAGCAAATCCCTACCCAGTAACTATCGTCCAATTAGCTTAACCTCAGTTGTATGTAAACTGCTAGAAACGGTCATAAGAGACAGACTCGTAAATCACTTAGAGGAAAATAACATACTTAAAGATACTCAACACGCTTTCGTAAAAAACGTTCCTGTTTAACAAACCTCTTAGACTTCTTCCACGATATCCTCAACCTCTACGATGAGAGTAAAGCTGTAGATATTATATACCTTGATTTTCAAAAGGCCTTTGACAAAGTTCCCCACAAACGTTTACTGCTAAAACTAAAAGCGCATGGAATACAAGACGGTGTGTTGAAATGGATAGAAAATTGGCTCAGCGACAGAAAGCAAAGAGTAGTCATAAACGGTAAGGCATCTAAATGGACCAATGTAAGTAGCGGGGTACCCCAGGGATCGGTACTAGGACCAATTCTCTTTCTAATTTACATCAACGACATAGATAAGGGTCTCACCTGTACAATCTCAAAATTTGCTGACAATACAAAATTGCAAATAGCGTACTCTCAAAAGATCAAGTTGACGATATGCAACACAATCTAGATAAATTGTCACATTGGGCCCAAATTTGGCAAATGAGTTTCAATGCGGATAAATGTAAAGTACTACATATCGGATACCTAAATGAGAAAGCAAACTATTCGATGAATGGCACTCAGCTTAAGAATGTAAACAGAGAAACCGATCTGGGAGTAACAATTTCGAGTAACCTAAAACCGAGTCAACAATGTTCAGAAGTTGTTAAGAAGGCAAACAAAATAATTGGCTTTATAGGCAGATCATTTGAGCATAAATCCAAAGACGTAATCCTAACCCTTTACAATTCCTTAGTCCGCCCTCTTCTGGAATACTGCATTCAATGCTGGTGCCCTTATTACCAAAAAGACATAAACAAGCTAGAACGAGTTCAACGTAGAGTTACCAAAATGATACCTAGCCTAAAGAACAAACCATACGAAGAGCGTCTTAGAGAATTAAATCTATTTCCTTTAACCCAGCGCAGATTAAGAGGTGACTTAATTCAAGTGTTCAAAATCATCAAAGGCATCGACAATATGAACTGTAGTAAGTACTTCACTATCGACCAATCTAATTACACGCGGGGAAACGGTTGCAAAATTATTGGTAAATCTTTTAACTCACACGAATCTAAGAATTTCTTCTTCAATCGAGTTGTCAACTTGTGGAATGGGCTTCCCCGAGACGTTATAGACTGCAGCACCGTTGATTCATTTAAATTCCGCCTAGACAAATATCTCGCATCAAACCCGCGACTGACTGCGTTTGTAAATGAATAACTTTATTTTATCCTCCCCTCAGTTACTAACCCATATGTCCCCTACTAACTTCCTATTCCCTTTCCAATGTTCCCTTACCCACTCTAAACCACTGTTTGGACACTTGATCCTCAGTGTTTTGGAGGATAAGCAGCCTAGAAGGGTCACTAGACCTGTTGTTGCTTGATTTCCTTTATACTCCTTTGTATTCTGTCCCACACTCCTTCATTCTGTCCCGCACTCCTTCATTCTGTCCCGCACTCCTTCATTCTGTCCCACACTCCTTCATTCTGTCCCACACTCCTTCATTCTGTCCCACACTCCTTCATTCTGTCCCTCACTCCCTCATTCTGTCCTACACTCCATCAGTCTGTCTCGCACTCCTTCATTCTGTCCTGCACTCTTTCATTCTGGCCTGCACTCTTTCATTCTGTACAACACTCCTTCTTACTGTCCCGCATTCCTTCATTTTGTCTCGCATACCTTCATTCTATCTCTCACTCCGTCAGTCTGTCTCGCACACCCTTCAATCTGTCTCACACACTCTCATTTTGTCTCTCAAACCTTCAATTTATCTGATACACCTTCAACCTGTCTCTCACTCCTTCAGTCTGTCTCTCAATCCTTCAGTCTGTCTCTCACTCCTTCAGTCTGTCTCTCACTCCTTCAGGCTGTCTCTCACTCCTTGAGGCTGTCTCTCACACCTTCAATCTGTACCACACACTTGCAACCTGTCTCTCACTCCTTCAGTTTGTCTCGCTCACCCTTCAATCTGTCTCTCACTCCTTCAATATGTCTCACATATTCAAATTATCTCTCACTCCTTCAATTTATTTGGCACACCATTAATCTTTCTCGCAAAGCTTAATTTTGTTTCTCATTACTTAATTTTGTCTCACTCTCCACCAGTATGTTTGGCACTCCTCCATTCTTCTCTGCACTCCTTGAATATGTCTCACAACACCTTGATTCTATCGTACACATTTATTCTGTCCCGTCCGCTTGCTTCTGTCCCTCCGATTGATTCTGTCACAGATGCTCTCATTCTGTCTTGTACGCCTTGATTCCTTGATTTTTCCAGCACTCCTTAATTCTGTACTGCACTCCTTGATTCCATCTTGCCCTTCTTGATTATGTCCCTTTCAATAGCCATACACTACTTGCTATTGCTTGACACTTACGAACAGTTAGTTGACACTAAGTGAACTCCTTGACTCTCATATATATAGCCAATCACTGAAACCAATTGCACATTTAATGATTCACATTAGCACTGAATGCCCCAGTTAGGCACACTGAAAGTAAAGCAATACACATTCTTTTTCTTTACCTGTTTTACCAGAAATGTTCAGCAAATTCCTCCATTAGCGTGTTCTAATATATAGGAGACATAATTGGTTAGAATGAAAAGTAGCGGACTTGGCAAATTATATGAGTTTCAAATGGAAGATATATATCATGTGGTGTGCCCCCGAATTCTGGTTAATGAGACTGCCTGACTAGATACAAGCAATCTCGTGAGGGTCTTCAGATTCGCCTTTGTTAACTTTTTTGTGTAATGCTAATTTATATTTAGTGAACAACTTGGCACTTGGTGACCCAACTACCCACTCCAATGGCACTCCATGACATAACTTGGCACTCCACGACATAACTGGCTATTCCAAGACATAACTCAACACTCCATGACATAACTATATACATTCTAGAATGTAACAAGGCACCCCACGACGTAGTTATGCACAAAAAGACGACTCCACGTCTCTCAATTTTAAGACAAATAATATTGTATACATCTAAATAACTGATCCAGTTTAAGATATATGTGTAACATTTGGTTGGGTTGGCATGACCCAGGGACTGTCCTCAAAACAAAAGTATCTAATGCTTGTAATTTTACCTATAAATCCCCGCCTCGGAGCTCAGGTCGTCTGGCAATAGACTGATATGTATGAATATATTATATATCAATACAAATCCATGGTATAGCTGCACTTATTTGAAATTTAAGACTGTTAATACCCACATAGTAAGACACATGAAGCACAAATAGAGACCTACTGTATAAAACCGTTTTTATCATGAGCAATCAGAATCTTGAGATTTTAAATAGTTTTACAGCTACAAGTGAACTTTTTATGTAAGGGTGCAATATTATACCTGCGAGTGCATAATGTTTGCCTGTGCGTGCGAGCATGTGCATGGGTGTGATCAAAAGTGAGAACATCAAATAATAATAACGATATAAAATTGACGAGAAATATATGAAGTGAAAAATATTGGATAAACTATACCCTATTCTAATTAAGTATGCCAACACTCTTGATTATTAGCTTCTATAACTAAAAAACGACTAGAGTAATCAAGCACATATTTCTACCATTTGAAAAGGTTAGCCAGGGTGGAAATTTACAGCTCATTTGCTCTAGCCCTTTTTGAGTTACAGACGTTAGGGTTCACGATTATTGGACTACTAATTTGGAACAGGGTATAGTAAATCTTGGATAGCACGAGACGACAAGAGAAGCTGGAAGGCGAATAAGGAAGAGAAATAACAGCTAAACATAGAAACGACTGGACAGCTGATACAGCCCATTAATTACAAAGTCACGAAGAAAATCTATAGATAAAAAACTATACTAAAAAGAACAGTTGCGGTCCTTAACCTTATTTGGTGCGAGGAGGGTCTATTAGGCCCTCAGCCATTTCGATCCATTAGTTTGGAGATTTTCACAGGTTTCATCTCGGTAGTTTGGTGATAATTAAACGCATCACACCATTCAGATGTCTTGTTTTTCTGGGTGAGCTATAGCAAGCCTGTAACTAAAAAAAAAAAATGGCCTTTGATCGGGACATTTTTCTATCAAAAATATACGAATTTTACTTAAAAGTGGGTCTGGATGGGATTTTATTAATTTGAAGGAAGTCAGGGAAGGCATGTTTGAAGTCTAGGGGACAAACTAAAATACATTGCTCGAAAATGGCAAAAACAAGCAATATCTTCAATAATAATTAAACAAAATATCACACTAACCCACAAGAGCTTGTACCAGATAATGTAGATTTGTGATAACTGTACTGCCGACACAAAGAGGAAACCATTAGATGTTATTATACGGCTATACATATAACATCAGTAGGCTTCACTTGTAAATAATCGTCGTGTCTAGAATGTTGAAGAGTAGAGGACCACAGATGTATAATAGTGACTGAAACCAGGTATATGTTGAATTACTGTTGACGCCAATGGAGAGAGAGGGGGAGAGAGAGAGAGAGAGAGAGAGAGAGAGAGAGAGAGAGAGAGAGAGAGAGAGAGAGAGAGAGGGAGAGAGAGATTTATGTATTATTTGTTATTATGTATTTATTATATATGTTTTTTATTTATTACTATATTTTCTTTTTTGTTCGTAACATCGGTTCATTTTATCCTGACCATCCCCCAGCTGGGTAACAAAAAGTGTCCCTGGAGAAGATACTAAAGAGGTCCCCTTAGAAGGCTTAGTGGCTATGGTGACTACTTTTCCGGCTTCTGATCCTGGAGGGTGTGGTTACAAGGTCGGTTGGGAGGGGGGGGGGGGGGGGGGGGGGGAGGGATTGGTGGATATTGCTGTTAAAAATGTTGTATTATTATGTGACAGCTTGCTTGTTTATTGTTTGTCAGAATTATATATATATATATATATATATATATATATATATATATATATATATATATATATATATATATATATATATATATATATATATATATATATATATATATATATATATTATATATATATATATATATATACTCAGCCATGGACTGTAAATAAAGAGGACGAATACATGTGAATACCATACATTACTAAAAGAAGGATATACTGTTAATGACAAACAATATATTATTAGTAAAAAATAGGAAAGGCTTAAAAAGGAAGGCAGATAGAAATATGTGGGACATACAATAAACGAATAAAATGGGTAATTAAGAGAGATAAGAAGATTAGGAAAGATAAAATAATAAGAGGGGTAATAGGGAATAGGGAACGGACGAACATCAGAAGTAGAATTGGAAGTGCAGGGGAAAAGAAATAGGGATGAAAAAAAAAAGTTGATATTTATATTCAAGATAGATAACTAAAGGTATGTAAGAAAATGGGTATGGAATAACAAGGGAGAGAAAGTAAGCTAAGTTAAGGTACAGTCACTCATTAAAATCTGTGGGCCCCTAATGTTTTCTTTTATGTAATTATATGTATCTGGATCGATTTTTGGATGGAACTTGCTTTTTAATAAATAGTATATATATATATAGTTTTGTAGTTGATGTATAAAACATATAGACAAATTAATTTCCATAGATATACTTCCATTATTAGATATAGGCGAGGTCCACGAATTTGTATGACTTACTGTACTAGAGAATGTGTAGGAAAGTGCTAAGCCAGTTTGTTGAGGTGCTTAGCACGTCTGCTTGTTAAACACTTGGTCCCGAATAGCATTGTATGTGTAAGAGTGCCCAGTTCTTTGAGTTTTAGGAGGTTACCTCGATTTGTCATCATTACATAAGAACAAAAATAAAGATTTAGCCTGCCACACTATGTAATGTGACACCTGACAGGAGTCAGGACCGTGTGCAAGCCTTGGATCATGACCAAATTCCCAGTAGCTCTCCACAGAAGTCTATCTATCTATATATCTACAGTATATGCTCAGGCCCAATCCCCACTTTTCCTATTTTTTATTTTTATTTTCCTCTATTTCATTATTTTTTTGTTTGTATTTTCTTGGGGGTGGCCGACTCAAGGCCAAGCAAGAACTGGGAAAACACAAAGCACAAGACCAAACAACGAACAAACACAGACAAAACACAAAATTCACACACATCTAGGTCACCCAGGAGAATACAGAAGTCAAATCCAAAAACAAAAACAGTTGTCTCTTTCTCTTCAACTTATCCATAACCTATGTTGCTTCTAAAGACAAGTATAATTTCTTTAAGGGAGCCCACCTAGCTTTTTTTCTCTTTCTTTCCCTCTCTCTTTGGCTTGTGTCCATTCGGCCCCATTCAGCCTACTGTTTTAAGACGTTTACCCCTATCCAGGTGTCAATATTTTCCTGGCGAGCAGTAGCGAGCCAGCATATATATATTTTAGTTTTGACAGCAAGCTAAATTTGTACATTTTTCAATAGAAAAATGTCTCTGGCGAAGCCGGATTTCTCCATGCAATGCCGGCTCGCTATCGCTCGCCAGGAAGAAATCGACACCTGGATGGGGATAAACGTCTTAAAACAGTTGGCTGAATGGGGCCGAATGGATACAAGCCAGGGAAAGAGAGAAAAGGAGAGAAAGATAAAAACAAAAAAAACGGCGACCCCCCTTAATTGTTGAGTCAGTCACAGGTCAACAGTTGAAACAATGGAACGGGACAAGAGAGGAAAATAAATGTCAAGGGAAGAGAGACGCATGCCATGTTATATTACCACTGGAAGGAACACGTACTTTTGTTGCCACCTCACTTATTCAAATAAACCTTTATTTTAAGTAAAACACAGTGGCCAGCTCCGTATTATCCTCTCCTTATCATACGAGAATAATGTCTCTGTCTTGTTACTATGGGTTATATGTTGATGTAGCAACTGGACATCAAGGACGAGGGGTGGAGCAATGATGGTAGGTGGACGAGTGGTGGTCCATCAAGGTTGATAGCCCCGCAAGTCAATTTTAATGCAAAATAGATGGGTCAGGAAGTTCTTTAGACATCAGTTGGCAATCTCATTAGTTACCCAGTGTATTGTACTAAATCCATATGTGACATAAATACTAACATGGCGATCAACGGAGTAGTAATGCCTGTGTGCAGGGAATCAATCGTATATTTTCAGGTTAGGTATGGCAAGTAATATATACATTATTTGGAGGGTATCGTACACCAATAACGTAGTATTAAAACATAATTAAGCCTTTCAGCATATGAACAGGTTTCTCACATGTTATTCTACCTAACATTACTCGTTTATATTAAGGTTAGGAAGAATCTGTCAGAGTTTAAAGGTTACTAACAGATATTTATGTCCCATTCGATCCAAAGAGGTCCTTACGAAGCTGAATACAATCGTCTTATGTCATCCAGAATACTATAACATTTGCATCCTCGCATAATGAAAGGGCTAAAAAAAAACAAAAACAAAATCGAACTGAATTAGACTTTTCGCTTCTCGCAGTGTCGTTTTCTTATGTAAAGAAGTGAACAAGTATTCCTGCCCATAACTACTGTCTACAAACTGCCCCAATTCTGCTGCCAAAAGCAAACTTTTCCCCCTATCCAAGGTCACGCTAGGGTGGAGCGGGTATAAAGAGGGGTCCGAGCGTCTCTCCCACCATAGTACGGTTCCTACCTTAGCCACCTCAACCACCACCACCACACCGGCATCATGAGGGCTATGGTAACGTCTGTTTTACTAAATCTCTTCAATTATACTAATTCTACTTCGTATGGATGTGGAAGTGCTGGAAAGTGTGAACAGGAACACCTTAATTAAGATGAATCGGCCATGTGGAACGTATGGGAAGCGAGATAATGACTAAGAGTGTACGAGAGTGGGGTGGAGGGACAGAGAGGGAGAAGCAGACCGAGAGTGAGGTGGAAGGATGGAGTTGAGAGGTATATGAGAGAGAGTGGTGTTGGTTGGAAGGAGGGGCGTCGGCTGATAGAGGACAGAGATGGTTGGGAGCAGTTCATCCGTGTCTACCCCTTTGGGGATCTTAACGTCTGGCAATAGATAAATAGATAGAACTTCGCGTCACGTAATATTTAATATAGTTCGTCGAACCATTCCAGTTATACTAGTCTACAGAATATATCTGCTTCTAAACGGAAGAGAAAGGGTCTTCTCGCTATGTTAATTACTGATAAGTGACTTTATTTTCATTATGTGATATATCGTCAATTATGAAAAGCAAAACAAAATTATAATAATAATACATAATAAATAATTATATAAATAAGTGTTGGGAAATTGTGTGCTAGGAGATGAAATGTCTTGCCCGATTAACCCTTTCAGTATACAATAAAACATAGTTTACTTAATAATAATAATAATAATAATAATAATAATAATAATATTTATTCAGTTAGCAATTTACAGAGTTGGTACCACATAGTATGTTACAAATATGACATATACTCTGGATATCACAAGACGATTTTTGTCGGCGTCGATGTAATATGAAGGTCACAAAGTTCTTACCTGCTTGATTTCTAAATTGAATACAATCGTTTAATTACAGCCAGAATGCAATACAAAAAAGGTTGTCAGAGTATTGAAAAGGTTATGATAAATTGTACTACTTCAGTATAGCTCTCCAAATAGAGTGTTTCTTGAACCCTTTCTATCCTGTCAAACTACATTGTCTGATGAACTTAGCGATGAATTGTTTCCTTGAGATTCAATTCCATGAAAAGTACACTCGACCAAAAAACAATCTTTACACTAACGCTCTAAGCATTCTGGAAGTGGGTCGAAATTTTATGATAATACCTCACAGACGTATGTTTCACCCGATTCATTCCGTTCACACTAGATTATTTACAGCTCACCAGTGTAAAGATTGTTTACCAATTTTTTTCAATTATTTTACGAGGCATTTTGAATGGTAACTTGCTTTGATCATAAATTTATTGGAAATGTTATGTTCTTGTCGTTCTTTATGTTACTATTTTTCTTTGTCATAACCTTGCCCTTTATAACTTCCTGTAAAATCCTATCCATAGTGTTTTTATTTAGTCAATATTTTTCATATTTTAATCGTGTCCGTGGTGTATTCCGAAGTGTTTATGGGACAAATGTTAGCCAATTACAGACATATAATAAGATAGTCAGCAATCTCATCATCCTTCATCATTATATTCAATCTATTTATTGTTCTCTCCTCCATCCTAAACTACCAATCTTTACGTATTTCTTATATTTCCTCCTTTTTCGCGCTTCCCCCTATTTTTTTGTATAGTTGTATTGAAATTTTAAGGTTCTTAGTTCGGATTTGGTACCGTCTACTACATTTAGGTATGCTGACAAACCTAAGAGTGTCGGAATTTCAAATTGTACTCAGTAGAGCACTCAGTAGAGCGCTTACCTCCTCCTACGCTGGCTGGTTCTATACCATTAATATCATAAGCCTAAATGTATTTCTGGATCTGAGTTCCAGGATATGATCCGGATCGGCACCTAAATTGAAGTTCGTCTTCCTTGGTGCATATCCTATTTGCTCACCAAATTTCGTGAACATCTCTGGATCGCCTCATAATTTGAATAACTTTTTCCTTGCCGCACATCCCATCTACCTACCAAATTTCGTGAAAATCGGTTCATAACCTAATGAGATATCTTGTTTTATACAAGCAAACACACATATAACAAACAAAGCCAATAACATAATCTTCGTCCAACTTCGTTGCGGAGGTAATAACTAGATTTATCTAAAAGTCACCAGCTCTTGTAAATGTGAAAGTACAGGAAACTACTGTAAATGTGAAAGTAGAGGAAACTACAATACATACAATATTGTAGAGGGTTGCATGTATTAAGCCATCATAACGGGTTAATGTATTGTGCTGATTTGAATAAATGGTCATACACAATTCTAGAATCATATTTCAAATGGGTATGCTCATGAATTTACTTTCAAACAATAATTTATACAGTGAGCCCATTACATTTTGTCGCCACTTTACACCAAATTCATCACGTTCATGAGAATGCAAAGTTGAGGTTTGACAATCGAAGTACATAGCCCAGCAAAGACAATTATATAATAAGCATTGATTAAGGGAGAAGAGTAACTTTATTTTGTGACATGATAATTACAGTAAATGCCTAACTTTTCGTCTATATGTTTGAATTGATTGACAAAGTGTATCACACATATATTGCTGCAACTCTGCAACTGTACATCAATGGCTACAACCAACTAAAGAGTTCCTCCTTCCTCAGGTTATTTTGGCAGTGCTGGGTGTGTGTTCGGCAGTGCCCTTCATCCAGGACACTCCCGAGGTGGCGGCTGAGAAAGCCAAGTTTTTCGAAGCGTTCCAGGCTGCTCAGGCCGCCGCCCGCCCCGCAACTCACACCAACAACTTCGTGCCCCAGCAGGCCTTCGTCCAAGCCCCCGCCAAGTGGACCAGACCCGTTGCTGCCACTGTCCCCGGTGGTCTTCCAGGATCAGCTTCTGCTGTGGCTCATACTGCTGATGTGTCACCTGCCCGTAATGCCTTCTTCAACGCATACAATGCCCAGCTTGCTGCTACCGTTGGCACTGCTCCTTCTCCCGCTCGTCCTCAGACTACCCACCTCCAGGCTCCTGCCACTCCCTCCTTCCACTCCGCTCACACTTTCACCCCCGCCACCCCAGTTCAGCCCCGTTGGACCGGTCCTGTAGCTGCCACCATTCCTGCTGGTCTTCCCGGGTCCGTGTTCCATGTGGCCGATACCCCTGAAGTTGCTGCAGCCAAAAAGACTTTCTTCTCTCTTTTCCAGCAACAGGTTGCAGCTACGGCAGGTGCTCCGAGACATTTCTAAAACGGACTGTGATAGATTAAGTTAGGGCTTGCAAATATAAATATGCAGCATTTCTGATTTATATAAAACGAAATATATGTTTATTGTAATAATGTATGTTACTAAAGTGCATGTCCTTCATTAGCTAGCTTTTTCAGTAACTATTATTTTTTATGAAATCTATCAACCCTATATTTGTGTGTTTGTTGTTTTATGTGTCCCTTGAAACAGTTAAAATTTTATTATCTGAAAGTTTATCTTTCATCACCTAATTATTTATGTAACTACTCTGAGAATACCAGCCACATATCTTGAGACTTCCATCAAAAGTTGACTCCATACGTCAACTCTCTACACACATCCTAACACGCTCCTTGTACAGTCGTGAGTCTAAACAAGCATACACCATTTTGAATCTTTAACATTGTAACACTACGATCTGAAGTATCTGTGAAATAATGAAGTGTTGTATTGTCTCGCTTGGGCTCGATACATATTTAAAACTAAAGCATAACAAAAAAAGTTCATGACTGTACACACTGATCCCTCTTTGTACTTAATGGTCATGTTCTTCATCTTGGCAAATTATTTTTACATTTCCTTACCCTCCCTCTGCAAGATCCTGTTTTTTGCACACTGCTACTTTCCTTACACTTTCTAGTCATCCCCTTGCACATTCGTATCATCTTCCACACTCTGATCCTCTTACTGCATATCCTGATTCTCACCTTCCGTATCCTAATCTGTTCACCCTACGTCCAAATATTAGATCTATCTATCTATATACTCAGGCCCAATCCCCACTTTTCCTTTTTTTGTATTTTTTTTTGTGGGCGGGGGGGGGAGGGGGGGCAACTCAACACAAAACACAACAGAAAACAATGAACACACAAAAACAAAATATAAATTCACACACATCTAGGTCATCCATAAGACCCAGAGACCAGGGTCATCAAGGTCCCTCCAGCACTCCCCCGGCCCCCGACCACCTGGAGAGGTTCCGATCTCGGCAGGCAGACATGCAGCGGAGCCGAAGCCACAAGCCCGCCCACCACACTTCCAGGCGCACCCTTCATATAAATCGTCTCCCCGGGCCAGGCGCCTGATGGACTATTACCGAGTCCAACTTGCGCCCGACCCCTTCCCCCAAATTACCACATGTTCACTCCTCTATTCACAAGCATTCTACATTCATTCCTGTTTATTACCACTTCCCTTGCCTGATCTATAGTCATTCCTCTATCATCCAAAGCTTGTCTTACACAGTCTCCTTTCATCTTCCATTCGTTCAACATGACCATACCAGCTCAGCACCCTTCTGTCCACTCTGCCTGACAAATGTTCCTGCTGCCCCACTCTCCTATGTATCCCTTCATTCCTCAATCTGTCTCTACGGTAAGATCGGTAGTTTAAGTATAGATGCTGTCTCCAAATCACATGACGTGTATGCATAAGGTGTCGTCATCTTGTGTGGCAGAAAAGAAGCAACCAACACCTTGAAGTTCCACTGTCACCATCTAGTCGGTGCGACACATATACAAATCACCCAACACATGCTCTTATTCAACCTGTCCCAAAGAAGGGTGACCGCTCTCAACCCTCTAACTATCGTCCAATTGCTTTCATCTCTTGTATTTCTAAAGATTTTTTAAACTATTCTTGGTTCTAAATTTCTTAAGCATTTCTCTTCTCATAATCTACTCTCAGATCGCCAGTATGGCTTCCTCAAGGGTCGCTTTACTGGTGATCTTCTTTCATATCTTACTAACTCTTGGTCATCCTCCTTTCGGGACTTCAGTGAAACCTTTTCTATTGCGATAGTCATATCGAAGGCCTACGATACAGTCTGGCACAAATCTTTAATTTCTAAACTACCCTCCTTCAGTTTCTATCCCTCCATTTGCGCCTTTGTCTCTAGTTTCCTTTCCGGCCGTTCCATGGCTGCGGTTGTGGACGGCCATCGCTCACTTCCACATCCTATCAACTCTGGTGTTTCTCAGGGCTCTGTGCTATCTCCCATTCTCTTTCTAATTTTCATAAATGATCTTCTCAACTGTACCTCCAGTCCCATCCATCATACACAGACGACTCTACCTTACACTACTCAATTAGTTTTCCAGAACACCCCAGACAGCAATCCCTCAAACACAAACGTAATGAAGCCATACATACAACACTTATCTTCTGATCTAACTACTATTTCCAATTGGGGCAGAGAAACCTTTGTTGCCTTTAATGCTTCCAAAACCTAATTTCTCCATATATCTACCCATGAAGAACTCCCATAGGTCTATCCCTTATTTTTCAACAATACAAAAATCAATCCTTTATCTTCTCTCAATATTCTTGAGGTTTCTTTTTCTTCTGCTCTAACTTGGAAGGACCATATTACCAGGCTTGCTAAAGCAGCCTCCCAAAAGCTGGGTGTGCTCAACTGCCTCAAGTTTTTTTTCACCCCTGCACAGCTTCTTACTCTGTACAGGGGCACATTGCATCCTTGTATTGAGTATTGTTCACATGTGTGGGGAGGATCCTCTCACACCCCACTCCTAGACAAAGTAGAAAGGAAGACCTTTCGTATCATTAATTCCCGCCCACTCACCAAATCTCTGCAAACTCTCTCTTTCTTTGCCGCAATGTTGCATCTCTCTCGCTATTCTATCGCTACTACAATAATCAGTGCTCCTCACATCTCTCCCATTGTATACCACTTTCTCACGTAGGGTACGTGGTATCCGTCTTGCAACACAATCCCACCCCTACTCTGTACAACTCTCTAACCCAAGAGTGAAACGTTACTCTCAGACTTTTTTTGAAGTGACGGGTTAAATAACACCTGTAGGATTGCTATCCTACAGGTGAATAGGAAGGAGAGGAGAAGAAACCAGCAGAAGAAATGGAATGGCATACCAGCTTCCCATGCTTTAGAGAGACACGGAACAGAGGAGTGCCCCATACTACCAGGTCATTCCCGTTATCTAAACATCAGGAAGCTAGGTCAGTCACCCATGCAAAAGAGTGGGAATGTGAGCCAATCACCATTGAGCTTTCAAACCATCTCCGCCTATCATCAGCCTTCATTCGACCAGCAGCCGGACTTGCAGTACAATGAGCAAAGGCTTATGCAAGTTCAATATCAGAGACCTGAGTGCTATCGAGATAAGTGGGGATACTAGGACCTTCACTGCAGTACCATCCCGGAGAACTATACATCACCCCAAGAACATAGTGAAAACGGAGTTATTAACTGCATCCCCAATAACTCCTAATTATCACCGAATCACAGAAGTTACCATTATGTCATTCCTAGACTTCGTGAACCCCATAAGAGTATTAAATAAAATACTTGAAAGGATTATCTACAAAATCATAACTATAATGTATTGTTAAACTAAGTACCTAATTTACCTTTGCAAATTACATCACAACCATTCACTATATCCCTTTAGCATTGAGTCACTATAAGTTATGTCTAAGAAATAACTTGAACATAGCCTTACTAAAACTGAAGGAAGTAAGCACCTCCACCTAGGTAATGTTCTCAAGGCTGAAAAGCACAGAGCATACAACTGAAGAGGTAACTCCCCCTCCTCCTCGAGACTAGAACGAGCCCTGTTGTGTTCCCTCTGATGTCCGGATACTGGATTCCTGATTGTGAGAGGCAACTCCCCCTGAAGTCCAGACAAGCCGAATCTACGTTCCACGTCGGCCAGACTTACTCTCGAACTACTACCTTCCTAACCTACCCTAAGTGTCTCTGAGTGTCTTATGTTGTGATTATTGTTGTGAAGGTAAGGTAAAATATGTGAATATTACAGTGCTAATTTCTATGTAGATCTGTGCCCAAGATCGTTATTTATTGCGTATGTATTAATCCTTCAGAAACCATATTAAGTATTGTATAGATCTGTGTCCAAGATCTAGTGTTAACTCATATTTAAAACTCCTATAAAGTGTACTATGCATACGTCACATACTTGTGTAAATTAATAACCTAGCCGAATACTCACAGATTTTCCTTGTGTATGTCCATTCTATTTATGTATGTAACAAGTTGAAGTTGAAGTGTATACCGTGTATCTATTCCCTTCTTAAATATAACTTTTTACCTAGAACCTACGCTCAATTTCATATTCAGTTAAACTCAGACTCCCATTCTTAAGAAGAATTATTATTGATGATAATCATAATTTAAATCTAATCTCTTGGAGAGAACCCTCTGTTACGCCTTATTATATCGTGCGTTAACTTGTTTACATTATGAATAACGTATTTGTTTATTCTATTATGCAATAGACAATGTTGATCCATCTCGTCTAGGAATTCTAGTTTCGTATAGATCTATTGTCTAACTATTTCACCAACTCGAATACAACGCCAATTTGTTCTGTATTCCATATAGGAATCTGTTAACTTGTTCAGACCTCCTTCATACCGTATCAGATATTTCCATCTAAGTGCAACTTTGTCATGTACGCCATATTCCATATAGGAATCTGTTAACTAGTTCAGACCTCTTTCATACCTTATCAGGTATTTCCATCTAAGTGCAACTTTGTCGTGTACGCAATATTTTACTATCTAGTATTATTACAACTACTAGTAAACGCTATTTTATTTACGCGTTTCTTAATCTTCTGTAATCATAATATCGATTGATTCAGTTTAGGTTATATTCAACCTTTAGTTATTCCTCAGTAGATGTAATTCAATCTGAATTCCTCGACCCGTGAGAATATTATTACATATAAGAATTAATAAATTGTATGTTCATAATATAAATGTTTGCATAATAATCTAACTACATAGTTAATTGTACAAACAATTCAACTCCTCTCCTTTTTATCTTAACGTATTCCTTCCAATATTAAGAATAACTAGCAGGGGTCGCCCCCTCTATGACCTGACCCAGGTCAATTGACACCCACATGCAAAGTTTCAGCTCTCCAGGTCCAAAACTGCGGCCGCCTATTAAGAACACACAGACAAACAGACACACGAACTGATTACTGTACCACCATAATCACCACCACTACTACTACCATAATCACCATCATCAATCACTACTACCACAATCATCACAATACTACTACTACCATAATCACCGGCCTCGACCTCCCTGTGCCTCATTAAACGGCGACCTCGATTTCGGCCGCTAAATGACCTCCGATTTTGGATCTGACCTCATCGGTACCCTCATTTTGGGGGGCTGCGAACAACTTTCGTTCCATACACCTTTTTGATCGGAGGCCTCCTTCTGCCCCAAACGGCAATTTTTTTCATTTGTTTTTGTCAATTTCGGCCTCGAAACGACCTCCGATCGTGGCCTCGCCCCCTCTATGACCTGACCAAGGTCACCCACATGCAAAGTTTCAGTTCCCCAGGTCCAAAACTGCGGCCGCCTATTAAGAACACACAGACAGACAAACAGACACACGAACTGATTTAATAATATAGATATCGCACTAACCGCAAATACTATTTTCATCACCTCAGTATAGTGAATGACCTGAGTGACCTACCCAGTCATATTAATCTGCGCGCGGTAGTATTTACTCTACCCGTACGCATCTCGCCACCCGATAGCGAACGTTCACTTAAAAAATCTTCGTGCGTTTCCCTTATTGATCAGGCCCGAATTATTCATGCGTGTTTAGAGATTTCATTAAACATTTAATAAACTTATTAAGAATACTTCACAGTAGATACTCAACTCCCATATATATTATTATCAAGTGTTTATTATATGTGTATGTGTGTCTATACATAATTGCATATTTCCACAAAAATACTATCTTAAATTCATGTTCATTGTTATGATATTCCTAGACCTTGGTGTGTTATAAATGTGTTCAATTATTTACTTACTATTCATTATAATAGTTAATTTAAGTTTCAATTCACATTTTAGGTCTAGATAATTATATTCGTAAATTTCATATCAACCATATTATGTCTAAGTCTGTTGATTCGCTTACTATTCCCAAATAATAGCTAAGGAATCTATTGACATATCTCTATGTCACTAAATAAATAAGAGTGTATAATTATCTGTATGTATTTATTGTGTTCATTACAACCTGATTGAGTACCTAATTGTAAATAAGAACGTGTTAGATGTGTTCCTGTTGAGGATATATGGAGTCTAAAAAGTCCATGATTGGATTTGAGTAAAGACCATAATAAAGCTAAGTTGTATTACAACCCGGCATAACATTTTTCTATTCAACAGCTTAGCTCTTGAACTCTCTCCCTGAATCAGTCTTTCCCTCCTCCTATGACTTAAATTGCTTCAAGCCCGGTGTGTCCCGGCGTATTGGCTCGACCATCCCTTGATTTTGCCCGTCACTCTTTCAACTTTGGGGGAGGCACTCGCTACAGGCAGTTCTGCCTTTTGTCTCCCTCACACACATAGAAACAAAACATATAAAATAAAATACGGCTGTTCACAGCATCTTTGAATATGGTTGGACATCTTCTTTACAATGAGTTGGTGACAATATAGGGTGTATTTGCTTAACGTGTATGTGTAGCCAGGATATTTGCAGAACTGCCAGAATGATCATATTACCTCAGACAATTCCCTGACGTTTGGGGAAGACTCTAACTGATGTCCATTTGATCCGCAGTACTCAATGCTATTTGTTGGGCTATTACCTCCCACCGATATACAGTATATATTCCAAGCATCATCTTGCACATTCTAATCCTTTCACTTTGTTTCCTAATGTTCTCCATTCACATCCTGATCCCCTTTTTGAATATCCTGATCTTCTCTTTTCATTTTCTGATCCTCTCTACACATTTTGTTAATTTTACATAATCTGATCCTCTCATTTCCTGACTTGACACATTCAAAAGTTCTCTTCGTCATTGATTATCACTTCTTGCTACAGTCTGGCAAACTAATATTTCCAGAATACTTAGCTATTTAATTCGAATATTGTATACCAATATTAGTAAAATATAAAATTACGTGCAATGACAATTCTTTATACAGTACGCTCAACGCTCAACGTATCATCTACCGTAGTAAAGGTTAGGGTTATGTTAATATTTCCTCTCTAAAAATCACTTATAAAATGATTAATTGTTTGGGTAATATTCAACCCTGAAAAGCAACAACAGATGAGTAGAGACTAGTCCACTACACTTTTAACCCCCGCCGAGCGACACTCAAAGTGCACATGAATAGCTTTGGGACATATTAAGTCCTCAAGCGTATTGGGCACTTCGCCACAGAAAGAATGATGATCAACACCTTGAGGGTCAGACCATCCACACCTTTGTTTAACCCGGGAATGGTGAGAACACTCATAAGAGGTTTTGGTGGGCGACGGCGAGAACACTCTTAACCCGGCAAGCGCGATAGGCCTCACGGAAGGCTTCCTATAGGGAACGCGATAGGCCTCACGGAAGCAGGACCATAAAAAAAGCCTTCCATAAAAAAAAAGGGCCTATCAAAACAAAGGAATTTGTCTCTAGGTGAGATAATTCCCCTCCAGTACTCATCCATGTAAATCTCACCCACCCCCCTCCCCTCCTTCCCCACCTTATTCCCCCCTCCCTCCCCTCCTCAATTATCACCTATTTTTCCTCTTATTATCATCATTTATCGGTTATTTTTCTCTCCCGCGATAATGTAGCACAAGTGGGTTGCATAAAAGATCGTTATGCAACACCCAGACACCGGCACACACCGCCTCGCTCGTCTCAGTTGACTCCCAGACAGCGAGAGGGGAGGGCTGCCTGTCTCTCTCTCTCGCCTGAGATTATGACCGGGTGGCCAATATCTTCGTTTTTCACCACCCAAATGCTTTTCCCACTTATTTTAGCACTCTTGAAGGTTCATATATACATCATATATGTAAAATAAAAGCATACCGAAAACAAATAATGGTTTATATTGTAAATATAACGAATTCTGTCAGAATCCAGGGCTAGAAATGCACAAATAACTACCCTAGCACCTACGTCTATATCGCGCTTGTCAGGTTAAGAGGTAAGGCCTAAAAAAAATCTTTTAAAAGGCTCGAGTAGCACTTAAAACAAGTTTTGTTTAGTTTTCCCCTCCATACCTATCATAATATCACTCCTCCACATCCCCCCCTCCCCCCCCCCTCCCTTCAATCATCACCTATTGTCCCTGTTATTCCCTTATTCATTGGTATATTTTCGTGTAAACATCTCCAAACCGATCCTAGGCTGTGGTCATGTGTGTGTTACGTAAGGTAGAGACTGGGAGAGTGTGAGGGAGTAGCTCAGTACTGCCTCAACCCTCGATAGAAGAGGGTGTGAGGCCGGCTGGTTAACAATTGTTGAATGAACCGCTCGCTAACAATTCATGATTTTGACCATCCAAATCATATTCCCACTTGTTCTATTGTTGTTACAGGTTACTATCTTCATATTAAAGGTAAAATAGGCGCATATGAATAAGTAATAACAATATTTATCCTAAAATTACGATTATAGGCAGGAATGGAGCTTAATATTGCCGCTCAGAACTGTGGTGTTCACTACACCCTGCGTGCGCTCGCCAGGTTAACGATACAACCTGACCAAATCCTTTACCACCGTCTTCATCCGAGATGTCAAAGAGTCTGGAACCATTATATTCCTGTCAGAAGATTTTCGAGTGAGCTTTATTTGGAGACCAGTGGTGGGATTGTTCACCCAATATCTGCAAGAATTGAATCTGCTCACTGTTCCCAGTAAATCGATCAACTTACTCAGTGCCATGCTTGAACCCATGTAGGACACTTATTTAAAAAAGCTAATCAAATTATTGTTTTGAAATATCATTGAAGTATGTATAGGGGTCTGTCTGATCATTATGTAGTAGTAGCTAACATTAGGATGGAAAAGAAGTGGGTGAGGAGAGCTGGAGGGAGGCGAGAGGAAGGTGGAATGGCGAGGAGCAAGGTGGAGAGGCTACAGGAGGAGGAAATCAGGGAAGAGTACAGGAGAGCAGTAGAAAGACGACTAGGTGGGTTCGACCTGGAAGATATGGAGGAAGTGGAGGAGATGAGCAAGGTGTTTAAGGAAGAGATCTATGCAGCATGTGAGGAGGTGTGGGCAGTAAGGAGAAGAGGGAGGGGAGTGAAAGGTACATCATGGTGGACAGAAGAGGTAAAAATACTAACCAGTACTTTACAATAATCTCTCAAATTACACGGAAGTTAGGTGTTGTAAAATAATTGGTAAGTCTTTTCACTAGCATGAGGCATAGCCCATCATACCTGTTTGTGATCCAGCTGGCTCTCACAAACACCTCCTCCTTCTTATCTACTTAGCTACACTAAACAAGCACACCGCACTTCTTTCGGCCACAAAAATTATCCCTAAATTAAAAATAAAGAAAATAGCCCACACTCGCCCGACCTTTCACTAACGACCCCTCTAAATTCTCTGGACCTCGGCCTGTAACTCTTAATATTAACTTTTGCAATATTCATTGTTTTTCCTCTAATTTTCCTTCTGTTCAACACCATTTCTCCTTCTACAAATCTGATATTCTCGTCCTCACTGAAACTGGTGTGTCTGAAGTAACTGCCAATAGCTCCTTCTGTTTATCCTCCTACTTTCTCTATCCTAGTTTCAAAGCCGCAGGCAGATGTTGTGCATACGAACACAACAACTCACTTGCTCTCGTGTTCCCAATTTCGACTCCTCTGAATTCTCAACTTTATGGCTCAAACTATTCTGTCATTCTCATATTTCTGTGCTGTCTATCTCTCCCCTAACTCTACTGATTTTCCCAAATTCTCTGACTACCTAAATTCTAAAGTGGAACACATCCTATCCATCTCTTCTTTCTCAGAAATCTCCATATTCGGTGATTTCAACGTTCACCACCACCAATGGCTCTCCTCTCATTCCAATGATCAACCTGGTGAACAAGCCTACATCTTTTCTACCCTAAATGACCTAGAACAGTTGGTTTAGCAACCTACCCATATCCCAGGTCACTTCTTAGGTCGGCTCAACATTCTCGACTTGTTTTTAACTTCTAACCCTTCCTCTTATACTGTCAATCTTTTTTCTGTTTTGGGCTCCTCCGACCATAAACTTATCTCTGTCACCTGTCTTTTCTCTCCAGTATGGCCACGCGATCCTACCGGCCGGCGGCGCTTGTGGCACTTTGGCACCACCGACTGGGAGGCTCTTTGGCGGTACTTCTTTGATTTCCCATGGAGTGATTTTTTCTTCTGTGGCCGAGGACCTTCGGAGAGTGCTGAACGCATTACCGAGGTATTCCTCTCAGGCATGGAGACATACATTCCAATTTCTTTCTCTCAGACTAATGCGAAAAATCTTGGTTTACTCACGCTTGTTCTACTGTTGTCCGTAATAAGGAGGAAGCTTTCAATGGTACTGACACCTTCAAACTCAAGAATCTCATTCTTCCTGTTTCTACCCGGAATCAAGCCAAACCTGATCTTCGCCAAGCCAAAGATATTCATCAATAATAATAGCACTGATCTATCCAACTCTAGCTCTTCCCAAGCATTCTGACATCTAGCCAAAAATCTCTCCAACAATTTTTCTTCTTCGTCTCTTCCTCCACTTTTCCACTATGACGACACTACCGTCACTTCTTCCTCTGACAAAGCTGAACTCTTCGCCCAAACATTCGCTAGAAACTCCACCTTGGATGATTCCGGTGCTATTCCTACCTCTCCGCCCCCTGCTCACTTACTCATGCCTAATATTCTAATCTCTTCTAAAGATGTACTTTCTACCCTCTCTGGGCTAAATACTAAGAAGGCGTACGGTCCGGATGGTGTTCCTCCTGTTGAACTAAAAAACTGTACTTCTGTGCTAACTCCCTGCTTAGGCAAACTCTTTCTTCACTGTCTCTCCTCTAACATCTTCCCTTCTTGCTGGAAGTTTGCTCTTATTCAACCTGTCCCACCCCTCTCATTCAGCCTGTCCGAAAAAAGGGTGACCGCTCTCATCCTTCCAACTATCGTCCAATTGCTCTCATTTCTTGCATCTCCAAAGTTTTTAAAACAATTCCTACTTTAAAATTTCTTCAGCAACTCTCTTCCCCTAATCTACTCTCCGATCGCCAGTATAGATTCCTTAGGGGTCGCTCTACTGGTGATCTTCTTTCATATCTTACTAACTCTTGGTCATCCTCCTTTTGGGATTTCGGTGAGACTTTTTCTATTGCACTAGACATATCAAAGGCATTTGCTAGAGTCTGAAATAAATCTCTAATTTCTAAACTACTTTTCTTCGGTTTCTATCCCTCGATCTGCGCCTTTATCTCTAATTTCCTTTCTGGCCATTTCATAGCTGCGGTTGTGGCCTGCTATTGTTCACATTACTAGAGTAAGATAGAGTCATCAGCATATGAATGAATAGGACTGAAGGTACAGTTGAGAAGATCATTAATGAATATTAGAAAGAGAATTGGAGATAGGACAGAACCCTGAGGAACACGAGAGTTGATAGTAAAAAAACTATCAACTCTCGTGTTCCTCAGGTTTCTGTCCTATCTCCAATTCTCTTTCTAATATTCATTAATGATCTTCTCAACTGTACCTTCAGTCCTATTCATTCATATTCTGATGACTCTACCTTACTCTAGTCAACTAGTTTTTCAGATCCCCCCAGCAAGCAATCACTCAAAAATTCATGTAATGATGCCATAGAACACTTATCTTCTGACCTATCAACCATTTCCATTTAGGACAGAGAAAATCTTGTTACTTTCAACGCTTCCAAAACCCAATTTCGCATTTTATGTACCCGTCAAGAACTCCAACAAGTCTATCCCTTATACTTCAACAATATACAAATCAACCCTTCATCTTCTCTCAGTATTCTCGGTGTCTCCTTTTTTCTGAACTCACTTGGAAAGACCATATTACCACCCTTGCTAAAACAACTTCAAAGAAGCTGGGTGTGCTCAACCACCTCCGAGGGTTCTTTACCCCTGCACACTTCTTGCTCTGTACAGAGGCACAGTGCACCCATGTATTGAGTAGTGTTCACATGTGTGGGGAGGATCGGGTAACACAGCACTTCTTGACAAAGTAGAAAAGAAAGCCTTTCGTCTCATTAACTCACGTCCACTCACCGACTCTTTGCAATCTCTCTCTCTTCACCGCAATGTTGTACTAGCGAGTACAACGGAGAGTAACTAAAATGATTCCCCGACTAAGAAATAAACCGTATAAGGAACAACCAAAAGAGCTAAACCAAATTACATTGACAAACCACAGAATGTAGAGTGCCATACAGTCCAGACATTCAAATACAGCATTGATAAATAACTTGCCATGAATCCCTGACTGACTGCGTTTGTGCCTGAGTAATGTGACTGCTTCAGAATCGTACACTGTACTAAAAATATGTTTTTTGACCACAGTCTTTCTGGAGCTGAAGCCCTTCAGTTGATGGCTGTGGCTATCCTTTTGTTTTGTTTTACAAGCAGCCTAGAAAGGAGCATTATATCTGTTGTTACTTGCCTTCCTTTGCATGCCTCCGTAAGACACTTCCTTTTGTCAGCAATAACCCGATACACCATCATAGCTTAAATATAAAATGGCATTTTATCCTATCTGGTCGGAAAGGGGTCGTTTTAAACCTACCCTATTTAATTTCATTAGTTTTTAAGCCGTGTCACCCCATTAGTTTGGCGATAATATGCTTCTCCCCATTCAAGTATTCAGTGTTTTTGGGGCGAGCGATAGCGAGCCTGTAACTCAGAAGAAATAGTCCTTCAGCCAGGACAGCTTTCTATCGGAAAAAACAAAAGCAAATAGGCCTATACAAAACAAAATACATTGTTTTGTATGTTTTCTATGTGTAAAAGTAGACAAAGGGCTGGTTGCCTGTAACGAGTGTTTCCTCCAAAGCCAAAAGAGTGACAGAGGCAAATTCAAGGGATGTTGGAGTCAAAATGCCTGGACTAACGAAGTTTATGTCAGTCTAAGTCATAGGATGAAGGACAAAATGATTGCGGGAGAGAGTTCTAGAGTTCAATTGTTGACTAGAAGAAAGACTGAGAATATTTACCAATTCTTCGGTTGGAGAGCTGGACAGAATAGGAGTGGGACTTTGTTGAAAGGTGGGTGCCTCGTGCTCGCAGCAAGGAAGGGGGTATCTACTGAGAGAGCTCTGAGGAACACGGATTGTTGTAATAGCGATAGAAGAGTGAAAGAGATTCAACATTGCGACATATAGAAAGATATTGTAGGAAACTAGTAAGAGTAAGGGTTGAAACAGGGGTGTGTGATGTCCCCGTGGTTGTTTACTGTATATATGGATGGAGTCATGAAAGAAGTACAAGGAAGAGCAGTGGATGTTGGTGTATCGCTGATAAGGGAGGGAAACAAGTGGAAGCTACCTGTACTGCTGTTTGCTGATGATACAGTTCTGATGAGCGATAATGAATGGGAGTTGCAGTGTCTGGTAAACATGTTTGGAAAAGTGTGCGAAAAACAGAACCTGAAGGTAAATACGGGGAAGAGCAAGGTTATGGTCTTCAAAAGGGGTGAAGCCTCAGAGAGTAAGGTGAAGTTGAACGGTGAGGCTATGGAGATTGTCAGCTCATTTAAGTATCGGGGCAGTGTGCTGAGTAAAGTTGAGACTATGGATGAAGAAGTGCGGGAGAGGGTGCAACAGGGGAAGAGGGTTGTAGGAACGTTGAAAGCAATAACAAGAAATAGGGTGGAAAGTATGGAAGTGAAGAAGTCCTTGCATGACAGTGTGGTAATCCCGACACTGACTTACGGAAGCAAAGCATGGACGTTGGTAGAGAAACTCAGACCAAGAGTGAGAGGGGTGGAAATTAGTTACTTAAGAAGTGCGTGCAGAGTTACATGGAGGGATAGCCAGACGAATGAGGAAGTAAGAAGGAGGTGTGGTGTGGAGGTAGATGTGCTGGAAAGTGTGAAAAGGAACACCATGAGATGGTTCGGCCATATGAAACGTATGGGAAGCGAGAGAATTACAAAGAGGGTGTACGAGAGCGAGGTGGAAGGACAGAGAGGGAGAAGTAAACCGATAGAGAGGTGGAAGGATGGTGTGAAGAAGTATCACTCTAACATCAATTCTGTACACCAATTTCTTCAAGCAGAATCCCCTACTCTCCTTTTTTTGACAGAGACTCGAGTAACATCCACATCTGACACGTCTAGATTTAATTTTCCAGGTTATCAACTGCTCCAAAATTTCAGACCTAAAGGAGGTGTATGTTGCTTCGCAAAATCTGAAATTGCCCTGGAGGAGGTTACTAGTTTCAATTGTCCCTATTTTGATTATTCTATATACAAATTAATTTCTGCTGGTAAATTTAAATACATATGTTGCATCTACCGTTCCCCAAATACTCCTCCAGAGCAAAGTCTTTTTGATTCTCTGTCCTCACAACTCAGTGTCCTCAACTTAAATGCTTCTTCTGAAATCACTGTGTTGGGTGATTTTAATGTCCATAATGTTGAATGGCTCACTCATTCAGCCAGGACTGATGATGCTGGTCTTGAATGTGAGCTATTTGCAGTCTCATTTAATCTCACTCAACTAGTCAACCAACCCACCCGTGTACCAGATAATCCTAATCATAATTCCCACCTACTGGACTTATTTTTATTTTTAACAACCAATTCAGAAAATTATGATGTTACAGTGAGGTCCCCGCTTGGATCTTCTGATCACTGTCTGATACAGGCCACCTGTCTATCACCTACCACACCTTCCCACTCTGAACCTGTTTTGGTGACTAAATGGCATTACGATAGGGCAGACTGGGAGGGTCTTCAAGGTTTCTTTATTGATATTCCCTGGACCTTTTTCTTTTCTAATGATGCACACTCCACCTTGAGCCACATGCAAGATTTTGTAAAAATTGGAATGGAAACTTTTATTCCTCATCAAAAGTACAGTAAAAGATCTAATTCACCTAAATGGTTTGACCATAATTGTGCTAGAGTAACTGAACAAAAAGCAATAGCCTACAATGCATACACAAGATCAAAAACACATGAAGCCTTTAATTACTTTAGAAACATCAGAAATCATGCCAAAACTGTATTAAACCTAACTAAATCAAACTTTCTCCACAAGCAGGCAAATAAACTTCTAAATAATCCAAATGATAACAAAATATTTTGGTCTACTCTTAACTCATTTAAATCCAACTTCACTACTGCTTCATCCATTCCACCATTAAAATCTCCGACTGGCAATCTTGTAAGTGACCCACGAGGTAAAGCTAACCTTCTTGCGGATATTTTCTCCACCAACTCAACCTTAGATGAAATAAATCAAGATGTCCCTGTACTTAATTTTAATTCGCCTGAAATTCCCTCACTTAAGATCCACACCAGACATGTCAAAACTATTTTGCAGAATCTCTCGGTAGATAAGGCTCCTGGTCCAGATGAAATTCCTCCAATAGTACTTAAGAATTGCTCCTTGGTGCTCGCTCCTGTATTGGCAAATTTTTTCCGTCTGTGTACTCATACCTCATGCTTCCCAGTACCCTGGAAAGAAGCAAACATCCATCCAGTTCCTAAAAAAGGTGCCTCTTCAGATCCATCAAACTACAGACCAATAGCTATAACTTCCACTCTTGGTAAAGTCTTTGAAATTATATTAAATAATCACATAATTAAGCATCTTGAGAATAATAAATTAATCAGTGATAGGCAATATGGTTTTAGACGATGTCGATCAACTGCAGACATGCTTTGCCTTCTTACGCATCAAATCAACCAAGCTACAGACCAACATGGTGAAACACATACAATAGCACTGGATATATCAAAGGCATTTGATAGAGTCTGGCATCAATCCTTATTGTCCAAGATGTCACGCTACGGCCTTGCATCATTAGTTCCACTAATTTCTTCTTATCTTCATAACAGAAAAATACGTGTAATGGTAGATGGCCTTTATTCTCAATTTCACTCAATAAATGCTGGTGTTCCCCAGGGATCAGTTTTGGCCCCAATTCTGTTCCTCATTCATATCAATGATCTCATATCTACCACTCATAATCCAATACATTCCTACGCAGATGACTCAACACTCCACAGTTCCTTCACATTTACCAATTCTTTCACCCAACCCGATCTTATAAATTCAAAAATAAACACTGCAATTTCTCTGAACCAGGACCTTTCTAGAATTAATGGATGGGGACAAAAGAATCTAGTTTCCTTTAATGCACAGAAAACCAAGTACATTCAATTTTCTAACCGACAGAATCTCACTGACTCCCATATTTTTTAATGATGTAAATATTCCCACTTCCCCTAGTATTGACATTCTCGGTGTAACATTAACTACTAACTTGAGCTGGACACATTATGTTAGAAGCATTGCTAAGAATGCCTCTAAAAAACTGGGACTCCTGTACAGAGTTCGAGAATTCTTCACTGGCGAGCAGTTGGCCGTGATATATAAAAGTCATGTGCGTTCTCAGATGGATTACTGTTCACCTCTGTGGGGTGGAAGTGGAGTGGTTGCATTGAGGCAGTTGGACAAAATTCAAAATAAAGCTATTAGATTAATCAATAACCCTGCAATCACACAGGACCTTCCTACATTATCCATACGAAGAAACGTTGCATCCCTTGCATTATTCTACAGATATTTTCACAGCAATTGTTCCGAGGAACTTGCTTCAATTGTGCCGCCTCTCCACATCTTTCCCCGTAGAACTAGGGCAGCTGAGAGCGCCCATGAATTTACACTTTCTCCTCCACAATGCAGAACTTCTGCTTATCAGAATTCATTTATCCCCAGAGCTACTACTCTTTGGAATTCACTTCCCTCGAATTGCTTTCCACAAACTTACAATCTACAAATGTTTAAATCCAGTTGTTACAAACATTTTATGAATGGAGGATGCCTTTAGGCACATGGACCTTTTTGTTTTATCTGTTTTTCCTTCCTCCGTTCATAGTCTCTTAAAAAAAAAAAAAAAAAAAAAAATGGATGAAGGCGGTGCTAGTTGGAAGGAGGGGCGTCAACTGACTGGGGACAGAGGTGCATGGGGGCGTTTCGTTCGTGGCCCCCCCCCCCCCCCTTCTGGGATCACAGCGTTAGGCAATAGATAGATAGATAGATAGAATGCCCACTTTAACAAAAGGAAATAAAGCTCTGCTTGGCAACTATTGGCCAATAAGCCTCACCTCATTTTTATTCGAACTGCTCGAAGCAATAGTCCGAAATATAATTGTATGCCATTTAGAAATTAAAAACCTTTTATAGGACTCGTAACATGGTTTCCGAAGTAACTGCTCATGTCTGACAAGCCTCCTTTACTTTTTCCACGATATCTTAAATGTATATAACAAAGATAGAGCAGTTGACATCGTCTACCTTGATTTAAAAATAAAAGCAAGTGCCTCACAACAGACCGATAGTAAAATTTAAAGCTCACAGTATTAACGGGATTGTACTTTATTGGAATCAGGATTGGCTAAGCGAGCAAAAGCAACGAGTAGTTAACGCCAAAGCCTCAAATTGGATACATGTTATAAGCAGCGTACCACAAGGCTCAGTTCTCGGTCCAATTATATTTCTTATTTATATAAATGATATTGATGATGGGTTATCATGCAGAATTTCCAAATTTGCTAATGACACAAAATATGCAAACAAAGAAAGCTCGCCATCGCACATACAAGAGATTCAGAATAATCTAGACAAGCTATCATGAGGAACGTATGAGGAACGACTAAACGAGTTATACTAAAGAGTCATACGTATTTGCCTTGTCAAACCGCAGAATAAGAGGGGGCCTAATCCAAGTTTTTAAAATTGTCAAAGGCCATGACAACATGGATGCAAGTACGTACTTCACACTAGATAACTCAATTTACACAAGAAATAATGGTTACACAATTGTTGTGAAGGCGTTTCATTCACATGAAGCAAAATACTTATTTTTTTAACAGAGTGGTCAACTTATGGAATAATTTGCTTAGAAGTATTGTAGAGTGCCATACAGTCCAGACATTCAAATATCGCATTGACAAATATCTTGCCATGAACCCCTGACTGACTGCGTTTGTGCCTGAGTAATGTGACCATTTCAGTATCGTACATAGTACTCACATTCTGTTTTCTGACGACAGTCTTTCAGTTGAAAGCTGTGGCATATTTTTGTACAAGCAGCCTAGTAAAAACAATTAGGTCTGTTGTTGTTTGCCTTCCTGTGTATTCCTTTGTAAGACACTACCTTTTTTAAACAATAATCCGATACACCACCATACATTAAATAATATATAATGACATTTAATCGTATCTGGCATGAAGGGGGTCGTATTAAACCTACCCTATTTCGTTTCATTAGTTTGAATATGTTAAGTCTTGTCACCCCTTTAGTTTGGCAATCAAATGCTTCACCCCATTCAGGTATTCAGTGCTTTATGGGCGAGCGATATCGAGCCTGAAACTCAGAAGAAATGGGCCTTCAGCCAGAACAGCTTTCAATAGGAAAAAAAACAAAAGCAAATATGAACAAAATACATTGCTTGAAGGAGACAAAAGGCCTGTAACGCGTGTCTTCCCCAAAGACAAAAGAGTGACACAGCCATATTCAAGGGATGTTGGAGTCAAAATACCTCGACACAACAAGTTCAAAGCAGTCTAAGTCATAGGATGAAGGAAAGATTGATTGAGGGAGAGAGTTCCAGAGTTCACTGGCTTGTTAAGTAGAAGAAAGACTGAGCAAATTTGCCAATTCTTGGGTGGGAGAGCTGGACAGGATAGGAGTGGGACTGTGTTGAAAGGCGGGTGCCTCACACTCGAGGCAAGGGAGGGGTTATGCCCTGAGAGAGCTCTGAAGAACACTGATTGTTATAATAGCGAAATAGAGTGAAATAGATGCAACATTGCGGCATGTAGAAAGAGATTGTAGGGAACTAGTAATAGGATTCGATTTGATGAGGCGAAATGCTTTTGATTCTACTCGTTCGAGATGTAAGGTATGGGTGGAGCCTCCCCACACATGCGAACAATACTGGGGCACACTGTGCCCCAGTACAGAGCAAGAAGCTGTACGGGGGTGAAGAACCCACGGAGATGGTTGAGCACACCTAAACAAAATTGGAAACTGTTTTTAGCAAGAGTGGTAATATGATCTTTCCAAGAAAGGTTGGATGAAAAAGAAATACCTAGAATATTAAGAGAAGATGAAAGGTTGAGTTGTGTATTGTTGTAAAATAGTTGATAGTCTTGTGGAAGATTGTGATGGAGAGATAATGGGAGAAACTGGGTCTTGGAGGCGTTGAAGGTAACAAGATTTTCTCTGAGCCAATCAGAAATGTTTGATATATCAGAAGATAGGCGTTCTATGGCCTCGTCACGTTTGTTTTGAAGTGCTTGCATGCAGGGTTGATTTGAAAAAAACTAGTTGAATAGTGTAAGGTAAGTTCATCAGCATATGAGTGGATAGGACTAAAGGTATAGTTAAGTAGATAATTAATTAATATTAGAAAGATAATTGGAGACAGGACAGAGCCCTGAGGAACACCAGAGTTGATAGATTGAAGAAGTGAGCGATGGCTGTCCACAACTGCAGCTATGGAGCAGTCTGAAAGGAAATTAGAGACAAAGGCACAGATAGAGGGATAGAAACCGAAAGAGAGTAGTTTGGATATTAGAGATATGGTCCAGACTCTATTGAAAGCTTTCGATATGTCTAGCGCAAAGAATAGGGCAAAATCAAGCAAAATGCTCAATACTAATTAAACCAAATATCATAATAATCCACCGTCAGATCAAATAGTGTTAAAGACAAATTACTTGACACTATCGCACACTCCTTGATACTTCTAGATATACGCTGTACCAATCAATGACAATTGTCCAACACTTCTTGAACTCATTGGCTCTAATTTGCACTTCTTGGTATTCCTTTACACTGTCTACAAATTATTAACGCTACCTTCCAATATTTGGTTCTGTCCTACACTCCTTCATTCTGTCCCGCACTCCTTCATTCTGTCCTGAACTCCTTCATTCTGTCCTGAACTCCTTTATTCTGTCCTACACTCCTTCATTCTGTCCCACACTCCTTCATTCTGTCCCGCACTCATTCATTCTGTCCCACACTCCTTCATTCTGTCCCACACTCCTTTATTCTGTCCCGCACTCCTTCTTTCTGTCCCGCACTCCTTCATTCTGTCCTACATTCCTTCATTCTGTCCTACACTCCTTCATTCTGTCCCGCACTCATTCATTCTGTCCCACACTCCTTCATTCTGTCCCACACTCCTTCATTCTGCCCTACACTCCTTCATTCTGTCCCACACTCCTTCATTCTGTCCTGCACTCATTCATTCTGTCCTACACTTCTTCATTCTGTCCCACACTCCTTCATTCTGTCCCGCACTCATTCATTCTATCCTACACTCATTCATTCTGTCCTACACTCCTTCATTCTGTCCCACACTCCTTCATTCTGTCCTGCACTCATTCATTCTGTCCTACACTCCTTCATTCTGTCCCACACTCCTTCATTCTGTCCCGCACTCATTCATTCTGTCCCATACTCCTTCATTCTGTCCCACACTCCTTCATTATGTCCCACACTCCTTCATTCTGTCCCACACTCCTTCATTCTGTCCCACACTCCTTCATTCTGTCCTACACTCCTTCATTTTGTCCTACACTCATTCATTCTGTCCCACACTCATTCATTCTGTCCTACACTCCTTCATTCTGTCCCACACTCATTCATTTTGTCCTACACTCCTTCATTCTGTCCCACACTCATTCATTTTGTCCTACGCTCCTTCATTCTGTCCTACACTCATTCATTCTGTCCCACACTCATTCATTATGTCCCACACTCCTTCATTCTGTCCCACACTCATTCATTCTGTCCCACACTCATTCATTCTGTCCCACACTCATTCATTCTGTCCCACACTCATTCATTCTGTCCCACACTCATTCATTCTGTCCCACACTCATTCATTCTGACCCACACTCCTTCATAGTGTCCCGCATTCCTTCATTTTGTCTCGCATACCTTCATTCTATCTCTCACTCCTTCAGTCTGTTGCACACCCTTCAATCTGTCTCACACACTCTCATTTTGTCTCTCACACCTTTAATTTATCTGACATACCTTCAACCTGTCTCTCACTCCTTCAGTCTGTCTCTCACTCCTTCAGTCTGTCTCTCACACCTTCAATCTGTACCACACACTTGCAACCTGTCTCTCACTCCTTTAGTTTGTCTCGCTCACCCTTCAATCTGTCTCTCACTCCTTCAATATGTCTCACATATTCAAATTATCTCTCACTCCTTCAATTTATTTGGCACACCGTGTTCTGCACTCCTTGAATCTGTCTCACAACACCTTGATTCTATCGTACACATTTATTCTGTCCCGTCCGCTTGCTTCTGTCCCTCCGATTTTTATTCTAACCCACCCGCCTTGATTCTGTCACAGATGCTCTCATTCTGTCTTGTATGCCTTGATTCCTTGATTTTTCCAGCACTCCTTAATTCTGTACTGCACTCCTTGATTCCATCTTGCCCTTCTTGATTATGTCCCTTTCAATAGCCATACACTACTTGCTATTGCTTGACACTTACGAATAGTTAGTTGACACTAAGTGAACTCCTTGACTCTCATATATATAGCCAATCACTGAAACCAATTGCACACTTAATGATTCACATTAGCACTGAATGCCCCAGTTAGGCACACTGAAAGTAAAGCAATAAACATTCTTTTTCTTTACCTGTTTTACCAGAAATGTTCAGCAAATTCCTCCATTAGCTTGTTCTAATATATAGGAGACATAATTGGTTAGAATGAAAAGTAGCGGACTTGGCAAATTATATGTGTTTCAAATGGAAGATATATATCATGTGGTGTGCCTCCGGATTCTGTCACTCCATGACATAACTAGACATTCTAAAATGTAACAAGGTACTCCACGACGTAGTTATGCACAAAAAGACGACTCTACGCCTCTCAAATTTAAGACAAATAATATTTTATACATCTAAATAACTGATCCAGTTTAAGATATATGTGTAACATTTGGTTGGGTTGGCATGATCCAGGGACTGTCCTCAAAACAAAAGTACCTAATGCTCGTAATTTTACCTATAAATCCCCGCCTCGGAGCTCAGGTCGTCTGGCAATAGACTGATCTGTATGAATATATTATATAGCAATACAAATCCATGGTATAGCTGCACTTATTTGTTATTTAAGACTGTTAATAGCCACATTGTGAGACATATGAAACACAAATAGAGACCAGCTACTGTATAAAACCGTTTTTATCATGAGCAATCAGAATCTTGAGATTTAAAATAGTTTTACAGCTACAAGTGAACTTTTTATGTAAGGGTGCAATATTATACCTGCGTGTGCATATGTTTGCCTGTGCGTGCGAGCATGTGCATGGGTGTGATCAAAAGTGAGAACATCAAATAATAATAACGATATAAAATTGACGAGAAATATATGAAGTGAAAAATATTGGATAAACTATACCCTATTCTAATTAAGTATGCCAACACTCTTGATTATTAGCTTCTATAACTCAAAAACGACTAGAGTAATCAAGCACATATTTCTACCATTTGAAAAGGTTAGCCAGGGTGGAAATTTACAGCTCATTTGCTCTAGCCCTTTTTGAGTAACAGACGTTAGGGTTCACGATTATTGGACTACTAATTTGGAACAGGGTATAGTAAATCTTGGATAGCACGAGACGACAAGAGAAGCTGGAAGGCGAATAAGGAAGAGACATAACAGCTAAACATAGAAACGACTGGACAGCTGATACAACCCATTAATTACAAAGTCACGAAGAAAATCTATAGATAAAAAAATATACTAAAAAGAACAGTTCCGGTCCTTAACCTTATTTGGTGCGAGGAGGGTCTATTAGGCCCTCTGCCATTTCGCTCCATTAGTTTGGAGATTTTCACAGGTTTCATCTCGGTAGTTTGGTGATAATTAAACGCATCACACCATTCAGATGTCTTGTTTTTCTGGGTGAGCTATAGCAAGCCTGTAACTAAATAACAAAAATGGCCTTCGATCGGGACATTTTTCTATCAAAAATATACGAATTTTACTTAAAAGTGGGTCTGGATGGGATTTTATTCATTTGAAGGAAGTCCGGGAAGGCATGTTTGAAGTCTCGGGGACAAACTAAAATACATTGCTCGAAAATGGCAAAAACAAGCAATATCTTCAATAATAATTAAACAAAATATCACACTAACCCACAAGAGGTTGTGCCAGATAATGTAGATTTGTGATAACTGTACTGGCGACACAAAGAGGAAACCATTAGATGTTATTATACGGCTATACATATAACATCAGTAGGCTTCACTTGTAAATAATCGTCGTGTCTAGAATGTTGAAGAGTAGAGGACCACAGATGTATAATAGTGACTGAAACCAGGTATATGTTGAATTACTGTTGACGCCAATGGAGAGAGAGAGAGAGAGAGAGAGAGAGAGAGAGAGAGAGAGAGAGAGAGAGAGAGAGAGAGAGAGAGAGAGAGAGAGAGAGAGAGAGAGAGAGAGAGATTTATGTATTTTGTGTTATTATGTATTTATTATATATGTTTTTATTTATTACTATATTTTCTTTTTTGTTCGTAACATCGGATCATTTTATCCTGACCATCCCCCAGCTGGGTAACAAAAAGTGTCCCTGGAGAAGCTACTAAAGAGGTCCCCTTAGAAGGCTTAGTGGCTATGGTGACTACTTTTCCGGCTTCTCATCCTGGAGGGTGTGGTTACAAGGTCGGTTGGGAGGGGTGGGGGGGGGGGGAAAGGGGGGAGGAATTGGTGGATATTACTGTTAAAAAATGTGTATTATTATGTGACAGCTTGCTTGTTTATTGTTTGTAAGAATTATATATATATATATATATAATATAATTCAGCCATGGACAGTAAATAAAGAGGACGAATACATGTGAATACCATACATTACTAAAAGAAGGATATACTGTTAATGACAAACAATATATTATTAGTAAAAAATAGGAAAGGCTTAAAAAGGAAGGCAGATAGAAATATGTGTGACATACAATAAACGAATAAAAGGGGTAATTAAGAGAGATAAGAAGATTAGGAAATATAAAATAATCAGAGGGGTAATAGGGGATAGGGAACGGACGAACAATCAGAAGTAGAATTGGAAGTGCAGGGGAAAAGATATAGGGATGACAAGAAAAAGTAGATATTTATTTTCAAGATAGATAACTAAAGGCATGTAACAAAATGGGGTATGGAATAACATGGGAGAGAAACTAAGCTAAGTTAAGGTACAGTCACTCATTAAAATTTGTGGGCCCCTTATGTTTTCTTGTATGCAATTATATGTATCTGGATCGATTTTTGGATGGAACTTGCTTTTCAATAAATAGTATATATAGTTTTGTAGTTGATGTATAAAACATATAGACAAATTAATTTCCAGAGATATACTTCCATTATTAGATATAGGTGAGGTCCACGAATTTGTATGACTTACTGTACTAGAGAATGTGTAGGAAAGTGCTAAGCCAGTTGGTTGAGGTGCTTAGCACGTCTGCTTGTTAAACACTTGGTCCCGAATAACATTGTATGTGTAAGAGTGCCCAGTTCTTTGAGTTTTAGGAGGTTACCTCGATTTTTCATCATTCAATAATACAAAATATAGATTTAACGTGCCACACTATGTAATGTGACACCCGACAGCAGTCACGACCGTGTAACCCTTGGATCATGGCCAAATTCCCAGTAGTTCTTCAGAGAAGTAAAATCCAAAAAACAAAGTTGCCTCTTTCTCTTCAACTTATAGATTGACTATTTTGTTTCAGCAAGAAAAGTCTGACTTGTTTAAGTGATGAGTCAGTCACAGGTAAAAAGTTGAAACAGTGAAACGGGACAAGAGAGGAAAATAAATGTCAAGGGGAGAGGGACGCATTCCATGTTATATTACTATTAGAAGGAACACGTAATTTGTTGGCCACATCATTTACTCAAATAAACCGCTATTTTAAGGAAAAACAGCGCCCAGCTCCGTATTACGCTCTACTTATCACACGACAATAATTTATCAGTCTTGTTACTATGGGTTGTATGGTGATGTAGCAACTGGAAATAAAGGACGAAGAGAACGAGGGGTGGAGCAATGATGGTAGTGGACGAGTGGTGGTCCATCAAGGTTGATAGCCCCGCAAGTCAATTTTAATGCAACATAGATGGGGCAAGAAGTTATTTTTGGCATTAGTTGATAATCTCATTAGTTACTCAGTGTATTTTACTAAAACGATATGTGACATAAATACTAACATGGCGATCAACGGAGTAGTAATGCCTGTGTGCAGGGAATCAATGTATGTTTTCAGGTTAGGTATGGCAAGTAATATATACATTATTTGGAGGGTATCGTACACCAATAACGTAGTATTAAAACATAATTAAGCCTTTCAGCATATGAACAGGTTTCTTCATGTTATTCTACCTAACATTACTCGTTTATATTAAGGTTAGGAAGAATCTGTCAGAGTTTAAAGGTTACTAACATATATTTATGTCCCATTTGATCCAAAGAGGTCCTTACGAAGCTGAATACAATCGTCTTATGTCATCCAGAATACTATAACATTTGCATCCTCGCATAATGAAAGAGCTAAACCAAAAAATATTGAACAACTGAATTAGACTTTTCGCTTCTCGCAGTGTCGTCTGACGTAAAGAAGTGAGCAAGTATTCCTGCCCACAACTACTGTCTACAAACTGCCCCAATTCCTCTGCCAAAAGCAAAATTTTCCCCCCCGGCCAAGGTGGAGCGGGTATAAAGAGGGGTCGATGTGTGTCTCCCACCACAGTACGGTTCCTTCCTTAGCCACCTTAACCACCACCACCACACCGGCATCATGAGGGCTATGGTAACGTCTTCTTTACTGTATCTCTTCAATTATACTACTTCAACTTCGTATGGATGTGGATGTGTTGGAAAGTGTGAACAGGAACACCTTAAGATGAATCGGCCATGTGGAACGTATGAGAAGCGAGAGAATGACTAAGAGTGCGCGAGAGTGAGGTGGAGGGACAGAGAGGGAGAGGCAGACCGAGAATGAGGTGGAAGGATGGAGTTGAGAGGTATATGAGAGAGAGAGCGGTGTTGGTTGGGAGGAGGGGCGTCGGCTGACAGAGGACAGAGGTGCTTGGGAGTAATTGATCCGTGTCCACCCCTTCGGGGATCTTAACGTCTGGCAATAGATAAATAGATAGAACTTCGTCATGTAAAATTCAATATAGTTCGTCGAATCATTCCAGTTATACTAGTCTACAGAATATATCTGATTCTAAACGGAAGAGAAAGGGTCTTCTCGCTATGTTAATTACTGATAAGTGACTTTATTTTCATAATGTGATATATCGTCAATTATGCAAAGCCAAACAAAACTACAATAATAATGCATACTAATTAACTACTGTATATAAGTAAGTATATATAGAGATGTTGCAGTGCATATTTTACAAAATATGTTGGGAAATTGTGTGCTAGGAGATGAAATGTCTTGCCCGATTAACCCTTTCAGTATACAATAAAACATAGTTTACTTATACTATGGATATCACAAGACCATTTTTATCGGCTTCGATGTAATCTGAAGGTCACATTTGAAGTTTTATTGAAATTTTAAGGTTCTTGGTTCGGATTTGGTACCGTATATACAGTACGTTTAGGTATGCTGACAAACTTAAAATTGTCGGAATTGTAGTCAAAATGTACTCAGTAGAGCACTCAGTAGAGCGCTTACCTCCTCCTACGCTGGCTGGTTCTATACCATTAACATCACAAGCCTAAATTTATTTCTGGATCTGGGTTCCAGGATATGATCCGGATCGGCACCTAAATTGAAGCTCGTCTTCCTTGGTGCATATCCTATTTGCTCACCAAATGTCGTGAACATCTCCGGATCGCCTCCTAAATTGAATAACTTCTTCCTTGCCGCATATCCTATCTACCCACCAATCTTGTGAAAATCGGTTCATAACCTAATTAAATATCTTGTTTACATTCGACAAGCAAACAAACAAAGAAACAAACGAAGCCAATATCATAATTTTCGTCCAACTTCGTTGCGGAGGTAATAACTAGATTTATCTAAATGTCACCAGCTCTTGTAAATGTGAAAGTACAAGAAACTACAATATTGTAGAGGGTTGAATGTATTAAACCATCATAACGGGTTAATGTATTGTGCTGATTTGAATAAATGGTGATACACAATTGTAGAATCATATTTCAAAAGGGTATGCTCATGAATTTACTTTCAAACAATCATTTATACAGTGAGAGCATTACATTTTGTCGCCACTTTACACCACATGCATCACGTTCATGAGAATGCAAAGTTGAAATTTGACATTCGAAGTACATAGCCCAGCAAAGACAATTATATAATAAACATTGTTTAAGGGAGTAGAGTGACTTTATTTTGTGACAATATTAATTACAGTAAATGTCTAACTTTTCGTCTATATAGGCCTATTTGAATTAATTGACAAAGTGTATCACACATTTATTGCTGCAACTCTGCAGCTGTACATCAATGGTTACATCCAACTAAAGCGTTCCTCCTTCCTCAGGTTATTTTGGCAGTGCTGGGTGTGTTCGGCTGTGCCCTTCATCCAGGACACTCCCGAGGTGGTGGCTGAGAAAGCCAGGTTCTTCCAAGCGTTCCAGGCTGCTCAGGCCCCCGCCCGCCCCGCAACTCACACCAACAACTTCGTGCCCCAGCAGGCCTTCGTCCATGCCCCCGCCAAGTGGACCGGACCCGTGGCTGCCACTGTCCCAGCTGGTCTACCAGGATCAGCTTCTGTTGTGGCTCATACTGCTGATGTGTCAGCTGCCCGTAATGCCTTCTTCAACGCCTACAATGCCCAGCTTGCTTCTACCGTTGGCACTGCTCCTTCTCCCGCTCGTCCTCAGTCCACCAACTTCCAGGCTCCTGCCACTCCCTCCTTCCACTCCGCTCACACTTTCACCCCCGCCGCCCCAGTTCAGCCCCGTTGGACCGGTCCTGTAGCTGCCACAGTTCCTGCTGGTCTTCCAGGGTCCGTGTCCCAGGTGGCCGACACCCCCGAAGTTGCTGCAGCCAAAAATGCTTTCTTCTCTCACTTCCAGCAACAGGTTGCGGCTACGGCAGGTGCGCCGAGACGTTTCTAAAACGGACTGTGATAGATAAAGTTAGGGCTTGCAAATATAATATGCAGCATTTCTGATTTGTATAAAACGAAATATATGTTTATTGTAATAATTTGTTTTACTATAGTGCATGTCCTTCATTAGCGACCTATTTCTGTAACTATTATATTTTAATGAAATCTATCAACCCTATATTTGTGTGCTTGTTGTTTTATGTGTCCCTTGAAACAGTTAAACAGTTATAAACTGAAAGTTTATCTTGCATCACCTAATGATTTATGTAACTACTGTGAGAATACCAGCCACATTTCTTGAGACTTCCGTCAAAAGTTGACTCCATATGTCAACTCTCTACACACATCCTAACACGCTCCTTGCACAGTCGCGAGTCTAAATAATCATACACCAATTTGAATCTTTGACATTGTAACACTACGATCTGAAGTATCTGGGAAATAATGAAATGTTGTATTGTCTCGCTTGGGCTCGATACATATTTAAAACGGATGCATAACAAAAACAGTTCTTGACTGTACACACTGATCCCTCTTTGTACTTAATGCTCATGTCCTTCAACTTGGCAAAATAATTTTACATTTCCTTACCCTCCCTCTGCAAGATCCTGTTTTTGCACACTGCTACTTTCCTTACACTTTCTAGTCATCCCCTTGCAAATTCGCATCATATTCCACACTCTGATCCTCTTACTGCATATCCTGATTCTCACATTCCGTATCCTAATCTTTTCACCCTACGTCCAAATATATATATATATATATATATATATATATATATATATATACTTTTTTTTTTTATATATCAAATTAGGGACTGAGGCTGTTCAGTAACCTGTAACTCTTGCGAGGCCCAGAGTGAAGTTTTGATGTTTTGGATGATTCGTATTTGTGTTGCACCGACAGTGGAGCTTCAAGGTGTTGGTGGCTTCCTTTCTGCCGCACAAGATGACGACACCTTATGCATACATGTCATGTGATTTGGAGAGAGCATCTATACAGTCGTTCACAGCAACTTGTACAGTAGGCATCCGGCGGCAGAAGGTCGGAAGCACCAAAAATAAGTTTGATACATATTCCATAACGAAGGCTGAAAAATCACAGTTTTAGACATTTTTGTGGTGCTTCCGACCTTCTGCCGCCGAACGCATCTAAAGCACCCTTCACACCTAGCCGATTTTAGGCCAAGACTGTCCGCGACCTAAGGGTCGTGGACAGTCTTTGTCTACGTCGCCGCGCATCATGGGCCGTCGCCAACCTAACAAACAGGTCGGGATTGGTCTTCACATTCCCCCTCAAAAGTTCTACAAGCGAAAAATTTGAAATCAAGTCGGCGTGGAGTGAGGTCATAAAAATGGGACGGGAAGGGGACTGGAGGCTGATGGCGTGTGACGGCGCTTGGCGGCACTTGACGGCGATTGACGACGCTTGACGGGAAACGGTAGGCATCAGTGCGGCGGCACACGGCACCATAAATGATAAGTGGATAAGTGGATAAGTGGATTATCGCCACGTTTGGCTTTCTCAAGGACCACATCGTGCGGCAGAGTGGTCGTCCGAATAGCCAGGTAAATTTTGTTTTAATTAGTTTTGCATGTCTCGATTATTTAAAAGTGTTTGACACTGACCAGCCACGTGTGGACAAATTAATTATGTTTGTGGAGACTCGTTGTGCATACCACAGGTTTCTGACCTGACCTGGTTGTGGTATCTGCCGTTTGTTATTCCTTTCGTGATTTCATTATTGTATTGATTTACTTATTAATATTAATGTACAGTAGGCATCAGGCGGCAGAAGGTCGGAAGCACCAAAAATAAGTTTGATACATATTCCATAACGAAGGCTGAAAAATCACAGTTTTAGACATTTTTGTGGTGCTTCCGACCTTCTGCCGCCGAACGCATCTAAGGCGTTCGTCGGCTGAAGGTCGGAAGCACCAATAATTTTCTAGAACAGTGTTTTTTCAGCCTTCTTTATGGACTATGTTTAAAACATTTTGTTGGTGCTTCCGCCCTTCTGCCGCCGGATGCCTCGTATATGGTTAACCATCTTTTTTACAATGAGTTGGTGACAATATAGGGTGTATTTGCTTAACGTGTATGTGTAGCCAGGATATTTGCAGAATTGCCAGAATGATCAAATTACTTCAGACAATTCCCTGACGTTTGGGGCAGACTCGAACTGATGTCCATTTGGTCCGCAGTACACAATGCTATTTGCTGAGCTATCGCCTCCCACCGATATACAGTATATATTCCAAGCATCATCTTGCACATTCTAATCCTTTCACTTTGTTTCCTAATGTTCTCCATTCACATCCTGATCCCCTTTTTGAATATCCTGATCTTCTCTTTTCATTTTCTGATCCTCTCTACACATTTTGAATAATTTTCATAATCTGATCCTCTCATTTCCTGACTTGACACATTCAAAAGTTCTCTTCGTCATTGATTATCACTTCTTGCTACAGTCTGGCAAACTAATATTTCCAGAATACTTAGCTATTTAATTTGAATAATGTATACCAATATTAGTAAAATATATAATGACGTGCAATGACAATTCTTTATACAGTACGCTCAGCGTATCTACCGTAGTAAAGGTTAGGTTTATGTTAATATTTCCTCTCTAAAAATCACTTATAAAAATGATTAATTGTTTGGGTAATATTCAACCTGAAAAGCAACAACAGACCAGTAGAGACTAGTCCACTACACTTTTAACCCCCGCCGAGCGACACTCAAAGTGCACATGAATAGCTTTGGGACATATTAAGTCCTCAAGCGTATTGGGCACTTCGCCACAGAAAGAATGATGATCAACACCTTGAGGGTCAGACCATCCACACCTTTGTTTAACCCGGGAATGGCGAGAACACTCTTAAGAGGTTTTGGTGGGTGACGGCGAGAACACTCTAAAGAGGTAAGGCCTAAAAAAAATCTTTTAAAAAACTCCAGTAGCACTTAAATCAAGTTTTGTTTTGTTTTCCCCTCCATACCTAATATCACTCCTCCACATCCCCTCCTTCCCCCCCACCCCTCCCTTCAATTAGCACCTATTGTCCCTGTTATTCCCTTATTCATTGGTATATTTGTGTGTAAACATCTCCAAACCGATCCTAGGCTGTGTTCATGTGTGTGTTACATAAGGTAGAAACTGGGAGAGTGTGAGGGAGTAGCTCAGTACTGCCTCAACCCTCGATAGAAGAGGGTGTGAGGCCGGCTGGCTCACAATTGTTAAATGAACCGCTCGCTAACAATTCGCGATTTTGACCATCCAAATGATATTCCCACTTGTTTTATCGTTGTTACAGGTTACTATCTTCATATTAAAGGTAAAATGGGTGCATATGAATAAGTAATACCGATATTTATCGTAAAATGACGATTATAGGCAGGAATGGAGCTTAATATTGCCGCTCAGAACTGTGCTATTCACTACACCCTGCGTGCGCTTGCTGGGTTAACTATACCACCTGACCAAATCCTTTACCACCGTCTTCATCCGAGATGTAAAAGAGTCTGGAACCATTATATTCCTGTCAGAAGATTTTCGAGTGAGCTTTATTTGGAGACCAGTGGTGGGATTGTTCACCCAATATCTGCAAGAATTTAATCTGCTCATTGTTCCCAGTAAATCGATCAATTTACTCAGTGCCATGCTTGAACCCATGTAGGACACTTATTTAAAAAAGCTAATCAAATTATTGTTTTAAAATATCATTGAAGTATGTATAGGGGTCTGTCTGATCATTATGTAGTAGTAGCTATCATTAGGATGGAAAAGAAGAGGGTGAGGAGAGCTGGAGGGAGGCGAGAGGAAGGTGGAATGGCGAGGAGCTAGGGTGGAGAAGCTACAGGAGGAGGAAATCAGGGAAGAGTACAGGAGAGCAGTAGAAAGATGACTAGGTGGGTTCGACCTGGAAGATATGGAGGAAGTGGAGGAGATAAGCAAGGTGTTTAAGGAAGAGATCTGTGCAGCATGTGAGGAGGTATGTGGAGTAAGGAGAAGAGGGAGGGGATTGAAAGGTACAGCATGGTGGACAGAAGAGGTAAAAATACTAACCAGTACTTTACAATAATCTCTCAAATAACACAGAAGTTAGGTGTTGTAAAATAATTGGTAAGTCTTTTCACTAGCATGAGGCATAGCCCATCATACCTGTTTGTGATCCAACTAGCTCTCACAAACACCTCTTCCTTCTTATTTACTTAGCTACACTAAACAAGCACACCACACTTCTTTCGGCCACAAGAATTATCCCTAAATAAAAAATAAAAAAATAGCCCACACTCGCCCGACCTTTCCCTAACGACCCCTCTAAATTCTCTGGACCTCGGCCTGTTACACTTACTATTAACATTTGCAATATTCGCGGCTTTTCCTCTAATTTTCCTTCTGTTCAACACCATCTCTCCTTCTACAAATCTGATATTCTCGTCTTCACTGAAACTCATGTGTCTGAAGTAACTGCCAATAGCCCCTTCTCTTTATCCTCCTACTTTCTCTATCCTAGTTTCAAAGCCGCAGGCAGATGTTGTGCATACGAACACAACAACTCACTTGCTCTCGTGTTCCCAATTTCGACTCCTCTGAATTCACAACTTTATGGCTCAAACTATTCTGTCCTTCTCATACTATATATTTCTGTGCTGTCTATCTCTCCCCTAACTCTACTGATTTTCCCAAATTCTCTGACTACCTAAACTCTAAAGTGGAACATATCCTATCCATCTCTCCTTTCTCAGAGATCTCCATATTAGGTGATTTCAACGTTCACCACCACCATTGTCTCTCCTCTCATTCCACTGATCAACCTGGTGAACAAGCCTACATCTGTTCTATCCTAAATGACCTAGAACAGTTGGTTCAGCAACCTACCCGTATCCCAGATCACTTCTTAGATTGGCTCAGCATTCTTGACTTGTTTTTAACTTCTAAGCCTTCCTCTTATACTGTCAATCTTTTTTCTGTTTTGGGCTCCTCCGACCATAAACTTATCTCTGTCACCTGTCTTTTCTCTCCAGTATGGCCATGCGATCCTACCGGCCGGCGGCGCTTGTCGCACTTTGGCTCCGCCGACTGGGAGGCTCATTGGCGGTACTTCTTTGATTTCCCATGGAGTGATTTTTGCTTCTGTGGCCGGGGACCTTCAGAGAGTGCTGAACGCATTACCGAGGTATTTCTCTCAGGCATGGAGACATACATTCAATTTTCTTTCTCTCAGACTAACGCAAACAAATCTTGGTTTACTCACGCTTGTTCTACTGTTGTCCGTAATAAGGAGGAAGCTTTCAATGGTACCGACACCTTCAAACTCAAGAATCTCATTCTTCCTGTTTCTACCCGGAATCAAGCCAAACCTGATCTTCGCCAAGCCAAAGATATTCATCAATAATAATAGCACTGATCTATCCAACTCTAGCTCTTCCCAAGCATTCTGACATCTAGCCAAAAACGTCTCCAACAATTTTTCTTCTTCGTCTTTTCCTCCACTTTTCCACTATGACGACACTACCGTCACTTCTTCCTCTGATAAAGCTGAACTCTTCGCCCAAACTTTCGCTAGAAACTCCACCTTGGATGATTCCGGTGCTATTCCTACCTCTCTGCCCCCTGCTCACTTACTCATGCCTAATATTCTAATCTCTTCTAAAGATGTACTTTCTACCCTCTCTGGGCTAAATACTAAGAAGGCATACGGTCCGGATGGTGTTCCACATGTTGTACTCAAAAACTGTGCTTCTATGCTGACTCCCTGCTTAGGCAAACTCATCCGTCTCTGTCTCTCCTCTAACGTCTTCCCTTCTTGCTGGAAGTTTGCTCTCATTCAACCTGCCCCACCCCTCTCATTCAACCTGTCCCAAAAAAGGGTGACCGCTCTCAACCTTCCAACTATCGTCCAATTGCTCTCATTTCTTGCATCTCCAAAGTTTGTAAAACAATTTCTACTTCAAAATTTCTTCAGCAACTCTCTTCCCCTAATCTACTCTCAGATCGCCAGAATAGATTCCTTAGGGGTCGCTCTACTGGTGATCTTCTTTCATATCTTACTAACTCTTGGTCATCCTCCTTTTGGGATTTCGGTGAGACTTTTTCTATTGCACTAGACATATCAAAGGCATTTGATAGAGTCTGAAATAAATCTCTAATTTCTAAACTACTTTTCTTCGGTTTCTATCCCTCGATCAGCGCCTTTATCTCTAATTTCCTTTCTGGCCATTCCATAGCTGCGGTTGTGGCCTGCTATTGTTCACATCCTAAACCTATCAACTCTCGTGTTCCTCAGGGTTCTGTCCTTACTCCAATTCTCTTTCTAATATTCATTAATGTCTTCTCAACTGTACCTTCAGTCCTATTCATTCATATTCTGATGACTCTACCTTACTCTAGTCAACTAGTTTTTCAGATCCCCCCCAGCAAGCAATCGCTCACAAATTCATGTAATGATGCCATAGAACACTTATCTTCTGACCTATCAACCATTTCCATTTAGGACAGAGAAAATCTTGTTACTTTCAATGATTCCAAAACCCAATTTCGCATTTATGTACCCGTTAAGAACTCCAACAAGTCTATCCCTTATACTTCAATGATATACAAATCAACCCCTCATCTTCTCTCAGTATTCTCGGTGTCTCCTTTTTTTCTGAACTCACTTGGAAAGACCATATTACCACCCTTTCTAAAACAGCTTCAAAGAAGCTGGGTGTGCTCAACCACCTCCGAGGGTTCTTTACCCCTGCACACTTCTTGCTCTGTACAGAGGCACAGTGCACCCATGTATTAAGTAGTGTTCACATGTGTGGGGAGGATCGGGTCACACAGCACTTCTTGACAAAGTAGATAAGAAAGCCTTTCGTCTCATTAACTCACGTCCACTCACCGACTCTTTGCAATCTCTCTCTCTTCACCGCAATGTTGTACTAGCGAGTACAACGGAGAGTAACTAAAATGATTCCCCGACTAAGAAATAAACCGTATAAGGAACAACCAAAAGAGCTAAACCAAATTACATTGACAAACCACAGAATGTAGAGTGCCATACAGTCCAGACATTCAAATACAGCATTGATAAATAACTTGCCATGAATCCCTGACTGACTGCGTTTGTGCCTGAGTAATGTGACTGCTTCAGAATCGTACACTGTAATAAAAATATGTTTTTTGACCACAGTCTTTCTGGAGCTGAAGCCCTTCAGTTGATGGCTGTGGCTATCCTTTTTTTTGTTTTACAAGCAGCCTAGAAAGGAGCATTATATCTGTTGTTACTTGCCTTCCTTTGCATTCCTTTGTAAGACACTTCCTTATGTCAGCAATAACCCGATACACCATCATAGCTTAAATATAAAATGGCATTTTATCCTATCTGGTCGGAAAGGGGTCGTTTTAAACCTACCCTATTTCATTTCATTAGTATTTAAGCCGTGTCACCCCCTTAGTTTGGCGATAATATGCTTCACCCCATTCAAGTATTCAGTGTTTTTTGGGCGAGCGATAGCGAGCCTGTAACTCAGAAGAAATAGGCCTGCAGCCGGGACAGCTTTCTATCGGAAAAACAAAAGCAAATATACAATACAAAATACATTGTTTTGTATGTTTTCTATGTGTAAAAGTAGACAAAGGGCAGGTTGCCTGTAACGAGTGTCTCCCCCAAAGCCAAAACAGTGACAGAGGCAAATTCAAGGGACGTTGGAGTCAAAATGCCTGGACAAACGAAGTTTATGTCAGTCTAACTCATAGGATGAAGGACAAAATGATTGAGGGAGAGAGTTCCAGAGTTCAATTGTTGAGTAGAAGAAAGACTGATAATATTTACCAATTCTTCGGTTGGAGAGCTGGACAGAATAGGAGTGGGAATTTGTTGAAAGGTGGGTGCCTCATGCTCGCAGCAAGGAAGGGGGTATCTACTGAGAGAGCTCTGAGGAACACAGATTTTTTTTTTTTTTTTTTGTCTATGTGATTGAGGGAGGCAAAAGGCATAACTGCCTATAGCGAGTGCCTCCCCCATAGTTGAAAGAGTGACAGGGCCAAAATCAAGGGACGTTCGAGCCAAAATGCATGACACACGGAGTTTGAAGCAATTTAAGTCATAGGAAGAGGGAAAGACCGATTCTGGGAGAGAGTTCCAGAGCTCAGATGTTGAGTAGAAGAAAGTTTGAGAGTAACGTTTCACTCTTGGGTTGGAGAGTTGCACAGAGTAGGGGTGGGGTTCAGTTGCAAGACGGGTACCACGTGCCCTACGTAAAGGAGGTGGTATGCACTGGGATAGCTCTGAGGAACACTGATTATTATAGTAGCGATAGAATAGCGAGAGAGATGCAACATTGCGGCGGAGAGAGAGAGATTGCAGAGAGTTGGTGAGTGGACGGGAGTTAATGATACGAAAGGCCTTCCTTTCAACTTTGTCTAGGAGAGCGGTGTGAGAGGAACCTCCCCACACATGTGAACAATACTCAATACAAGGGCGCACTATGCCCCTGTACAGAGCAAGAAGCTGTGCAGGGGAAAAGAACCCCCTAAGGCGGTTGAGCACACCCAGCTTCTGGGAGGCTGCCTTAGCAAGACTGGTAATATGGTCCTTCCAAATGAGAGCAGAAGAAAAAGAGACACCAAGAATATTGAGAGAAGATGAAGGGTCAATTTTTGTATTGTTGAAGAATAAGGGATAGTCCGCTGGGAGATCCTGACGGGTAGATAGATGGAGAAATTGGGTTTTGGAAGCATTAAAGTTAACAAGGTTTTCTCTGCCCCAATTGGAAATAGTATTTAGATCAGACTTTAAGAGTTCTATGGCTTCATTACGTTTGTCGTTGAGGGATTGCTGGCTGGGGCGTTCTGAAAAACTAATGGAGTAGTGTAAGGTTGAGTCGTCTGCGTATGAATGGATGGGAATTAAGGTACAGTTAAGGAGATCATTTATAAAAATTAGAAAGAGAATAGGAGATAGGACAGAGCCCTGAGGAACACCGGAGTTTATAGGGTGAGGAAGTGAACAATGGCCGTCCACAACCGCAGCTATGGAACGGCCGGAAAGGAAATTAGAGACAGAGGCACAGATGGAGGGATAGAAACCGAAGGAGGGTAGTTTAGAAATTAAAGATTTATGCCAGACTCTATCGAAGGCTTTCGATATGTCTAGTGCAATAGAAAAAGTCTCACCGAAGTCCCGAAAGGAGGATGACCAAGAGTTAGTAAGATATGAAAGAAGATCACCAGTAGAGCGACCCTTAAGGAAGCCATACTGGCGATATGAGAGCAGATTATGAGAAGAGAAATGCTTGAGAAATTTGGAAGCAAGAATAGTTTCAAAAACTTTAGAAAGACAAGAGATAAGAGCAATTGGACGATAGTTGGAGGGTTGAGAGCGGTCACCCTTCTTTGGGACAGGTTGAATGTGAGCAAACTTCCAGCATGAAGGGAAGACGTTAGAGGATAGACAGAGACGAAAGAGTTTGCCTAGGCAGGGAGTCAGCATGGAAGCACAGTTTTTGAGAACAACAGGAGGAACACCGTCCGGACCGTACGCCTTATTAGTGTTAAGCCCAGAGAGGGTAGAAAGTACATCTTTAGAAGAGATTAGGATATTAGGCATAAGTAAGAGAGAGGAGGGCGGAGAGGGAGGAATAGCACCGGAATCATCCAAGGTGGAGTTTCTAGCAAAAGTTTGAGCGAAGAGTTTAGCTTTGTCAGAGGAAGAAGTGATGGTTGTGCCATCAGAGTGGGAAAGGGGAGGGAAAGACGAGGAAGAGAAATTGTTGGAGAGGTTTTTGGCTAGATGCCAGAAAGCTTGGGAAGAGCTAGAGTTGGATAGTTCAGTGCATTTATTATTGATGAAAGAGTGTTTGGCAAGTCGAAGAACAGATTTGGCTTGATTCCGGGCAGAAACATATGAAGAATGAGAGTCTTGAATTTTAAGGCGTCGGTACCGTTTGAATGCTTCCTCCTTATTGCGGACAGCAGTAGAACAGGCGTGAGTAAACCAAGATTTTTTAGCATTAGACTGAGAGAAAGAGAATGGAATGTATGCTTCCATGCCCGATAGGATTACCTCGGTAATGCGTTCAGCACTCTCCGAGGGTCCTCGGCCATGGAAGCAGAAATCATTCCATGGGAAATCAAAGAAGTATTGCCGAAGAGCCTCCCAGTCGGCAGCGCCAAAGTGCCACAAGCGCCGCCGGCTAGGAGGATCGTGTGGCTGTACTGGAGAGATAGGACAGGTGACAGAGATAAGTTTATGGTCGGAGGAGCCCAAAGGAGAGAAAAGATCGACAGTATAAGAAGAAGGGTTAGAAGTTAGAAACAGGTCAAGAATGTTGGGCCGATCTCCGATGCGATCCGGGATACGGGTGGGTTGCTGAACTAACTGCTCTAGGTCATTTAGGATAGCAAAGACGTAGGCTTGTTCACCAGGTGGATCAGTAGTGTGAGAGGAGAGCCATTGGCGTTGGTGAACGTTGAAATCTCCTAAGATGGAGATTTCTGAGAAAGGAGAAATGGATAGAATGTGTTCCACTGTAGAGTTTAGATAGTCAAAGAATTTGGGAAAGTTGGTAGAGTTAGGGGAAAGATAGACAGCACAGAAATATTTAGTAAGAGAATGACAGGAAAGTTTGAGCCATAAAGTTGAGAATTCAGAGGAGTCGAAATCGGGAACACGAGAGCAAGTGAGTTTGTTGTGCACATATGCACAACATCCGCCTTTGGCTTTGAAACTAGGATAGAGAAAGTAGGAGGATACAGAGAAGGGGTTGCTGGATGTTGCTACAGACACCTGGGTTTCGGTGAGGAAGAGAAGATCAGGTTTGTAGGAGGAGAGATGGTGCTCAACAGAGTGAAAGTTAGAGGAAAGTCAGCGAACGTTGCAGAAATTAATAGAAAGAGTAACAGGCCGAGGTCCAGGTAATTGTGTGGGTCGTCAGGGGATGGTCGGTCGGGTGAGGGGGCATTTATGGTCCCTCCCCCCTGGGGACTCCTAGGCTGGGCTACAATACATCATTTTGTGTTTTTTTAATTTTGGTGTGGAGGAATGAAGTGTGGTGTGCATGTTTAGTGTAGTGAAGTGGATAGGAGGAGGAGGTGTTTGTGAGAGCTAGCGGGGTTGCTCTCAGTGTAAATGAGGCACAAAGAAAATCAGTAAGAGAGGCCAAGCAAATGAAACAGGAGTTCCAGCGACTCTTTATCACATGCCTATAACCTCACCTGGGTCTAGCCCTGATCGATTGGTGCCTACAATCTCTACTAATCTCCCCATTGATTGTTGTAATAGCGATAAAAGAGTGAAAGAGATTCAACATTGCGACATATAGAAAGAGATTGTAGGAAATTAGTAAGAGTAAGGGTTGAAACAGGGGTGTGTGAGGTCCCCGTGGTTGATTACTGTATAAATGGATGGAGTCATGAAAGAAATACAAGGAAGAGCAGTGGATGTTGGTGTATCGCTGATAAGGGAGGGAAACAAGTGGAAGCTACCTGTACTGCTGTTTGCTTATGATACAGTTCTGATGAGCGATAATGAATGGGAGTTGCAGTGTCTGGTAAATATGTTTGGAAAAGTGTGTGAAAAACAGAACCTGAAGGTAAATACGGGGAAGAGCAAGGTTATGGTCTTCAAAAGGGGTGAAGCCACAGAGAGTGAGGCGAAGTTGAACGGTAAGGCTATGGAGATTGTCAGCTCATTTAAGTATCGGGGCAGTGTGCTGAGTAAAGTTGAGACTATGGATGAAGAAGTGCGGGAGAGGGTGCAACAGGGGAAGAGGGTTGTAGGAACATTGAAAGCAATAACAAGAAATAGGGTGGAAAGTATGGAAGTGAAGAAGTCCTTGCATGACAGTGTGGTAATCCCGACACTGACTTACGGAAGCAAAGCATGGACGTTGGTGGAGAAACTCAGACTAAGAGTGAGAGGGGTGGAAATGAGTTACTTGAGAAGTGCCATGGAGGGATAGCCAGACGAATGAGGAAGTAAGAAGGAGGTGTGGTGTGGAGGTAGATGTACTGGAAAGTGTGAAAAGGAACACCATGAGATGGTTCGGCCATATGGAACTATGGGAAGCAAGAAAATTACAAAGAGGGTGTACGAGAGCGAAGTGGAAGGACAGAAAGGGAGAGGTAAACCGAAAGAGAGGTGGAAGGATGGAGTGAAGAAGTATATATGAAGGCAGTGCTAGTTAGAAGGAGGGGCGTCGACTGACTGGGGACAGAGGTGCATGGGGGCGTTTCGTTCGTGTCCACCCCTTCTGGGATCACGGCGTTAGGCAATAGATAGATAGATAGATAGAATACCCACTTTAACAAAAGGAAATAAAGCCCTGCTTGGCAACTATTGGCCAATAAGCCTCACCTCATTTATATTCGAACTGCTCGAAGCAATAGTCCGAAATAAAAGGGTATGCCATTTATAAATTAACAACCTTATATAGGACTCGTAACATGGTTTCCGAAGTAAGCGCTCATGTCTGACAACGCCCCTTGACTTTTTCCACGATATCTTAAATGTATATAACAAAGATAAAGCAGTCGACATCGTCTACCTTGATTTAAAAAAAAAAGAAAGTGCCTCACAACAGACCGATAGTAAAATTTAAAGCTCACAGTATTCACGGGCTTGTACTTTATTGGATTCAGGATTGGCTAAGCGAGCAAAAGCAACGAGTAGTTAACGCCAAAGCCTCAAATTGGATAAATGTTACAAGCAGTGTACCGCAAGGCTCAGTTCTCGATCCAATTATATTTCTTATTTATATAAATTATATTGATGATGGGTTATCATGCAGAATTTCCAAATTTGTTAATGACACAAAAAATGCACACGAAGAAAACTCGCCATCGCACATACAAGAGATTCAGAATAATCTAGACAAGCTATCATGAGGAACGTATGAGGAACGACTAAAAGAGTTATACAAAAGAGTTATACCTATTTGCCTTGTCAAACCGCAGAATAAGAGGGGACCTAATCCAAGTTTTTAAAATTGGCAAAGGCCATGACAACATGGATGCAAGTAAGTACTTCACACTAAATAACTCAAATTACACAAGAAATAATGGTTACAACATTGTTGTGAAGGGGTTTCATTCACATGAAGCAAAATACTTATTTTTCAACAGAGTGGTCAACTTATGGAATAATTTGCTTAGAAGTGTTGTAGAGTGCCATACAGTCCAGACATTCAAATATGGCGTTGACAAATAGTTTGCCATGAACCCCTGACTGAGTGCGTTTGTGCCTGAGTAATATGACCATTTCAGTATCGTACATAGTACTCAAATTCTGTTTTCTGACGATAGTCTTTCAGTTGAAAGCTGTGGCATTTTTCTTTACAAGCAGCCTAGTAAAGACAATTAGGTCTGTTGTTGTTTGCCTTCCTGTGTATTCCTTTGTAAGACACTACCTTTTTTAAACAAAAACCCGCTACACCATCATAGCTTAAATGTAAAATGGCATTTAATCCTATCTGGTATGAAGGGCGTCGTATTAAACCTACCTTATTTCGTTTCCTTAGTTTGAAGATTTTAAGTCTTGTCACCCCATTAGTTGGGCAATAAGATGCTTCACCCCATTCAGGTATTCAGTGCTTTTTGGGCGAGCGATAGCCTGTAACTCAGCCTGTAAGCCTGTAACTCAGAAGAAATGGGCCTTCAGCCAGAACAGCTTTCAATAGGAAAACAAAACAAAAGCAAATATGAACAAAATACATTGCTTGAAGGAGACAAAAGGCAGGTTGCCTGTAACGAGTGTCTTCCCTAAAGACAAAGGAGTGACAAAACCAAATTCAAGGGACGTTGGAGTCAAAATACCTCGACACAACACGTTCAAAGCAGTTTAAGTCATAGGATGAAGGAAAGATTGATTGAGGGAGAGAGTTCCAGTGTTCACTGGCTTGTTAAGTAGAAGAAAGACTGAGCAAATTTGCCAATTCTTGGGTGGGAGAGCTGGACAGGATAGGAGTGGGACTGTGTTGAAAGGCGGGTGCCTCACACTCGGGGCAAGGGAGGGGGTATGCCCTGAGAGAGCTCTGAAGAACACTGATTGTTATAATAGCGAAATAGAGTGAAATAGATGCAACATTGCGGCATGTAGAAAGAGATTGTAGGGAACTAGTAATAGGTTGCGATTTGATTAGGCGAAATACTTTTGATTCTACTCGTTTGAGATGTAAGGTATGGGTGGAGCCTCCCCACACATGCGAACAATACTGGGGCACACTGTGCCCCAATACAGAGCAAGAAGCTGTACGGGGGTGAAGTACCCACGGAGATGGTTGAGCACACCTAAAACAAATTGGAAACTGTTTTTAGCAAGAGTGGTAATATGATCTTTCCAAGAAAGGTTGGATGAAAAAGAAATACCTAGAATATTAAGAGAAGATGAAGGGTTGAGTTGTGTATTGTTGTAAAATAGTTGATAGTCTTGTGGAAGATTGTGATGGAGAGATAATGGGAGAAACTGGGTCTTGGAGGCATTGAAAGTAACAAGATTTTCTCTGAGCCAACCAGAAATATTTGATATATCAGAAGATAAGCGTTCTATGGCCTCGTCACGTTTGTTTTGAAGTGCTTGTGTGCAGGGTTAATTTGAAAACAAAATAGTTGAATATTGTAAGGTAAGGTCAACAGCATATGAGTGGTGTTACGCTGGCCAGCTTGCCAGAATGCACTCGTAACTCGTTAGCGCTCGCCAGGGCAGTGATATGGGCTACAATAATCGTAGAACGATGTTCTTTCTTTCATAGAGTTCATGTTGTCACAGACAGATCAGTGGTGGTCTTTATTCTTGTCTGTGACACTTGGAAGTATTTTATATCAGTAATAGAGTATAAGATGTGTAGTGTGAAGTTAAGGACAGAGAGAGCGGAGGAGGCAGCGCGGTTGTATTATGTGCATGTGTATGTACGTGTGCCTCCCTCGCTCGCGCGGGGTTTCCCACGCCCTTGATTGGCCGGCGGGCCGGGCTACGTCATAGGACGCTTGCTCTTCATGACGTAATGGTCTGTGATTTGAGGCTGCTGTCCTGGGAGGGTGGTGCGGGGCTCCTGCCCGCGTTTCTCCTGCAGAGCTTGGCACGGCGTGCTTGGTCCTAAATTTCCTTTGCAATCTGTCCCCCATATAACCCCCTATACTACTTTCTCTCTCTCTGAACTTCTTCCTTTTCATACTTGTCTCTTTATTCAATTACTTATCCCTTCTGGTTCTGCATACGACTTCCATAGTCGGCCAGTCGTATTACCAGCACCAGCTCTCCATATATGTTTGCACTAGTTTTAGGGATTATTAGAGTCATAGTCATAGTGTTGGAGTGCTTCTAATTATTGAGCTGTTCTTTCCCATTATTTAATGTTAGACAGTGGAAGGTATCTTTGGTCGTTGTCTGAGTTATGTATGTGGCAAGTCAGAGCCTGTACAACATCGACGAAGCTAGCTAGCCTGTAACCCTTGTGCATATTTTCCTTTGCGAGTGTAGCAGTATACAGGTAAAGGGCTTTTGCCTACTCTTACCTGTATGATTGCTACCTCATTTTGTTGACCTTTGTGGAGCGCCAGGGCAAGACCAGATACTAGAGATCTGGACTTACCAAGAGAGCCTCCAAGTCACTTAACGTAACATAAGGGAAATCTGTTCAAGGGGAGACAGTAGGCTACGAGCATGCTTGCGCTCTGCCTAGTTTCCTAGTACCTTTTTTGCCACTGCTAGACTTTATTAGTGAGAAGGACAGCATTGTGTATATTAACTTACATTGTGTATGCTTTAAGAATTATTCACGCCTTATTTTACCCTAGGTTGGTGCATAGTGCACAACCCAGTTTGGCTGTTACGTTGGCTAAGGAAGTACTGTGTCTGAGTGGTTATTATTAGTGCTGTCACAGAGTTGTTGCACTCCCTTGTTATATATATGTATCCTACTTATTGGTGTATTTAAGATACACGCTTTGGTGTCCTGCCCCTGCATTATTTCTGTTCTATATTAACGAGCATCTTAGAGCATCAGACCTTTTCAGAAGATTCCTTATCTGATTGCTGTAGGACTAGACTTCCAGTGTTTTCATAGAGCATTGAAGAGTTTAGTGTTGAGTACAGGCTCACACTAAAGTTAACGCCTTTATTAACGCTTATATAGTTTATTCAAGCATTGTTATTACTTAAGAGTATTTTCGTAACGTAAGTACTCCTATTGTGAGTTGGCTTTGCCGCCACCGGAAAGCCTTTGTAGAAGTGCTCTAAAACCCAGTTAATTGATACCCCGTTATCCAGTAGATTAACTCTGGAGGGTTTTAAGTGTTTTTGTTCACCGGCGTAATAGTTCGAGGGCTTGGAATAAGTGTACCGTTGCAATAGATATAACAAATGGCAGTTGTTGCAGATATAGCCTATCATCTAGTCCATTATTAAGTGCCCTTGTATATTTCGTAGTGCCGGTCGTAACAAATGGCGACCTTGCCTAGTATGCCTAGTATTATATCCTAGTCGGTCGTAACAAATGGCGACCTTAGATCAGAATATAGTGAACTGAATTTTGCATTTTTTTGGGGGGAGAAATCTTATTGCCATTTGGGGTTGAATTTATTTCTCGCATTGTTGGCAGTAGACATTGTTTTGAGGATACATAGAACTTGTTGGAGTTATTGGTGACCTAGTATTGCACTCAAGAACATTTTCGAATATTTTTGGTGAATAAAGCTACGCAAGAGTTTGGCTACTTTTGTTTTGACTGAGAATTTTTTTTGTTGACTCCATCATGTCACTGGACGGGTCTGAGCATAGTGAGGGCACAGTGCGAGAGGCAGGTGAGGAGGTGGAGAAGGTGGAGTTGTTAAGCGGCGTTCGGGTGGTGAACAATGAGTTGGATGCTTGGATATTTTTGGAGGAGCCTGTGTCAGCGGATCGTGTGTCGGGGCTAGACCGGTATGGACTGCAGTGTATAGCCACGGTCTTAGGGTTTCCCGGTACTAGCGGTTTGTCGAGAAGTGAGCTGGTTGCCTGTGTGCTGGAGGGGGTGCATGGGGGTTCGGGTGGAGCGAGAGCTGGGGCACCTTTGGCCCAGCCCCCATTCCACTCGACTCCTACCATGGCGCCCCTTCGGGCTCCGGAGCTGGGTACATTACCGCTGGCCGATGCCCGCTGGCGGTTGGGTATGCCTCTAGGTGATACACGGGGTGGGTCCCCTCCTCAGGGTTTGTCTTCCGAGATGTTGTTTCAGCTCGAGCTCGCCAAACTTAAGCAGCAGGAGCGACAGGCTGAGCTTGAGCTCGAGCAGCGGAAGCATGAGGCTGAGCTCGAACAGCGAAAGCATGAGCATGAGCAGCGAAAGCAATAGGCTGAGCTCAAGTATAAGTATGAGGCTGAGCTCAAGCAGAGAGAGGCTGAGCTCAAGTTTGAGTCTGAAAGGTATTGTGCCGATATTGACCTAGAGAAAACTCGTGTAGAGGTGACGAGGAACCGGGTCGTCCAGGGGGGTCGAGCCCATGACCATTCCCTGTCGCATCTACTTAAGTTGGTTCCAGTGTTTGATGAGTTAGGAGTTACAGAATTTTTTCTCCGGTTCGAGGAAAAGTGCCAGGAGCACCAATGGCCCGAGGAGAAGTGGGCAGCCCTTGTTTCTTCACGATTGACGGGGAAAGCACTTAAGGCGTACGATGCTTTGCCCCTAGATTCCTGTGTGAATTACGAGTTGTTGAAAGAGGCTGTCCTGAGGGCGTATGAGCTACAGCCAGAGACCTATAGGCTGAAGTTTAGGGCAGTTCCAAAAAGAAAGGAGAGTACTTTCCAGGAACACGCTAGAGAGCTGTCAGATTCATTTGAAAATTGGTTAAGGTCGGAGAAGGCAACTACTTTTGATTCAGTAAAACAACTAGTGTTGCTGGAACAATTCTTTAAATGTACTGGCAGTGACTTGACTCTTAACCTTAAAGAAAAGCGACCGAAAACTCTACAAGAGGCGGCTGAGCTGGCTGACCTCAGGTTGTCATTGATTCGCGGGTGCGGGTCTGCACAGAGAGCTGAGGCAGGTAACAAGGGGCGTACCACTCCACCCCCCCGAATTAATGACACAAACAATTATCCATTCAAGAGTACTGTTGCCAATTATGATCCCAAGTCGAAACCCTTCCCGATAAAGAAAGGCCGGGGCCCTTACCCCTCTCAGGGGAAGTCCAAGAGTGAGGTGGAATGTTTCAAGTGTCATAAGAAGGGGCATATTGCGCGCTCATGTCCGAGCGCACCGCCTACAGCAGTGGTGTCACTAGTGAGCAACATCGGTGTGTCTTTGAGGTCTTCCGCGTTTACCCGGGGTAATATGTCGGTTGCGAAGTCGCAGTCGGTGCAGAAGCAGCAGGAGGGCTCGTCACCCGTCCAAGATGTTTTTTGTGGTCATAGGGGGCACGGCACTGTGAGGTGGGCTGGTGTGAGGCATAGGCTTTAGTTGTTGCGTGATACGGGCGCTTCCCAGACACTTGTTAAGAATTTCACTGGCAAGCCAATTAACGCGGCTCGGGTTGTGGTGGTTCAAGGCATCAATGCTACACGGTCTTACCCGCTGGTCAGAGTGGAGCTTGAGGTAGACGGTGTGACACGGGAGTTGGATGTGGGTGTGGTGGAGAAATTGCCAGTTGAGGGGGTCGACCTCCTTCTCGGCAACGACTTTGCGGTGCCCACTTCCAAGGTTACACCCTTAGTCGTTGCCGAGAGGGCGGCCGACACGAGTAGTGAGGGGCAAGAGTGGCTTGAGAGGTGTCAGATGCTGCAGATGGCTTGTGCTGTCACCAGGTCTCAGTCCGCTCAGGTGTCACAACCTAGTACCCAAGTTCTAGACCAGCGGAGGAAGGATCGGAAGGAGAAAGTCAAGGCTGATCGGGTTGAGAGTTTGGATCCACCGACACTCCTTGGTGACTCGGTACTTGCACCCATTATGAGGTCCGGAGTGGCCCCAGAACCTGTCCCCCCTAGTGACATGGTTGGGCGTGATAGCACTCCGCGACAGAAACGTTCCCAGGCGAAGCAGGCAAGGCTTGAGCAGCCTAGTATTGGGGGTGGCCACAAGTTGCTTCAGGAGCACTTAGATAGGTTGGCACCCTCGGATATATGTCGGTTGCAAGCAGAAGATCCGGGTCTTGAGAGTTGTGGGAACGGGGCTATTGAACTCGGCGAGGACGGGGAAGCATGTCATGTGAACCGGTTAAAGGAGTTTGTGAGGCAACCACCTGAGCAGCCTACTGTCCCTGTGTTGGTCTGCAGCGGCCAAGGTGGAGAAGGAGAGGGGGGCAGTGAGGCACAGGTGGTGAAGAGTTGGGATTGTCATGTCTCGGCGGAGCAGTGGGCGGGGGACACGAGTCGGGTGGCTGTGGAAGCGCTTGAGCACCTGCCTGAGCAGCAGTGTGCAGCGCTCCAGCACCCGCTCGGTTGATACCCCACTGTTTGTGCCGAGCACCCAGGCCTCACAACTCATGCGGTGCACGATGTTCCGCTGACAGGTCACTTGAGTGTGAGTAAACCGTTGGCCTCGTTGTTTCAGTGGTTCAAGGTGGGCGACGAGGCTTTGGCATGGTTGTCAGGTCAGGGTCGCCCCATGGCTGCTAAGGGTGGTGGTCAGAATCAGGACATTGAGCAGATTGGTGAGGTTGGCTGTGGAGTGTAGGCGCCCGGTCATCGCATAGCCTCCCAATGCTGCCCTAGTAATATGCAACAGCCCTACCATAGACCGACTGTATCTGGCCATGTCGCTGAAGGCGGTGATGCTGCGCAGGCAGATGTAGTCGCAAAGAATGCGGGGGTGCGCATGTATGGTATCGGCGGGGGAGCATTAGCAATTATGAACTATGGGAGTGACTGCACAGGTGGTACAGATTGTTCCTCTCATGACCTGGCTGTTCTAGGGACAATGGTGGAGAAGGAGGGAGACTATAGTGTAGAAACTGGTCTCGGCTTGGTTGTGGGAGGGCAATGAGCATGTTGTTCGTCGAGATAAGTTGCAACCTCTTGTTCCTAAGCGTCAAGAGAAGTTGTTTACTAGTCTGTGGCAGTACGTCCGTATGTTTGTTGATTCTCCAGGCCTGATGTACGGGGTAGAATCCGACGTGGAGGCTGGAGACAGTGCAAGTCTCAAATTGGCTCCCTACCGTATAAATCCTGCTCAACAGCCTGTCGTGAAAGCAGAGCTAGACTACATGTTGGAGAAGGGTCTGAGGGATAAAGGATATCGTGAGTGGCCGTTGCCAGTGAGTTTGCAACCAGAGTTAAGTGGCAAGATCCGTGTTTGTGTTGATTGCAAGAGTGTTGGTGCATTATCCCTGACAGACGCCTATCCATTACCCAGAGTTGACGACCCCATAGACCGCATCGGGGCTGCCTCGTTTATCACTAAGGTGGAAAAAGTGAAGGGTTATTGGCAGGCCCCGTTGCCGGAGAGAGCGAAGAGAAGTGCCAGTCTTGTGATGAACTGGGCAGTTTATCAGTGCCAGGTGTTGTTTTACTGCCGGAACACAAGTTGGATGTGTGGCATGTTAAGGGCACTGATAATGTTTTGGCTGATTGTTTGTCACGGGAGGGTATGTCTTAAGGAGCACCCTCGCCGTTCAGTCAGTGGTTGTTTGAGAGTGGAGAAAAATTAGGCTTGCCCCTGTAGTGCAACGCCGCCAAAAACACTATTAAAAATATAAAAAACTCACATATAAACTCTTTCTTTTTGATAGTATATAAGTGCAGTATATCACAGCAAAAATCTAAGACACTCTGAGTTGTTGTCTTAGTAGGCTAGGCTGGGTGAAGCTTGCTCGTTGAGCGTGATATAATTATTATGATGCTATTATTTTGGGGAAGTGTTGTGCAGATTTTTTTTTTATAATGCAATGTTTTATGTTTGTGATCGTGCCTTGTTTTCACAACTTGGGAGAGTAGCTGTGTGATGCGTGGTTGGTGGGCATTCTGTCTGGTCAGATGTGGAGTTCACCTGAGGCTGAAACATCCCTCATCTTGGGCGGGGTGTTACGCTGACCAGCTTGCCAGAATGCACTCGTAACTCGCTAGCGCTCGCCAGGGCAGTGATATGGGCTACAATAATCGTAGAACGATGTTCTTTCTTTCATAGAGTTCATGTTGTCACAGACAGATCAGTGGTGGTCTTTATTCTTGTCTGTGACACTTGGAAGTATTTTATATCAGTAATAGAGTATAAGATGTGTAGTGTGAAGTTAAGGAGAGAGAGAGCGGAGGAGGCAGCGCGGTTGTATTATGTGCGTGTGTATGTACGTGTGCCTCCCTCCCTCGCGCGGGCTTTCCCACGCCCTTGATTGGCCGGCGGACCGGGCTACGTCATAGGACGCTTGCTCTTCATGACATAGTGGTCTGTGATTGGAGGCCGCTGTCCTGGGAGGGTGGTGCGGGGCTCCTGCCCGCATTTCTCCTGCAGAGCTTGGCATGGCGTGCTTGGTCCTACATGTCCTTTGCAATCTGTCCCCCATATAACCCCCTATACTACTTTCTCTCTCTCTGAACTTCTTCCTTTTCATACTTGTCTCTTTATTCAATTACTTATCCCTTCTGGTTCTGCATACGACTTCCATAGTCGGCCAGTCGTATTACCAGCACCAGCTCTCCATATATGTTTCCACTAGTTTTAGGGATTATTAGAGTCATAGTCATATGGTAGCCTAGTGTTGGGGTGCTTCTAATTATTGAGCTGTTCTTTCCCATTATTTAATGTTAGACAGTGGAAGGTATCTTAGGTCGTTGTCTGAGTTATATATGTGGCAAGTCAGAGCCTGTACAACACCGACGAAGCTAGCTAGCCTGTAACCCTTGTGCATATTTTCCTTTGCGAGTGTAGCAGTATACAGGTAAAGGCCTTTTGCCTACTCTTACCTGTATGATTGCTACCTCATTGTGTTGACCTTTGTGGAGCGCCAGGGCAAGACCAGATACTAGAGATCTGGACTTACCAAGAGAGCCTCCAAGTCACTTAACGTAACATAATGGAAATCTGTTCAAGGGGAGACAGTAGGCTACGAGCATGCTTGCGCTCTGCCTAGTTTCCTAGTACCTTTTTTGCCACTGCTAGACTTTATTAGTGAGAAGGACAGCATTGTGTATATTAACTTACATTGTGTATGCTTTATGAATTATTCACGCCTTATTTTACCCTAGGTTGGTGCATAGTGCACAACCCAGTTTGGCTGTTACGTTGGCTAAGGAAGTACTGTTTCTGAGTGGTTATTATTAGTGCTGTCACAGAGTTGTTGCACTCCCTTGTTATATATGTATCCTACTTATTGGTGTATTTAAGATACACGCTTTGGTGTCCTGCCCCTGCATTATTTCTGTTCTATATTAACGAGCATCTTAGAGCATCAGACCTTTTCAGAAGATTCCTTATCTGATTGCTGTAGGACTAGACTTCCAGTGTTTTCATAGAGCATTGAAGAGTTTAGTGTTGAGTACAGACTCACACTAAAGTTAACGTAAGCAATTATTCCTTTATTAAATCTTATATAGTTTATTCAAGCATTGTTATTACTTAAGAGCATTTTCGTAACGTAAGTACTCCTGTTGTGAGTTGGCTTTGCCGTCACCGGAAAGCCTTTGTAGAAGTGCACTAAAACCCAGTTAATTGATACCCCGTTATCCAGTAGATTAACTCTGGAGGGTTTTAAGTGTTTTTGTTCACCGGCGTAATAGTTCGAGGGTTTGGAATTAGCGTACCGTTGTAATAGATATAACAAATGGCCGTTGTTGCAGATATAGCCTATCATCTAGTCCATTATTAAGTGCCCTTGTTTAGTTCGTAGTGCCGGTCGTAACAGTGGATAGGACTAAAGGTACAGTTAAGTAGATCATTAATGAATATTAGAAAGATAATTGGAGACAGGACAGAGCCCTGAGGAACAACAGTGTTGATAGATTGAAGAAGTAAGCGATGGCTGTCCACAACTGCAGCTATGGAGCGGTCTGAAAGGAAATTAGAGACAAAGGCACAGATAGAGGGATAGAAACCGAAAGAGAGTAGTTTGGATATTAGAGATATGGTCTAGACTCTATGGACAGCTTTCGATATGTCTAGCGCAAATAATAGGGGAAAATCAAGCAAAATCTTCAATATTAATTAAACCAAATATCACAATAACCCACCGTCAGATCAGATATTGTAAAAGACAATTACTTGACACTATCGCACACACCTTGATACTTCTAGATATACGCTGTACCAATCAATAACAATTCCTCCCACTTCTTGAACTGATTGGCTCTAATTTGCACTTTTTGGTATTCCTTTACACTGTCTACAAATTATTAACGCTACCTTCCAATAGTTGGTTCTGTCCTGCTTTCTTTCATTCTGTCCTACACTTTTTCATTCTGTCCTACACTCCTTCATTCTGTCCTATACTCCTTCATTCTGTCCCGCACTCCTTCATTCTGTCCTGCACTCCTTAATTCTGTCCTACACTCCTTCATTCTGTCCCGCACTCCTTCATTCTGTCCCACACTCCTTCATTCTGTCCCACACTCCTTCATTCTGTCCCACACTCCTTCATTCTGTCCTACACCCCTTCATTCTGTCCCGCACTCCTTCATTCTGTCCTACACTCCTTCATTCTGTCTCGCACTCCTTCATTCTGTCCCACACTCCTTCATTCTGTCCCACACTCCTTCATTCTGTCCCGCACTTCTTCATTCTGTCCTGCACTCCTTCATTCTGTCCTACACTCCTTCGTTCTGTCCCGCACTCCTTCATTCTCTCCTACACTCCGTCATTCTGTCCCGCACTCCTTCATTCTGTCCCGCACTCCTTCATTCTGTCCCGCACTCCTTCATTCTGTCCTGCACTCCTTCATTCTGTCCTGCACTCCTTCATTCTGTCCTACACTCCTTCATTCTGTCCTACACTCCTTCATTCTGTCCTACACTCCTTCATTATGTCCCACATACTTTCATTCTGTCCCACACTCCTTCATTCTGTCCCACACACCTTCATTCTGTCCCACACTCCTTAATTCTGTCCTAAACTCCTTCATTCTGTCCCGCACTCCTTCATTCTGTCCCACACTCCTTCATTCTGTCCCACACTCCTTCATTCTGTCCCACACTCCTTCATTCTGTCCTACACTCCTTCATTCTGTCCCGCACTCCTTCATTCTGTCCTACACTCCTTCATTCTGTCTCGCACTCCTTCATTCTGTCCCAGACTCCTTCATTCTGTCCCACACTCCTTCATTCTGTCCCGCACTTCTTCATTCTGTCCCGCACTCCTTCATTCTCTCCTACACTCCTTCATTCTGTCCCGCACTCCTTCATTCTGTCCCGCACTCCTTCATTCTGTCCCGCACTCCTTCATTCTGTCCTACACTCCTTCATTCTGTCCTACACTCCTTCATTCTGTCTCTCACACCTTCATTTTGTCTCTTACGCCCTTCATTCTGTCCCACACTCCTTCATTCTGTCCCACATACATTCATTCTGTCCCACACTCCTTCATTCTGTCCGACACACCTTCATTCTGTCCCGCACTCATTCATTCTGTCCTGAACTCCTTCATTCTGTCCCACACTCCTTCATTCTGTCCTGTACTTTTTTATTCTGTCCTACACTCCTTCATTCTGTTCCGCACTCCTTCATTCTGTTCCGCACTCATTCATTCTGTCCCACACTTATTCATTCTGTCCCACACTCTGTCATTCTGTCCTACACTCCTTCATTCTGTCCTACACTCCTTCAATCTGCCCCGCACTCCTTCATTCTGTCCCTCACTCCTTCATTCTGTCCGGCAATCCTTCATTCTGTCCCGCACTCCTTCATTCTGTCCCGCACTCCTTCATTCTGTCCCACATGCCTTCATTCTGTCCTACACTCCTTCATTCTGACCCACACTCCTTCATTCTGTCCTACACTCCATCAATCTGTCTCGCACTCCTTCATTCTGTCCTGCACTCTTTCATTCTGGCCTGCACTCCTTCATTCTGTCCCACACTCCTTCATTCTGTCCCACACTCCTTCATTCTGTCCCTACTCCTTCATTCTGTCGCAGACTCCTTCATTCTGTCCCACACTCCTTCATTCTGTCCCACACTCCTTCGTTCTGTCCTACACTCCTTCGTTCTGTCCTACACTCCTTCATTTTGTCCCACACTCCTTCATTCTGTTCCACACACCTTCATTCTGTCCCACACTCCTTCATTCTGTCCCACACTCCTTCATTCTGTCTCTCACACCTTCATTTTGTCTCTTACGCCCTTCATTCTGTACCACACTCCTTCATTCTGTCTCTCACACCTTCATTTTGTCTCTTACGCCCTTCATTCTGTCCCACACTCCTTCATTCTGTCCAACACTCCTTCATTCTGTCTCTCATACCTTCATTTAGTCTCTCACACCCTTCATTCTGTCCCACACTCCTTCATTCTGTCCCACACTCCTGCATTGTCCCGCACACCTTCATTCTGTCCCACACTCCTTCATTCTGTCCCACACTCCTTCATTCTGTCTCTCACGCCTTCATTTTGTCTCTCACACCCTTCATTCTGTCCCACACTCCTTCATTCTGTCCCACACTCCTTCATTCTGTCCCGCACACCTTCATTCTGTCCCACACTCCTTCATTCTGTCCAACACTCCTTCATTCTGTCTCTCACACCTTCATTTTGTCTCTCACACCCTTCATTCTGTCCCGCAATCATTAATTCTCTCTTTCACACCTTCATTTATACTCTCACACCTTCATTTTGACTCTCACACCTTCATTTTGTCTCTCACACATTCATATTATCTCTCACTCCTTCAATTTATTTGGCACACCTTTAACCTATCTCGCAAACCTTCATTTTGTCTTTCATTACTTAATTTTGTCTCACTCTCCACCAGTATGTCTGGTACTCCTTCATTCTGTTCGGCCATCCTTCAATCTGTTTCACAACATTTTGATTCTATCCTACACATTTATTCTGTCCCGTCCGCTTGCTTCTGTCCCTCCAATTTTGATTCTAACCCACCCGCCTTGATTCTGTCACAGACGCTCTCATTCTGTCTTGTAAGCCTTGATTCCTTGATTTTTCCAGCACTCCTTAATGCTATCCTGCACTTCTTGATTCCATCTTGCCCTCCTTGATTCTGTCGCTGGCAAAGCCATACACTACTTGCTCATGCTTGACACTTATGTATAGTTAGTTGACACTAAGTGAACTCCTTGACTCTCATATAAATTAATGTTTTCACCAACCAACTTTACTTCTAAACTCAATGAATGAAATCAACAAATACATGTAGCACTCCAAGGACTCGAACCTAGGATGCTCACACCGAAATTCCGAGCATTTATGCATTACGCTATCAAGACAAATCACAAGCAAATCACTGAAACCAATTGCACATTTAATGATTCACATTAGCACTGAATGTCCCAGTTAGGCACACTGAAAGTAGAGCAATAGTCATTATTTTTCTGTTTTACCAGAAATGTTCAGCAAATTCATCCATTAGCGTATTCTAATATATAGGAGACATAATTGGTTGGAATGAAAAGTAGCTGACTTAGCATCTGCCATGAGTGGTAATTAATGTTAAAGTTTTAAATGGAAGAAATATATCATGTGGTGTGCCCCCGGATTCGGATTAATGAGACTGCCTGACTAGATACAAGCAATCTCGTGAGGGTCTTCAGATTCGCCTTTGTTAACTTTTTTGTGTAATGCTACTTTATATTTAGTGAACAACTTGGCACTTGGTGACCCAATTACCCACTCCAATGGCACTCCATGACATAACTAGGCACTCCACGACATAACTGGCTATTCCAAGGCACAACTCAGAACTCCATGACGTAACTAGACATTCTAGAATATAACAAGGCACTCCACAACGTAATTATGCACAAAAAACGACGTAACTAGACACTCCACGACGTAACTCAGCACTTCACGATGTTTTCGGTACTCTAAGGTATAGCTAGAGACTCCACGCTTCGCAATTTTAAGACAGATACTATTGTATACATCTAAATACGTGATGCAGTTTAAGATATATGTTTAACATTTGGTTGGGTTGGCATGACCCAGGGACAGTCCTAAAAAAAAAGTACCTGATGCTTGTAATTATACCTATAAATATCCCCGCTTCGGAGCTCAGGTCGTCTGGCAATAGACAGATATGTATGAATATATAATATATCAATACAAATCCATGGTATAGCTGTACTTCTTTGTAATCTAAAACTGTTAATAGCCACATAGTAAGACACATGAAGCACAAATAGACACCTACTGTATATAACCTTTTTATCATGAGAAACCAGAATCTTGGGCCTTAAAATAGTTTTACAGCTACAAGTGAACTCTTTATGTAAGGGTGCAATATTATACCTGCGTGTGCATATGCTTGCATATGCGTGCGAGCATGTGCATGGGTGTGATATAAAGTGAGGAAAATAAAATAATAACAACGATATAAAATTGAAGACAAATATATGAAGTGAAAAACATTGGATAAAATAGTACATTTTGGATAACATGAGATGACAAGAGAAGTAGGAAGGCAAGTAAGGAAGAGAGACATAAATACTGCTAAACATAGGAACGACTGAGAACCAATTATATTGCAAAGTAGCCTACAGTTACGGTCCTTAACCTCATTTGGTGCGAGGAGGGTCTTTTAGGCTCTCTGCAAATTCGCTTCATTAGTTTGGAGATTTTCACACGTTTCATCCCAGTAGTTTACTGATAATTAAACACATCACCCAATTCAGATGTCCATTTTTTTTTGGGGGGGGGGGGGGGGCGAGCTATAACGACCCTGTAGCTAAGCCAAAATTGGCCTGCCGCCTTCGGTCGGAGATTTTTATATCTAAAATTTACGAATTTAACTTGAAAGGGAGTCTGGGTCGGATTTTGTTTTAGTTTGAAGGAAGTCCGGGATGGCAAATTTGTTAGTCCAGGGGACAAACTAAAATACATTGCTCGAAAATGGCAAATGCAAACAAAATCCTCAATAATAATTAAACAAAATATCACACTAACCCACAAGAGATTGTACCAGATAGTGTTATTTTGTGATAACTGTACTGCCGACACAAAGAGGAAACCATTAGGATACGGCTATACCTATAAAGTCAGTAGGCTTCACTTGTAAATATTCGTCGTGTCTTGAATGTTGAAGAGTAGAGGACCACAGATGTATAATAGTGACTGAAACCAGGTATATGTTGAATTACTGTTGGCGCCAATGGAGAGAGAGAGAGAGAGAGAGAGAGAGAGAGAGAGAGAGAGAGAGAGAGAGAGGGGGAGAGAGAGATTTATGTATTATTTGTTATTATGTATTTATTATATATGTTTTTTATTTATTACTATATTTTCTTTTTTGTTCGTAACATCGGATCATTTTATCCTGACCATCCCCCAGCTGGGTAACAAAAAGTGTCCCTGGAGAAGCTACTAAAGAGGTCCCCTTAGAAGGCTTAGTGGCTATGGTGACTACTTTTCCGGCTTCTGATCCTGGAGGGTGTGGTTACAAGGTCGGTTGGGGGGGGGGGGGTGGGGGGGGGAGGAATTGGTGGATACTGCAGCTAAAATTGCTGAATTATTATGTGACAGCTTGCTTGTTTATTTATCGTAAGAATTATATATATAGACTATATATATATATATATATATATATATATATATATATATATATATATATGTATATATATATATATATATATATATATATATATATATATATATATATATATATATATATATATATATATATTCAGTCATGGACTGTAAATAAAGAGGACGAATACATGTGAATACTATACATTACTAAAAGAAGGATATACTGTTAATGACAAACAATATATTATTAGTAAAAAATAAGAAAGGCTTAAAAAGAACGGCAGATAGAAATATGTGTGACATACAATAAACGAATAAAAGGGGTAATTAAGAGAGATAAGAAGGTTAGGAAAGATAAAATAAAAAGAGGGGTAATAGGGGATAGGGAACGGACGAACAATCAGAAGTAGAATTGGAAGTGCAGGGGAAAAGATATAGGGATGACAAGAAAAAGTAGATATTTATTTTCAAGATAGATAACTAAAGGCATGTAACAAAATGGGGTATGGAATAACATGGGAGAGAAACTAAGCTAAGTTAAGGTACAGTCACTCATTAAAATTTGTGGGCCCCTTATGTTTTCTTGTATGCAATTATATGTATCTGGATCGATTTTTGGATGGAACTTGCTTTTCAATAAATAGTATATATAGTTTTGTAGTTGATGTATAAAACATATAGACAAATTAATTTCCAGAGATATACTTCCATTATTAGATATAGGCGAGGTCCACGAATTTGTATGACTTACTGTACTAGAGAATGTGTAGGAAAGTGCTAAGCCAGTTTGTTGAGGTGCTTAGCACGTCTGCTTGTTAAACACTTGGTCCCGAATAGCATTGTATGTGTAAGAGTGCCCAGTTCTTTGAGTTTTAAGAGGTTTCCTCGATTTTTCATCATTACATAATACAAAATATAGATTTAACGTGCCACACTATGTAATGTGACACCCGACAGCAGTCACGACCGTGTAACCCTTGGATCATGGCCAAATTCCCAGTAGTTTTTCAGATAAGTCAAATCCAAAAAACAAAATTGCCTCTTTCTCTTCAACTTACAGTATATTTTGCCTATTTTGTTTCAGCAAGGACAAGTCTGACTTCTTTAATTGATGAGTCAGTCACAGGTCAAAAGTTGAAACAGTGAAACGGGACAAGAGAGGAAAATAAATGTCAAGGGGAGAGGGACGCATTCCATGTTATATTACTATTAGAAGGAACACGTAATTTGTTGGCCACATCATTTCCTCATATAAACCACTATTTTAAGGAAAAACAGCGCCCAGCTCCGTATTACGCTCTACTTATCACACGACAATAATTTATCAGTCTTGTTACTATAGGTTGTATGGTGATGTAGCAAATGGAAATCAAGGACGAAGAGAACGAGGGGTGGAGCAATGATGGTAGTGGACGAGTGGTGGTCCATCAAGGTTGATAGCCCCGCAAGTCAATTTTAATGCAACATAGATGGGGCAAGAAGTTATTTTTGGCATTAGTTGATAACCTCATTAGTTACCCAGTGTATTTTACTAAAACCATATGTGACATAAATACTAACATGGCGATCAACGGAGTAGTAATGCCTGTGTGCAGGGAATCAATCGTATGTTTTCAGGTTAGGTATGGCAAGTAATATAACATTATTTGGAGGGTATCGTACACCAATAACGTAGTATTAAAACATAATTAAGCCTTTCAGCATATGAACAGGTTTCTCACATGTTATTCTACCTAACATTACTCGTTTATATTAAGGTTAGGAAGAATCTGTCAGAGTTTAAAGGTTACTAACAGATATTTATGTCCCATTTGATCCAAAGAGGTCCTTACGAAGCTGAATACAATCGTCTTATGTCATCCAGAATACTATAACATTTGCATCCTCGCATAATGAAAGAGCTAAACCAAAAAGTATTGAACAACTGAATTAGACTTTTCGCTTCTCGCAGTGTCGTCTGACGTAAAGAAGTGAGCAAGTATTCCTGCCCACAACTACTGTCTACACACTGCCCCAATTCTGCTGCCAAAAGCAAACTTTTTTCCCCCCGGCCAAGGTCACGCTAGGGTGGAGCGGGTATAAAGATGGGTCGGTGTGTGTCTCCCACCACAGTACGGTTCCTTCCTTAGCCACCTTAACCACCACCACCACACCGGCATCATGAGGGCTATGGTAACGTCTTCTTTACTGTATCTCTTCAATTATACTACTTCAACTTCGTATGGATGTGGATGTGCTGGAAAGTGTGAACAGGAACACCTTAAGATGAATCGGCCATGTGGAACGTATGAGAAGCGAGAGAATGACTAAGAGTGCGCGAGAGTGAGGTGGAGGGACAGAGAGGGAGAGGCAGACCGAGAATGAGGTGGAAGGATGGAGTTGAGAGGTATATGAGAGAGAGAGCGATGTTGGTTGGGAGGAGGGGCGTCGGCTGACAGAGGACAGAGGTGCTTGGGAGCAATTGATCCGTGTCCACCCCTTCGAGGATCTTAACGTCTGGCAATAGATAAATAGATAGAACTTCGTCATGTAAAAGTCAATATAGTTCGTCGAATCATTCCAGTTATACTAGTCTACAGAATATATCTGCTTCTAAACAGAAGAGAAAGGGTCTTCTCGCTATGTTAATTACTGATAAGTGACTTTATTTTCATGATGTGATATATCGTCAATTATGCAAAGCCAAACAAAACTACAATAATAATACATACTAATTAACTACTGTATATAAGTAAGTATATATAGAGATGTTGCAGTGCATATTTTACAAAATGTGTTGGGAAATTGTGTGCTAGGAGATGAAATGTCTTGCCCGATTAACCCTTTCAGTATACAATAACACATAGTTTACTTATACTATGGATATCACAAGACGATTTTTGTCGGCTTCGATGTAATCTGAAGGTCACATTTGAAGTTTTATTGAAATTTTAAGGTTCTTGGTTCGGATTTGGTACCGTCTATACAATACGTTAAGGTATGCTGACAAACCTAAAATTGTCGGAATTGTAGTCAAAATGTACTCAGTAGAGCACTCAGTAGAGCGCTTACCTCCTCCTACGCTGGCTGGTTCTATACCATTAACATCACAAGCCTAAATTTATTTCTGGATCTGGGTTCCAGGATATGATCCGGATCGGCACCTAAATTGAAGCTCGTCTTCCTTGGTGCATATCCTATTTGCTCACCAAATGTCGTGAACATCTCCGGATCGCCTCCTAAATTGAATAACTTCTTCCTTGTCGCATATCCTATCTACCCACCAAATCTTGTGAAAATCGGTTCATAACCTAATGACATATCTTGTTTACATTCGACAAGCAAACAAACAAAGAAACAAACGAAGCCAATAACATAATTTTCGTCCAACTTCGTTGCGGAGGTAATAACTAGATTTATCTAAATGTCACCAGCTCTTGTAAATGTGAAAGTACAAGAAACTACAATATTGTAGAGGGTTGAATGTATTAAACCATCATAACGGGTTAATGTATTGTGCTGATTTGAATAAATGGTCATACACAATTCTAGAATCATATTTCAAAAGGGTATGCTCATGAATTTACTTTCAAACAATCATTTATACGGTGAGAGCATTACATTTTGTCGCCACTTTACACCACATGCATCACGTTCATAAGAATGCAAGGTTGAAATTTGACATTCGAAATACATAGCCCAGCAAAGACAATTATATAATAAGCATTGTTTAAGGGCGTAGAGTGACTTTATCTTGTGACAATATTAATTACATTAAATGTCTAACTTTTCGTCTATATAGGCCTATTTGAATTAATTGACAAAGTGTATCACACATTTATTGCTGCAACTCTGCAACTGTACATCAATGGTTACAACCAACTAAAGCGTTCCTCCTTCCTCAGGTTATTTTGGCAGTGCTGGGTGTGTGTTCGGCTGTGCCCTTCATCCAGGACACTTCCGAGGTGGCGGCTGAGAAAGCCAGGTTCTTCCAAGCGTTCCAGGCTGCTCAGGCCGCTGCCCGCCCCGCAACTCACACCAACAACTTCGTGCCCCAGCAGGCCTTCGTCCAAGCCCCCGCCAAGTGGACCGGACCCGTGGCTGCCACTGTCCCAGCTGGTCTACCAGGATCAGCTTCTGTTGTGGCTCATACTGCTGATGTGTCAGCTGCCCGTAATGCCTTCTTCAACGCCTACAATGCCCAGCTTGCTGCTACCGTTGGCACTGCTCCTTCTCCCGCTCGTCCTCAGTCCACCCACTTCCAGGCTCCTGCCACTCCCTCCTTCCACTCCGCTCACACTTTCACCCCCGCCGCCCCAGTTCAGCCCCGTTGGACCGGTCCTGTAGCTGCCACCGTTCCTGCTGGTCTTCCAGGGTCCGTGTCCCAGGTGGCCGACACCCACGAAGTTGCTGCAGCCAAAAATGCTTTCTTCTCTCACTTCCAGCAACAGGTTGCGGCTACGGCAGGTGCGCCGAGACGTTTCTAAACCGGACTGTGATAGATAAAGTTAGGGCTTGCAAATATAAATATGCAGCATTTCTGATTTGTATAAAACGAAATATATGTTTATTGTAATAATGTGTTTTACTATAGTGCATGTCCTTCATTAGCGAGCTATTTCAGTAACTATTATTTTTTTATGAAATCTATCAACCCTATATTTGTGTGCTTGTTGTTTTATGTGTCCCTTGAAACAGTTAAACAGTTATAAACTGAAAGTTTATCTTGCATCACCTAATGATTTATGTAACTACTGTGAGAATACCAGCCACATTTCTTGAGACTTCCGTCAAAAGTTGACTCCATATGTCAACTCTCTACACACATCCTAACACGCTCCTTGCACAGTCGCGAGTCTAAATAATCATACACCAATTTGAATCTTTGACATTGTAACACTACGATCTGAAGTATCTGGGAAATAATAAAATGTTGTATTGTCTCGCTTGGGCTCGATACATATTTAAAACGGATGCATAACAATAACAGTTCTTGACTGTACACACTGATCCCTCTTTGTACTTAATGCTCATGTCCTTCAACTTGGCAAAATAATTTTACATTTCCTTACCCTCCCTCTGCAAGATCCTGTTTTTGCACACTGCTACTTTCCTTACACTTTCTAGTCATCCCCTTGCAAATTCGCATCATCTTCCACACTCTGATCCTCTTACTGCATATCCTGATTCTCACATTCCGTATCCTAATCTTTTCACCCTACGTCCAAATATATATATATACTTTTTTTTCTATATCTCAACCTAGGGACTGAGGCTGTTCAGTAACCTGTAACTCTTGCGAGGCCCAGAGATTATCGAGTGAAGTTTTGATGTTTTGGATGATTCATATATGTGTTGCACCGACTAGATGGTGACAGTGGAGCTTCAAGGTGTTGGTGGCTTCCTTTCTGCCGCACAAGATGACGACACCTTATGCATACATGTCATGTGATTTGGAGAGAGCATCTATACAGTCGTTCACAGCAACTTGTACAGTAGGCATCCGGCGGCAGAAGGTCGGAAGCACCAAAAATAAGTTTGATACATATTCCATAACGAAGGCTGAAAAATCAGAGTTTTAGACATTTTTGTGGTGCTTCCGACCTTCTGCCGCCGAACGCATCTAAAGCACCCGTCACACCTAGCCGATTTTAGGCCAAGACTGTCCGCGACCTAAGGGTCGTGGACAGTCTTTGTCTACGTCGCCGCGCATCATGGGCCGTCGCCAACCTAACAAACAGGTCGGGATTGGTCTTCACATACCCCCTCAAAAGTTCTACAAGCGAAAAATTTGAAATCAAGTCGGCGTGGAGTGAGGTCATAAAAATGGGACGGGAAGGGGACTGGAGGCTGATGGCGTGTGACGGCGCTTGGCGGCGCTTGACGGCGATTGACGACGCTTGACGGGAAACGGTAGGCATCAGTGCGGCGGCACACGGCACCATAAATGATAAGTGGATAAGTGGATAAGTGGATTATCGCCACGTTTGGCTTTCTCAAGGACCACATCGTGCGGCAGAGTGGTCGTCCGAATAGCCAGGTAAATTTTGTTTTAATTAGTTTTGCATGTCTCGATTATTTAAAAGTGTTTGACACTGACCAGCCACGTGTGGACAAATTAATTATGTTTGTGGAGACTCGTTGTGCATACCACAGGTTTCTGACCTGACCTGGTTGTGGTATCTGCCGTTTGTTATTCCTTTCGTGATTTCATTATTGTATTGATTTACTTATTAATTTAATATCTTATATATATATTTTGTAATTAATTTATTCATGTACTTAGATTAATATTGCTATATTGATTTATATAAGATATTTAGTAATTATTTATACTTTATTTATTATATATGTATGTATTTTTTGATTGATGACTTTCTTTATTTCATTATTGTATTACTTTATTTAGTTATTGAATATGTTATATATATATGTATGTATAACGTAAATCATTTTTTCATGCATACATTATTCATGCAGTGGATGAATGAAACAAGCCATATATATATATATATATATATATATATATATATATATATATATATATATATATATATATATATGTTTATAATAGTACATATCAATACTAATAATTGACAATTTCATGCTCATATAGCTGTCATTGGCTGCCAGGAACCGCAGTGTTATGGCTAGTCGTAGGCCAGGGTCGAGTGCCTTCCGGTAAAAAGTATCGTTCTTTTCAATGCTGTGCGCCACACGTCCTAGTACCTCCCGGAAGACTGCAACATCCATCCGCAGGTAGTTTCTGTAGGCTGGCCCATCCTCCTGGGCGAGTTCCTTCAGTAGCTGCTCATAAATACCAAAGGTTTTCCTACGGAGAAGCCAGTTCCGGACCCACATGCGAGGGGTTCTATTCTCCCTCCTTCTTTTCCTCAACAGCAGCTTGCAGATGGCTATATTTGTCAGTAGGTAGTCATTTTCCAGATTTAACTGAACCTGGAGTAAGCGTAGATGTCGTATCGGGTTCCTGGGGACTGTGGTGAATATGGCTGCGTGCAACCGTTACGGTAGCTGAAGGTATACTGATGAGGCCCACCCTTTGGTGTACCTTTTATATACCACACCTTGAGTTCGGTCGCCGTCGTTCGGGGTCATGCGGGCCGGGGTCACCGTCCATACTGAAGGGGTCGCCGCTCATCGACACAGTAATGAATATTGACGCCGCCCTAACTCCTGTCGACGCCGTTCGTCGGGTCGTTGTCGACGCACTACGCCGCAGATCGGCACTCCAGCGGCGACCTAAAACTCACATTCAGTCGGGCATGGGCGCCGGTCTACCCTGTCAGGTCGCCGTCAGGCGGTGTGGCCATCCATACTGCGTCCCGTCCAAAACTCACCCCCCCATATCCTTAAGCCGCCGAAGGTCGGCACTCCTGACCACGACTCAAGGTCGTGGTCAGTCGTGGCTCAAATCGGCATGGTGTGACGCCTGCTTAAGGCATTCGGCGGCTGAAGGTCGGAAGCACCAATAATTTTCTAGAACAGTGTTTTTTCAGCCTTCTTTATAGACTATGTATCAAACATTTTTTTGGTGCTTCCACCCTTCTGCTGCCGGATGCCTCGTATATGGTTAACCATCTTTTTTACAATGAGTTGGTGACAATATAGGGTGTATTTGCTTAACGTGTATGTGTAGCCAGGATATTTGCAGAACTGCCAGAATGATCATATTACCTCAGACAATTCCCTGACGTTTGGGGCAGACTCGAACTGATGTCCATTTGGTCCGCTGTACACAATGCTATTTGTTGGGCTATTGCCTCCCACCGATATACAGTATATATTCCAAGCATCTTGCACATTATAATCCTTTCACTTTGTTTCCTAATGTACTCCATTCACATCCTGATCCCCTTTTTGAATATCCTGATTTTCTCTTTTCATTTTCTGATCCTCTCTACACATTTTGTTAATTTTACATAATCTGATCCTCTCATTTCCTGACTTGACACATTCAAAAGTTCTCTTCGTCATTGATTATCACTTCTTGCTACAGTCTGGCAAACTAATATTTCCAGAATACTTAGCTATTTAATTTGAATACTGTATACCAATATTAGTAAAATATATAATGACGTGCAATGACAATTCTTTATACAGTACGCTCAGCGTATCTACCGTAGTAAAGGTTAGGTTTATGTTAATATTTCCTCTCTAAAAATAACTTATAAAAATTATTAATGCTTTGGGTAATATTCAACCCTGAAAAGCAACAACAAACCAGTAGAGACTAGTCCACTACACTTTTAACCCCCGCCGAGCGACACTCAATGTGCACATGAATAACTTTGGGACATACTAAGTCCTCAAGCATATTGGGCACTTCGCCACAGAAAGAATGATGATCAACACCTTGAGGGTCAGACCATCCACACCTTTGTTTAGCCCGGGAATGGCGAGAACACTCTTAAGAGGTTTTGGTGGGCGACGGCGAGAACACTCTAAAGAGGTAAGGCCTAAACAAAATCTTTAAAAAAACTCCAGTAGCACTTAAAACAAGTTTTGTTTTGTTTTCCCCTCCATACCTAATATCACTCCTCCACATCCCCTCCTTCCCCCCCCCCCCCTCAATTATCACCTATTGTCCCTGTTATTCCCTTATTCATTGGTATATTTTCGTGTAAACATCTCCAAACCGATTCTAGGCTGTGGTCATGTGTGTGTTACGTAAGGTAGAGACTGGGAGAGTGTGAGGGAGTAGCTCAGTACTGCCTCAACCCTCGATAGAAGAGGGTGTGAGGCCGGCTGGCTCACAATTGTTAAATGAACAATTCGCGATTTTGACCATCCAAATGATATTCCCACTTGTTTTATCGTTGTTACAGGTTACTATCTTCATATTAAAGGTAAAATAGGCGCATATGAATAAGTAATAGCAATATTTATCGTAAAATGACGATTATAGGCAGGAATGGAGCTTAATATTGCCGCTCAGAACTGTGCTATTCACTACACCCTGCGTGCGCTCGCCGGGTTAACTATACCACCTGACCAAATCCTTTACCACCGTCATCATCCGAGATGCAAAAGAGTCTGGAACCATTATATTCCTGTCAGAAGATTTTCGAGTGAGCTTTATTTGGAGACCAGTGGTGGGATTGTTCACCCAATATCTGCAAGAATTTAATCTGCTCACTGTTCCCAGTAAATCGATCAACTTACTCAGTGCCATGTTTGAACCCATGTAGGACACTTATTTAAAAAAGCTAATCAAATTATTGTTTTAAAATATCATTGAAGTATGTATAGGGGTCTGTCTGATCATTATGTAGTAGTAGCTAACATTAGGATGGAAAAGAAGTGGGTGAGGAGAGCTGGAGGGAGGCGAGAGTAAGGTGGAATGGCGAGGAGCTAGGTGGAGAGGCTACAGGAGGAGGAAATCAGGGAAGAGTACAGGAGAGCAGTAGAAAGATGACTAGGTGGGTTCGACCTGGAAGATATGGAGGAAGTGGAGGAGATAAGCAAGGTGTTTAAGGAAGAGATCTGTGCAGCATGTGAGGAGGTGTGTGGAGTAAGGAGAAGAGGGAGGGGATTGAAAGGTACAGCATGGTGGACAGAAGAGGTAAAAATACTAACCAGTACTTTACAATAATCTCTCAAATTACACGGAAGTTAGGTGTTGTAAAATAATTGGTAAGTCTTTTCACTAGCATGAGGCATAGCCCATCATACCTCTTTGTGATCCAACTAGCTCTCACAAACACCTCCTCCTTCTTATTTACTTAGGTACACTAAACAAGCACACCGCACTTCTTTCGGCCACAAGAATTATCCCTAAATTAAAAATAAAAAAAATAGCCACACTCGGCCGACCTTTCCCTAACGACCCCTCTAAATTCTCTGGATCTCGGCCTGTTACTCTTACTATTAACTTTTGCAATATTCGCGGCTTTTCCTCTAATTTTCCTTCTGTTCAACACCATCTCTCCTTCTACAAATCTGATATTCTCGTCTTCACTGAAACTCATGTGTCTGAAGTAACTGCCAATAGCCCCTTCTCTTTATCCTCCTACTTTCTCTATCCTAGTTTCATAGCCGCAGGCAGATGTTGTGCATACGAACACAACAAACTCACTTGCTCTCGTGTTCCCAATTTCGACTCCTCTGAATTCACAACTTTATGGCTCAAACTATTCTGTCCTTCTCATACTATATTTCTGTGCTGTCTATCTCTCCCCTAACTCTACTGATTTTCCCAAATTCTCTGACTACCTAAACTCTAAAGTGGAACATATCCTATCCATCTCTCCTTTCTCAGAGATCTCCATATTAGGTGATTTCAACATTCACCACCACCAATGTCTCTCCTCTCATTCCACTGATCTACCTGGTGAACAAGCCTACATCTGTTCTATCCTAAATGACCTAGAACAGTTGGTTCAGCAACCTACCCATATCCCAGATCACTTCTTAGATCGGCTCAGCATTCTTGACTTGTTTTTAACTTCTAAGCCTTCCTCTTATACTGTCAATCTTTTTTCTCTTTTGGGCTTCTCCGACCATAAACTTATCTCTGTCACCTGTCTTTTCTCTCCAGTATGGCCATGCGATCCTACCGGCCGGCGGCGCTTGTCGCACTTTGGCGCCGCCGACTGGGAGGCTCTTTGGCGGTACTTCTTTGATTTCCCATGGAGTGATTTTTGCTTCTGTGGCCGGGGACCTTCGGAGAGTGCTGAACGCATTACCGAGGTATTCCTCTCAGGAATGGAGACATACATTCCATTTTCTTTCTCTCAGACTAATGCAAAAAAATCTTGGTTACTTACGCTTGTTCTACTGTTGTCCGTAATAAGGAGGAAGCTTTCAATGGTACCGACACCTTCAAACTCAAGAATCTCATTCTTCCTGTTTCTACCCGGAATCAAGCCAAACCTGATCTTCGCCAAGCCAAAGATATTCATCAATAATAATAGCACTGATCTATCCAACTCTAGCTCTTCCCAAGCATTCTGACATCTAGCCAAAAACGTCTCCAACAATTTTTCTTCTTCGTCTTTTCCTCCACTTTTCCACTATGACGACACTACCATCACTTCTTCCTCTGATAAAGCTGAACTCTTCGCCCAAACTTTCGCTAGAAACTCCACCTTGGATGATTCCGGTGCTATTCCTACCTCTCCACCCCCTGCTCACTTACTCATGCCTAATATTCTAATCTCTTCTAAAGATATACTTTCTACCCTCTCTGGGCTAAATACTAAGAAGGCGTACGGTCCGGATGGTGTTCCACCTGTTGTACTAAAAAACTGTGCTTCTGTGCTGACTCCCTGCTTAGGCAAACTCTTCCGTCTCTGTCTCTCCTCTAACGTCTTCCCTTCTTGCTGGAAGTCTGCTCTCATTCAACCTGCCCCACCCCTCTCATTCAATCTGTCCCAAAAAAGGGTGACCGCTCTCAACCTTCCAACTATCGTCCAATTGCTCTCATTTCTTGCATCTCCAAAGTTTGTAAAACAATTCCTACTTCAAAATGTCTTCAGCAACTCTCTTCCCCTAATCATCTCTCAGATCGCCAGAATTGATTCCTTAGGGGTCGCTCTACTGGTGATCTTCTTTCATATCTTACTAACTCTTGGTCATCCTCCTTTCGGGATTTCGGTGAGACTTTTTCTATTGCACTAGACATATCAAAGGCATTTGATAGAGTCTGAAATAAATCACTAATTTCTAAACTACTTTTCTTCGGTTTCTATCCCTCGATCTGCGCCTTTATCTCTAGTTTCCTTTCTGGCCATTCCATAGTTGCGGTTGTGGCCTGCTATTGTTCACATCCTAAACCTATCAACTCTCGTGTTCCTCAGGGTTCTGTCCTTACTCCAATTCTCTTTCTAATATTCATTAATGATCTTCTCAACTGTACCTTCAGTCCTATTCATTCATATTCTGATGACTCTACCTTACTCTAGTCAACTAGTTTTTCAGATCCCCCCCAGCAAGCAATCGCTCACAAATTCATGTAATGATGCCATAGAACACTTATCTTCTGACCTATCATCCACTTCCATTTAGGACAGAGAAAATCTTGTTACTTTCAACGCTTCCAAAACCCAATTTCGCATTTTATGTACCCGTTAAGAACTCCAACAAGTCTATCCCTTATACTTCAATGATATACAAATCAACCCTTCATCTTCTCTCAGCATTCTCGGTGTCTCCTTTTTTTCTGAACTCACTTGGAAAGACCATATTACCACCCTTTCTAAAACAGCTTCAAAGAAGCTGGGTGTGCTCAACCACCTCCGAGGGTTCTTTACCCCTGCACACTTCTTGCTCTGTACAGAGGCACAGTGCACCCATGTATTAAGTAGTGTTCACATGTGTGGGGAGGATCGGGTCACACAGCACTTCTTGACAAAGTAGATAAGAAAGCCTTTCGTCTCATTAACTCACGTCCACTCACCGACTCTTTGCAATCTCTCTCTCTTCACCGCAATGTTGTACTAGCGAGTACAACGGAGAGTAACTAAAATGATTCCCCGACTAAGAAATAAACTGTATAAGGAACAACCAAAAGAGCTAAACCAAATTACATTGACAAACCACAGAATGTAGAGTGCCATACAGTCCAGACATTCAAATACAGCATTGATAAATAACTTGCCATGAATCCCTGACTGACTGCGTTTGTGCCTGAGTAATGTGACTGCTTCAGAATCGTACACTGTACTAAAAATATGTTTTTTGACCAGTCTTTCTGGAGCTTAAGCCCTTCAGTTGATGGCTGTGGCTATCCTTTTTTTTCTTTTACAAGCAGCCTAGAAAGGAGCATTAGATATGTTGTTACTTGCCTTCCTTTGCATTCCTTTGTAAGACACTTCCTTATGTCAGCAATAACCCGATACACCATCATAGCTTAAATATAAAATGGCATTTTATCCTATCTGGTCGGAAAGGGGTCGTTTTAAACCTACCCTATTTCATTTCATTAGTATTTAAGCCGTGTCACCCCATTAGTTTGGCGATAATATGCTTCACCCCATTCAAGTATTCAGTGTTTTTTGGGCGAGCGATAGCGAGCCTGTAACTCAGAAGAAATAGGCCTGCAGCCGGGACAGCTTTCTATCGGAAAAAACAAAAGCAAATATACAATACAAAATACATTGTTTTGTATGTTTTCTATGTGTAAAAGTAGACAAAGGGCAGGTTGCCTGTAACGAGTGTCTCCCCCAAAGCCAAAACAGTGACAGAGGCAAATTCAAGGGACGTTGGAGTCAAAATGCCTGGACAAACGAAGTTTATGTCAGTCTAACTCATAGGATGAAGGACAAAATGATTGAGGGAGAGAGTTCCAGAGTTCAATTGTTGAGTAGAAGAAAGACTGAGAATATTTACCAATTCTTCGGTTGGAGAGCTGGACAGAATAGGAGTGGGACTTTGTTGAAAGGTGGGTGCCTCATGCTCGCAGCAAGGAAGGGGGTATTACTGAGAGAGCTCTGAGGAACACGGATTGTTGTAATAGCGATAGAAGAATGAAAGAGATTCAACATTGCGACATATAGAAAGAGATTGTAGGAAACTAGTAAGAGTAAGGGTTGAAACAGGGGTGTGTGATGTCCCCGTGGTTGATTACTGTATAAATGGATGGAGTCATGAAAGAAATACAAGGAAGAGCAATGGATGTTGGTGTATCGCTGATAAGGGAGGGACACAAGTGGAAGCTACCAGTACTGCTGTTTGCTTATGATACAGTTCTGACGAGCGATAATGAATGGGAGTTGCAGTGTCTGGTAAATATGTTTGGAAAAGTGTGTGAAAAACAGAACCTGAAGGTAAATACAGGGAAGAGCAAGGTTATGGTCTTCAAAAGGGGTGAAGCCACAGAGAGTGAGGCGAAGTTGAACGGTAAGGCTATGGAGATTGTCAGCTCATTTAAGTATCGGGGCAGTGTGCTGAGTAAAGTTGAGACTATGGATGAAGAAGTGCGGGAGAGGGTGCAACAGGGGAAGAGGGTTGTAGGAACGTTGAAAGCAATAACAAGAAATAGGGTGGAAAGTATGGAAGTGAAGAAGTCCTTGCATGACAGTGTGGTAATCCCGACACTGACTTACGGAAGCAAAGCATGGACATTGGTGGAGAAACTCAGACTAAGAGTGAGAGGGGTGGAAATGAGTTACTTGAGAAGTGCCATGGAGGGATAGCCAGACGAATGAGGAAGTAAGAAGGAGGTGTGGTGTGGAGGTAGATGTGTTGGAAAGTGTGAAAAGGAACACCATGAGATGGTTCGGCCATATGGAACTATGGGAAGCGAGAGAATTACAAAGAGGGTGTACGAGAGCGAAGTGGAAGGACAGAAAGGGAGAGGTAAACCGAAAGAGAGGTGGAAGGATGGAGTGAAGAAGTATATGGATGAAGGCGGTGTTAGTTGGAAGGAGGGGCGTCGACTGACTGGGGACAGAGGTGCATGGGTGCGTTTCGTTCGTGTCCACCCCTTCTGGGATCACGGCGTTAGGCAATAGATAGATAGATAGATAGAATACCCACTTTAACAAAAGGAAATAAAGCCCTGCTTGGCAACTATTGGCCAATAAGCCTCACGTGAATTATATACGAACAGCTCGAAGCAATAGTCCGAAATAAAATTGTATGCCATTTAGAAATTAACAACCTTATATAGGACTCGTAACATGGTTTCCGAAGTAAGCGCTCATGTCTGACAACGCTCCTTGACTTTTTCCACGATATCTTAAATGTATATAACAAAGATAAGCAGTTGACATCGTCTACCTTGATTTAAAAAAAAAAGCAAGTGCCTCACAACAGACCAATAGTAAAACTTAAAGCTCACAGTATTCACGGGCTTGTACTTTATTGGATTCAGGATTGGCTAAGCGAGCAAAAGCAACGAGTAGTTAACGCCAAAGCCTCAAATTGGATAAATGTTACAAGCAGTGTACCGCAAGGCTCAGTTCTCGATGCAATTATATTTCTTATTTATATAAATTATATCGATGATGGGTTATCATGCAGAATTTGTTAATGACACAAAAATGCACACGAAGAAAACTCGCCATCGCACATACAAGAGATTCAGAATAATCTAGACAAGCTATCATGAGGAACGTATGAGGAACGACTAAAAGAGTTATACAAAAGAGTTATACCTATTTGCCTTGTCAAACCGCAGAATAAGAGGGGACCAAATCCAAGTTTTTAAAATTGGCAAAGGCCATGACAACATGGATGCAAGTAAGTACTTCACACTAAATAACTCAAATTACACAAGACATAATGGTTACAACATTGTTGTGAAGTCGTTTCATTCACATGAAGCAAAATACTTATTTTCAACAGAGTGGTCAACTTATGGAATAATTTGCTTAGAAGTGTTGTAGAGTGCCATACAGTCCAGACATTCAAATATGGCGTTGACAAATAGTTTGCCATGAACCCCTGACTGAGTGCGTTTGTGCCTGAGTAATATGACCATTTCAGTATCGTACATAGTACTCAAATTCTGTTTTCTGACGATAGTCTTTCAGTTGAAAGCTGTGGCATTTGTTTTTACAAGCAGCCTAGTAAGGACAATTAGGTCTGTTGTTGTTTGCCTTCCTTTGTATTCCTTTGTAAGACACTACCTTTTTTAAACAATAACCCGCTACACCATCATAGCTTAAATGTAAAATGGCATTTAATCTTATCTGGTATGAAGGGGGTCGTATTAAACCTACCTTATTTCGTTTCATTTGTTTGAAGATTTTAAGTCTTGTCACCCCATTAGTTTGGCAATAAAATGCTTCACCCCATTCAGGTATTCAGTGCTTTTTGGGCGAGCGATAGTGAGCCTGTAACTCAGAAGAAATGGGCCTTCAGCCAGAACAGCTTTCAATAGGAAAACAAAACAAAAGCAAATATGAACAAAATACATTGCTTGAAGGAGACAAAAGGCAGGTTGCCTGTAACGAGTGTCTTCCCTAAAGACAAAAAAGTGACAAAGCCAAATTCAAGGGACGTTGAAGTCAAAATGCCTCGACACAACACGTTCAAAGCTGTCTAAGTCATAGGATGAAGGAAAGATTGATTGAGGGAGAGAGTTCCAGAGTTCACTGGCTTGTTAAGTAGAAGAAAGACTGAGAAAATTTCCTAATTATTGGGTGGGAGAGCTGGACAGGATAGGAGTGGGACTGTGTTGAAAGGCGGGTGCCTCACACTCGGGGCAAGGGAGGGGCTATGCCCTGAGAGAGCTCTGAAGAACACTGATTGTTATAATAGCGAAATAGAGAGAAATAGATGCAACATTGCGGCATGTAGAAAGAGATTGTAGGGAACTAGTAATAGGATGCGAGTTGATGAGGCGAAATGCTTTTGATTCTACTCGTTCGAGATGTAAGGTATGGGTGGAGCCTAAACAAACATGCGAACAATACTGGGGCACACTGTGCCCCAATACAGAGCAAGAAGCTGTACGGGGGTGAAGTACCCACGGAGATGGTTGAGCACACCTAAAAAAAAATGGAAACTGTTTTTAGCAAGAGTGGTAATATGATCTTTCCAAGAAAGGTTGGATGAAAAAGAAATACCTAGAATATTAAGAGAAGATGAAGGGTTGAGTTGTGTATTGTTGTAAAATAGTTGATAGTCTTGTGGAAGATTGTGATGGAGAGATAATGGGAGAAACTGGGTCTTGGAGGCGTTGAAAGTAACAAGATTTTCTCTGAGCCAACCAGAAATATTTTATATATCAGAAGATAGGCGTTCTATGGCCTCGTCACGTTTGTTTTGAAGTGCTTGTGTGCAGGGTTGATTTGAAAACAAAATAGTTGAATAGTGTAAGGTAAGGTCAACAGCATATGAGTGGTGTTACGCTGGCCAGCTTGCCAGAATGCACTCGTAACTCGCTAGCGCTCGCCAGGGCAGTGATATGGGCTACAATAATCATAGAACGATGTTCTTTCTTTCATAGAGTTCATGTTGTCACAGACAGATCAGTGGTGGTCTTTATTCTTGTCTGTTACACTTGGAAGTATTTTATATCAGAAATAAGATGTGTAGTGTGAAGTTAAGGAGAGAGAGAGCGGAGGAGGCAGCGCGGTTGTATGATGTGCGTGTGTATGTACGTGTGCCTCCCTCGCTCGCGCGGGCTTTCCCACGCCCTTGATTGGCCGGCGGGCCGGGCTACGTCATAGGACGCTTGCTCTTCATGACGTAGTGGTCTGTGATTGGAGGCCGCTGTCCTGGGAGGGTGGTGCGGGGCTCCTGCCCGCGTTTCTCCTGCAGAGCTTGGCACGGCGTGCTTGGTCCTACATGTCCTCTGCAATCTGTGCCCCATATAACCCCCTATACTACTTTCTCTCTCTCTGAACTTCTTCCTTTTCATACTTCTCTCTTTATTCAATTACTTATCCCTTCTGGTTCTGCATACGACTTCCATAGTCGGCCAGTCGTATTACCAGCACCAGCTCTCCATATAATTATGTTTGCACTAGTTTTAGGGATTATTAGAGTCATAGTCATATGGTAGCCTAGTGTTAGGGTGCTTCTAATTATTGAGCTGTTTTTTCCCATTATTTAATGTTAGACAGTGGAAGGTATCTTTGGTCGTTGTCTGTGTTATATATGTGGCAAGTCAGAGCCTGTACAACATCGACGAAGCTAGCTAGCCTGTAACCCTTGTGCATATTTCCTTTGCGAGTGTAGCAGTATACAGGTAAAGGGCTTTTGCCTACTCTTACCTGTATGATTGCTACCTCATTTTGTTGACCTTTGTGGAGCACCAGGGCAAGACCAGATACTAGAGATCTGGACTTACCAAGAGAGCCTCCAAGTCATTTAACGTAACTTAAGGGAAATCTGTTCAAGGGGAGACAGTAGGCTACAAAGGAGTACAAAGGAGTACAAAGGAAATCAAGCAACAACAGATCTAGTAACCCTTCTAGGCTGCTTGTCCTCCAAAACACTGAGGAGCATTCAGCGTTCAGCTACGAGCATGCTTGCGCTCTGCCTAGTTTCCTAGTACCTTTTTTGCCACTGCTAGACTTTATTAGTGAGAAGGACAGCATTGTGTATATTAACTTTCATTGTGTATGCTTTAAGAATTATTCAACCCTTATTTTAGCCTAGGTTGGTGCATAGTGCACAACCCAGTTTGGCTGTTACGTTGGCTAAGGAAGTACTGTTTCTGAGTGGTTATTATTAGTGCTGTCACAGAGTTGTTGCACTCCCTTGTTATATATGTATATCCTACTTATTGGTGTATTTAAGATACACGCTTTGGTGTCCTGTCCCTGCATTATTTCTGTTCTATATTAACGAGCATCTTAGAGCATCAGACCTTTTCAGAAGATTCCTTATCTGATTGCTGTAGGACTAGACTTCCAGTGTTTTCATAGAGCATTGAAGAGTTTAGTGTTGAGTACAGACTCACACTAAAGTTAACGTAAGCAATTATTCCTTTATTAACGCTTATATAGTTTATTCAAGCATTGTTATTACTTAAGAGCATTTTCGTAACGTAAGTACTCCTGTTGTGATTTGGCTTTGCCGTCACCGGAAAGCCTTTGTAGAAATGCACTAAAACCCAGTCAATTGATACCCCGTTATCCAGTAGATTAACTCTGGAGGGTTTTAAGTGTTTTTGTTCACCGGCGTAATAGTTCGAGGGTTTGGAATTAGCGTACCGTTGTAATAGATATAACAAATGGCCGTTGTTGCAGATATAGCCTATCATCTAGTCCATTATTAAGTGCCCTTGTTTAGTTCGTAGTGCCGGTCGTAACAGTGGATAGGACTAAAGGTACAGTTAAGTAGATCATTAATGAATATTAGAAAGATAATTGGAGACAGGACAGATCCCTGAGGAACACCAGTGTTGATAGATTGAAGAAGTGAGCGATGGCTGTCCACAACTGCAGCTATGGAGCGGTCTGAAAGGAAATTAGAGACAAAGGCACAGATAGAGGGATAGAAACCGAAAGAGAGTAGTTTGGATATTAGAGATATGGTCCAGACTCTATGGACAGCTTTCGATATGTCTAGCGTAAATAATAGGGGAAAATCAAGCAAAATCCTCAATACTAATTAAACCAAATATCATAATAACCCACCGTTAGATCAGATATTGTAAAAGACAATTTACTTGACACTATCGCACACACCTTGATACTTCTAGATATACGCTGTACGAATCAATAACAATTCCTCCCACTTCTTGAACTGATTGGCTCTAATTTGAACTTTTTGGTATTCCTTTACACTGTCTACAAATGATTAACGCTACCTTCCAATAGTTGGTTCTGTCCTGCTTTCTTTCATTCTGTCCTACACTTTTTCATTCTGTCCTACACTCCTTCATTCTGTCCTATACTCCTTCATTCTGTCCCGCACTCCTTCATTCTTTCCTACACTCCTTCATTCAGTCCCGCACTCCTTCATTCTGTCCCACACTCCTTCATTCTGTCCCACACTCCTTCATTCTTTCCTACACTCCTTCATTCTGTCCCGCACTCCTTCATTCTGTCCTACACTCCTTCATTCTGTCCCGCACTCCTTCATTCTGTCCCACACTCCTTCATTCTGTTCCACACTCCTTCATTCTGTCCCGCACTTCTTCATTCTGGCCTGCACTCCTTCATTCTGTCCTACACTCCTTCGTTCTGTCCCGCACTCCTTCATTCTCTCCTACACTACTTCATTCTGTCCCGCACTCCTTCATTCTGTCCCGCACTCCTTCATTCTGTCCCGCACTCCTTCATTCTGTCCCGCACTCCTTCATTCTCTCCTACACTCCTTCATTCTGTCCAACACTCCTTCATTATGTCCCACACACTTTCATTCTGTCCCACACTCCTTCATTCTGTCCCACACACCTTCATTCTGTCCCGCACTCATTCATTCTCTCCTGAACTCCTTCATTCTGTCCCGCACTCCTTCATTCGGTCCCGCACTCCTTTATTCTGTCCCGCACTCATTCATTCTGTCCCACACTCATTCATTCTGTCCCACACTCTGTCATTCTGTCCTACACTCCGTCATTCTGTCCCGCACTCCTTCATTCTTCCCCCGCACTCCTTCATCCTGTCCTACACTTCTTCATTCTGCCCCGCACTCCTTCATTCTGTCCCTCACTCCTTCATTCTGTCCCGCACTCCTTCATTCTGTCCTTCATTATGTCCCACACACCTTCATTCTGTCCTACACTCCTTCATTCTGACCCACACTCCTTCATTCTGTCCTACACTCCATCAGTCTGTCTCTCACTCTTTCATTCTGTCCTGCACTCTTTCATTCTGGCCTGCACTCCTTCATTCTGTCCTACACTCCTTCATTCTGTCCCACACTCCTTCATTCTGTCCCATACTCCTTCATTCTGTCCCACACTCCTTCATTCTGTCCCACACTCCTTCATTCTGCCCCACACTCCTTCGTTCTGTCCTACACTCCTTCGTTCTGTTCTACACTCCTTCATTTTGTCCCACACTCCTTCATTCTGTTCCACACTCCTTCATTCTGTCACACACTCCTTCATTCTGTCTCTCACACCTTCATTTTGTCTCTTACACCCTTCATTCTGTCCCACACTCCTTCATTCTGTCCCACACTCCTTCATTCTGTCCCGCACACCTTCATTCTGTCCTACACTCCTTCATTCTGTCCAACACTCTTTCATTCTGTCTCTCACACCTTCATTTTGTCTCTCACATCCTTCATTCTGTCCCACACTCCTTCATTCTGTCCCACACTCCTGCATTGTCCCGCACACCTTCATTCTGTCCCACACTTCTTCATTCTGTCCCACACTCCTTCATTCTGTCTCTCACACCTTCATTCTGTCCCGCACACCTTCATTCTGTCCCACACTCCTTCATCCTGTCCAACACTCCTTCATTCTGTCTCTCACACCCTTCATTCTGTCCCGCAATCATTAATTCTCTCTTTCACACCTTCATTTTGACTCTCACACCTTCATTTTGTCTCTCACACATTCATATTATCTCTCACTCCTTCAATTTATTTGGCACACCTTTAACCTATCTCGCAAACCTTCATTTTGTCTTTCATTACTTAATTTTGTCTCACTCTCCACCAGTATGTCTGGTACTCCTTCATTCTGTTCGGCCATCCTTCAATCTGTTCCACAACATTTTGATTCTATCCTACACATTTATTCTGTCCCGTCCGCTTGCTTCTGTCCCTCCCATTTTGATTCTAACCCACCCGCCTTGATTCTGTCACAGACGCTCTCATTCTGTCTTGTAAGCCTTGATTCCTTGATTTTTCCAGCACTCCTTAATGCTATCCTGCACTTCTTGATTCCATCTTGCCCTCCTTGATTCTGTCGCTGACAAAGCCATACACTACTTGCTCATGCTTGACACTTTTGTATAGTTAGTTGACACTAAGTGAACTCCTTGACTCTCATATAAATTAATGTTTTCACCAACCAACTTTACTTCTAAACTCAATTAATGAAATCAACAAATACATGTAGCACTCCAAGGACTCGAACCTAGGATGCTCACACCGAAATTCCGAGCATTTATGCATTACGTTATCAAGACAAATCACAAGCAAATCACTGAAACCAATTGCACATTTAATGATTCACATTAGCACTGAATGTCCCAGTTAGGCACACTGAAAGTAGAGCAATAGACATTATTTTTCTTTACCTGTTTTACCAGAAATGTTCAGCAAATTCATCCATTAGCGTATTCTAATATATAGGAGACATAATTGGTTGGAATGAAAAGTAGCTGACTTAGCATCTGCCATGAGTGGTAATTAATGTTAAAGTTTTAAATGGAAGACATATATCATGTGGTGTACCCCCTAAATACGTGATGCAGTTTAAGATATATGTTTAACATTTGGTTGGGTTGGCAAGACCCAGGGACTGTCCTAAAAAAAAAAGTACCTGATGCTCGTAATTATACCTAAAAATATCCCCGCCTCGGAGCTCAGGTCGTCTGGCAATAGACAGATATGTATGAATATATAATATATCAATACAAATCCATGGTATAGCTGTACTTCTTTGTAATCTAAAACTGTTAATAGCCACATAGTAAGACACATGAAGCACAAATAGACACCTACTGTATATAACCTTTTTATCATGAGAAACCAGAATCTTGGGCCTTAAAATAGTTTTACAGCTACAAGTGAACTCTTTATGTAAGGGTGCAATATTATACCTGCGTGTGCATATGCTTGCATGTGCGTGCGAGCATGTGCATGGGTGTGATATAAAGTGAGGAAAATAAAATAATAACAACGATATAAAATTGAAGACAAATATATGAAGTGAAAAACATTGGATAAAATAGTACATTTTGGATAACATGAGATGACAAGAGAAGTAGGAAGGCAAGTAAGGAAGAGAGACATAAATACTGCTAAACATAGGAACGACTGAGAACCAATTATATTGCAAAGTAGCCTACAGTTACGGTCCTTAACCTCATTTGGTGCGAGGAGGGTCTTTTAGGCTCTCTGCAAATTCGCTTCATTAGTTTGGAGATTTTCACACGTTTCATCCCAGTAGTTTAGTGATAATTAAACACATCACCCAATTCAGATGTCCAAGTTTGTTTTGGGGGGGGGGGGGGGGGGGGGGGGGGGGGGGGGGGGCGAGCTATAGCGACCCTGTAGCTAAGCCAAAATTGGCCTGCCGCCTTCGGTCGGGAGATTTTTATATCTAACATTTACGAATTTAACTTGAAAGGGAGTCTGGGTCGGATTTTGTTTTAGTTTGAAGGAAGTCCGGGATGGCAAATTTGTTAGTCCAGGGGACAAACTAAAATACATTGCTCGAAAATGGCAAATGCAAGCAAAATCCTCAATAATAATTAAACAAAATATCACACTAACCCACAAGAGATTGTACCAGATAGTGTTATTTTGTGATAACTGTACTGCCGACACAAAGAGGAAACCATTAGGATACGGCTATACCTATAAAGTCAGTAGGCTTCACTTGTAAATATTCGTCGTGTCTTGAATGTTGAAGAGTAGAGGACCACAGATGTATAATAGTGACTGAAACCAGGTATATGTTGAATTACTGTTGGCGCCAAGGGGGAGAGAGAGAGAGAGAGAGAGAGAGAGAGAGAGAGAGAGAGAGAGAGAGAGAGAGAGAGAGAGAGAGAGAGAGGGGGAGAGAGATTTATGTATTATTTGTTATTATGTATTTATTATATGTTTTTTATTTATTACTATATTTTCTTTTTTGTTCGTAACATCGGATCATTTTACCCTGACCATCCCCCAGCTGGGTAACAAAAAGTGTCCCTGGAGAAGCTACTAAAGAGGTCCCCTTAGAAGGCTTAGTGGCTATGGTGACTACTTTTCCGGCTTCTGATCCTGGAGGGTGTGGTTACAAGGTCGGTTGGGGGTGGGGGGTGGGGGGGGGGGGAGGAATTGGTGGATACTGCAGCTAAAATTGCTGAATTATTATGTGACAGCTTGCTTGTTTATTTATCGTTAGAATTATATATATATACTATATATATATATATATATTATATATATGTATATATATATATATATATGTATATATATATATATATATATATATATATATATATATATATATACAGTATATATATATATATATATATATTCAGTCATGGACTGTAAATAAAGAGGACGAATACATGTGAATACCATACATTACTAAAAGAAGGATATACTGTTAATGACAAACAATATATTATTAGTAAAAATTAAGAAAGGCTTAAAAAGAACGGCAGATAGAAATATGTGACATACAATAAACGAATAAAAGGGGTAATTAAGAGAGATAAGAAGGTTAGGAAAGATAAAATAATAAGAGGGGTAATAGGGGATAGGGAACGGACGAACAATCAGAAGTAGAATTGGAAGTGCAGGGGAAAAGATATAGGGATGACAAGAAAAAGTAGATATTTATTTTCAAGATAGATAACTAAAGGCATGTAACAGAATGGGGTATGGAATAACATGGGAGAGAAACTAAGCTAAGTTAAGGTACAGTCACTCATTAAAATTTGTGGGCCCCTTATGTTTTCTTGTATGCAATTATATCTACCTGGATCGATTTTTGGATGGAACTTGCTTTTTAATAAATAGTATTTAATTTTGTACTTGATGTATAAAACATATAGACAAATTAATTTCCAGAGATATACTTCCATTATTAGATATAGGCGAGGTCCACGAATTTGTATGACTTACTGTACTAGAGAATGTGTAGGAAAGTGCTAAGCCAGTTGGTTGAGGTGCTTAGCACGTCTGCTTGTTAAACACTTGGTTCCGAATAGCATTGTATGTGTAAGAGTGCCCAGTTCTTTGAGTTTTAAGAGGTTTCCTCGATTTTTCATCATTACATAATACAAAATATAGATTTAACGTGCCACACTATGTAATGTGACACCCGACAGCAGTCACGACCGTGTAACCCTTGGATCATGGCCAAATTCCCAGTAGTTTTTCAGATAAGTCAAATCCAAAAAACAAAATTGCCTCTTTCTCTTCAACTTACAGTATATTTTGCCTATTTTGTTTCAGCAAGGACAAGTCTGACTTCTTTAATTGATGAGTCAGTCACAGGTCAAAAGTTGAAACAGTGAAACGGGACAAGAGAGGAAAATAAATGTCAAGGGGAGAGGGACGCATTCCATGTTATATTACTATTAGAAGGAACACGTAATTTGTTGGCCACATCATTTCCTCAAATAAACCGCTATTTTAAGGAAAAACAGCGCCCAGCTCCGTATTACGCTCTACTTATCACACGACAATAATTTATCAGTCTTGTTACTATAGGTTGTATGGTGATGTAGCAAATGGAAATCAAGGACGAAGAGAACGAGGGGTGGAGCAATGATGGTAGTGGACGAGTGGTGGTCCATCAAGGTTGATAGCCCCGCAAGTCAATTTTAATGCAACATAGATGGGGCAAGAAGTTATTTTTGGCATTAGTTGATAACCTCATTAGTTACCCAGTGTATTTTACTAAAACCATATGTGACATAAATACTAACATGGCGATCAACGGAGTAGTAATGCCTGTGTGCAGGGAATCAATCGTATGTTTTCAGGTTAGGTATGGCAAGTAATATATACATTATTTGGAGGGTATCGTACACCAATAACGTAGTATTAAAACATAATTAAGCCTTTCAGCATATGAACAGGTTTCTCACATGTTATTCTACCTAACATTACTCGTTTATATTAAGGTTAGGAAGAATCTGTCAGAGTTTAAAGGTTACTAACAGATATTTATGTCCCATTTGATCCAAAGAGGTCCTTACGAAGCTGAATACAATCGTCTTATGTCATCCAGAATACTATAACATTTGCATCCTCGCATAATGAAAGAGCTAAACCAAAAAGTATTGAACAACTGAATTAGACTTTTCGCTTCTCGCAGTGTCGTCTGACGTAAAGAAGTGAGCAAGTATTCCTGCCCACAACTACTGTCTACACACTGCCCCAATTCTGCTGCCAAAAGCAAACTTTTTTCCCCCCGGCCAAGGTCACGCTAGGGTGGAGCGGGTATAAAGATGGGTCGGTGTGTGTCTCCCACCACAGTACGGTTCCTTCCTTAGCCACCTTAACCACCACCACCACACCGGCATCATGAGGGCTATGGTAACGTCTTCTTTACTGTATCTCTTCAATTATACTACTTCAACTTCGTATGGATGTGGATGTGCTGGAAAGTGTGAACAGGAACACCTTAAGATGAATCGGCCATGTGGAACGTATGAGAAGCGAGAGAATGACTAAGAGTGCGCGAGAGTGAGGTGGAGGGACAGAGAGGGAGGGCAGACCGAGAGTGAGGTGGAAGGATGGAGTTGAGAGGAATATGAGAGAGAGAGCGGTGATGGTTGGGAGGAGGGGCGTCGGCTGACAGAGGTGCTTGGGAGCAATTGATCCGTGTCCACCCCTTCGAGGATCTTAACGTCTGGCAATAGATAAATAGATAGAACTTCGTCATGTAAAAGTCAATATAGTTCGTCGAATCATTCCAGTTATACTAGTCTACAGAATATATCTGCTTCTAAACGGAAGAGAAAGGGTCTTCTCGCTATGTTAATTACTGATAAGTGACTTTATTTTCATGATGTGATATATCGTCAATTATGCAAAGCCAAACAAAACTACAATAATAATACATACTAATTAACTACTGTATATAAGTAAGTATATATAGAGATGTTGCAGTGCATATAGCGACCCTGTAGCTAAGCCAAAATTGGCCTGCCGCCTTCGGTCGGAGATTTTTATATCTAACATTTACGAATTTAACTTGAAAGGGAGTCTGGGTCGGATTTTGTTTTAGTTTGAAGGAAGTCCGGGATGGCAAATTTGTTAGTCCAGGGGACAAACTAAAATACATTGCTCGAAAATGGCAAATGCAAGCAAAATCCTCAATAATAATTAAACAAAATATCACACTAACCCACAAGAGATTGTACCAGATAGTGTTATTTTGTGATAACTGTACTGCCGACACAAAGAGGAAACCATTAGGATACGGCTATACCTATAAAGTCAGTAGGCTTCACTTGTAAATATTCGTCGTGTCTTGAATGTTGAAGAGTAGAGGACCACAGATGTATAATAGTGACTGAAACCAGGTATATGTTGAATTACTGTTGGCGCCAAGGGGGAGAGAGAGAGAGAGAGAGAGAGAGAGAGAGAGAGAGAGAGAGAGAGAGAGAGAGAGAGAGAGAGAGAGAGGGGGAGAGAGATTTATGTATTATTTGTTATTATGTATTTATTATATATGTTTTTTATTTATTACTATATTTTCTTTTTTGTTCGTAACATCGGATCATTTTATCCTGACCATCCCCCAGCTGGGTAACAAAAAGTGTCCCTGGAGAAGCTACTAAAGAGGTCCCCTTAGAAGGCTTAGTGGCTATGGTGACTACTTTTCCGGCTTCTGATCCTGGAGGGTGTGGTTACAAGGTCGGTTGGGGGGGGGGGGGGGGGGGGGGGGACGGGGAATTGGTGGATACTGCAGCTAAAATTGCTGAATTATTATGTGACAGCTTGCTTGTTTATTTATCGTTAGAATTATATATATATACTATATATATATATATATATATATATATATATATATATATATATATGTATATATATATATATATATATATATATATATATATATATATATATATATACAGTATATATATATATATATATTCAGTCATGGACTGTAAATAAAGAGGACGAATACATGTGAATACCATACATTACTAAAAGAAGGATATACTGTTAATGACAAACAATATATTATTAGTAAAAATTAAGAAAGGCTTAAAAAGAACGGCAGATAGAAATATGTGTGACATACAATAAACGAATAAAAGGGGTAATTAAGAGAGATAAGAAGGTTAGGAAAGATAAAATAATAAGAGGGGTAATAGGGGATAGGGAACGGACGAACAATCAGAAGTAGAATTGGAAGTGCAGGGGAAAAGATATAGGGATGACAAGAAAAAGTAGATATTTATTTTCAAGATAGATAACTAAAGGCATGTAACAGAATGGGGTATGGAATAACATGGGAGAGAAACTAAGCTAAGTTAAGGTACAGTCACTCATTAAAATTTGTGGGCCCCTTATGTTTTCTTGTATGCAATTATATGTATCTGGATCGATTTTTGGATGGAACTTGCTTTTTAATAAATAGTATATATAGTTTTGTTGTTGATGTATAAAACATATAGACAAATTAATTTCCAGAGATATACTTCCATTATTAGATATAGGCGAGGTCCACGAATTTGTATGACTTACTGTACTAGAGAATGTGTAGGAAAGTGCTAAGCCAGTTGGTTGAGGTGCTTAGCACGTCTGCTTGTTAAACACTTGGTTCCGAATAGCATTGTATGTGTAAGAGTGCCCAGTTCTTTGAGTTTTAAGAGGTTTCCTCGATTTTTCATCATTACATAATACAAAATATAGATTTAACGTGCCACACTATGTAATGTGACACCCGACAGCAGTCACGACCGTGTAACCCTTGGATCATGGCCAAATTCCCAGTAGTTTTTCAGATAAGTCAAATCCAAAAAACAAAATTGCCTCTTTCTCTTCAACTTACAGTATATTTTGCCTATTTTGTTTCAGCAAGGACAAGTCTGACTTCTTTAATTGATGAGTCAGTCACAGGTCAAAAGTTGAAACAGTGAAACGGGACAAGAGAGGAAAATAAATGTCAAGGGGAGAGGGACGCATTCCATGTTATATTACTATTAGAAGGAACACGTAATTTGTTGGCCACATCATTTCCTCAAATAAACCGCTATTTTAAGGAAAAACAGCGCCCAGCTCCGTATTACGCTCTACTTATCACACGACAATAATTTATCAGTCTTGTTACTATAGGTTGTATGGTGATGTAGCAAATGGAAATCAAGGACGAAGAGAACGAGGGGTGGAGCAATGATGGTAGTGGACGAGTGGTGGTCCATCAAGGTTGATAGCCCCGCAAGTCAATTTTAATGCAACATAGATGGGGCAAGAAGTTATTTTTGGCATTAGTTGATAACCTCATTAGTTACCCAGTGTATTTTACTAAAACCATATGTGACATAAATACTAACATGGCGATCAACGGAGTAGTAATGCCTGTGTGCAGGGAATCAATCGTATGTTTTCAGGTTAGGTATGGCAAGTAATATATACATTATTTGGAGGGTATCGTACACCAATAACGTAGTATTAAAACATAATTAAGCCTTTCAGCATATGAACAGGTTTCTCACATGTTATTCTACCTAACATTACTCGTTTATATTAAGGTTAGGAAGAATCTGTCAGAGTTTAAAGGTTACTAACAGATATTTATGTCCCATTTGATCCAAAGAGGTCCTTACGAAGCTGAATACAATCGTCTTATGTCATCCAGAATACTATAACATTTGCATCCTCGCATAATGAAAGAGCTAAACCAAAAAGTATTGAACAACTGAATTAGACTTTTCGCTTCTCGCAGTGTCGTCACAACTACTGTCTACACACTGCCCCAATTCTGCTGCCAAAAGCAAACTTTTTTCCCCCCGGCCAAGGTCACGCTAGGGTGGAGCGGGTATAAAGATGGGTCGGTGTGTGTCTCCCACCACAGTACGGTTCCTTCCTTAGCCACCTTAACCACCACCACCACACCGGCATCATGAGGGCTATGGTAACGTCTTCTTTACTGTATCTCTTCAATTATACTACTTCAACTTCGTATGGATGTGGATGTGCTGGAAAGTGTGAACAGGAACACCTTAAGATGAATCGGCCATGTGGAACGTATGAGAAGCGAGAGAATGACTAAGAGTGCGCGAGAGTGAGGTGGAGGGACAGAGAGGGAGAGGCAGACCGAGAGTGAGGTGGAAGGATGGAGTTGAGAGGAATATGAGAGAGAGAGCGGTGATGGTTGGGAGGAGGGGCGTCGGCTGACAGAGGTGCTTGGGAGCAATTGATCCGTGTCCACCCCTTCGAGGATCTTAACGTCTGGCAATAGATAAATAGATAGAACTTCGTCATGTAAAAGTCAATATAGTTCGTCGAATCATTCCAGTTATACTAGTCTACAGAATATATCTGCTTCTAAACGGAAGAGAAAGGGTCTTCTCGCTATGTTAATTACTGATAAGTGACTTTATTTTCATGATGTGATATATCGTCAATTATGCAAAGCCAAACAAAACTACAATAATAATACATACTAATTAACTACTGTATATAAGTAAGTATATATAGAGATGTTGCAGTGCATATTTTACAAAATGTGTTGGGAAATTGTGTGCTAGGAGATGAAATGTCTTGCCCGATTAACCCTTTCAGTATACAATAACACATAGTTTACTTATACTATGGATATCACAAGACGATTTTTGTCGGCTTCGATGTAATCTGAAGGTCACATTTGAAGTTTTATTGAAATTTTAAGGTTCTTGGTTCGGATTTGGTACCGTATATACAATACGTTAAGGTATGCTGACAAACCTAAAATTGTCGGAATTGTAGTCAAAATGTACTCAGTAGAGCACTCAGTAGAGCGCTTACCTCCTCCTACGCTGGCTGGTTCTATACCATTAACATCACAAGCCTAAATTTATTTCTGGATCTGGGTTCCAGGATATGATCCGGATCGGCACCTAAATTGAAGCTCGTCTTCCTTGGTGCATATCCTATTTGCTCACCAAATGTCGTGAACATCTCCGGATCGCCTCCTAAATTGAATAACTTCTTCCTTGCCGCATATCCTATCTACCCACCAAATCTTGTGAAAATCGGTTCATAACCTAATAACATATCTTGTTTACATTCGACAAGCAAACAAACAAAGAAACAAACGAAGCCAATAACATAATTTTCGTCCAACTTCGTTGCGGAGGTAATAACTAGATTTATCTAAATGTCACCAGCTCTTGTAAATGTGAAAGTACAAGAAACTACAATATTGTAGAGGGTTGAATGTATTAAACCATCATAACGGGTTAATGTATTGTGCTGATTTGAATAAATGGTCATACACAATTCTAGAATCATATTTCAAAAGGGTATGCTCATGAATTTACTTTCAAACAATCATTTATACGGTGAGAGCATTACATTTTGTCGCCACTTTACACCACATGCATCACGTTCATAAGAATGCAAGGTTGAAATTTGACATTCGAAATACATAGCCCAGCAAAGACAATTATATAATAAGCATTGTTTAAGGGCGTAGAGTGACTTTATCTTGTGACAATATTAATTACATTTAATGTCTAACTTTTCGTCTATATAGGCCTATTTGAATTAATTGACAAAGTGTATCACACATTTATTGCTGCAACTCTGCAACTGTACATCAATGGTTACAACCAACTAAAGCGTTCCTCCTTCCTCAGGTTATTTTGGCAGTGCTGGGTGTGTGTTCGGCTGTGCCCTTCATCCAGGACACTTCCGAGGTGGCGGCTGAGAAAGCCAGGTTCTTCCAAGCGTTCCAGGCTGCTCAGGCCGCTGCCCGCCCCGCAACTCACACCAACAACTTCGTGCCCCAGCAGGCCTTCGTCCAAGCCCCCGCCAAGTGGACCGGACCCGTGGCTGCCACTGTCCCAGCTGGTCTACCAGGATCAGCTTCTGTTGTGGCTCATACTGCTGATGTGTCAGCTGCCCGTAATGCCTTCTTCAACGCCTACAATGCCCAGCTTGCTGCTACCGTTGGCACTGCTCCTTCTCCCGCTCGTCCTCAGTCCACCCACTTCCAGGCTCCTGCCACTCCCTCCTTCCACTCCGCTCACACTTTCACCCCCGCCGCCCCAGTTCAGCCCCGTTGGACCGGTCCTGTAGCTGCCACCGTTCCTGCTGGTCTTCCAGGGTCCGTGTCCCAGGTGGCCGACACCCACGAAGTTGCTGCAGCCAAAAATGCTTTCTTCTCTCACTTCCAGCAACAGGTTGCGGCTACGGCAGGTGCGCCGAGACGTTTCTAAACCGGACTGTGATAGATAAAGTTAGGGTTTGCAAATATAAATATGCAGCATTTCTGATTTGTATAAAACGAAATATATGTTTATTGTAATAATGTGTTTTACTATAGTGCATGTCCTTCATTAGCGAGCTATTTCAGTAACTATTATTTTTTTATGAAATCTATCAACCCTATATTTGTGTGCTTGTTGTTTTATGTGTCCCTTGAAACAGTTAAACAGTTATAAACTGAAAGTTTATCTTGCATCACCTAATGATTTATGTAACTACTGTGAGAATACCAGCCACATTTCTTGAGACTTCCGTCAAAAGTTGACTCCATATGTCAACTCTCTACACACATCCTAACACGCTCCTTGCACAGTCGCGAGTCTAAATAATCATACACCAATTTGAATCTTTGACATTGTAACACTACGATCTGAAGTATCTGGGAAATAATGAAATGTTGTATTGTCTCGCTTGGGCTCGATACATATTTAACACCTTACGAGCGGCCTATGCGGTTTATTTATATGTACCGCCCAGCGGGGTGTTTTTAGCCAAAATAGGGCTGTTTACGTGATCATTTTCATGCCTAAATAAGACCCAGAACGTAAAACAAGTACCTATCACTGAAAGGGCATAAACAGAGCTTTCGAATGACACCATAACGATCCTTTTATGATGGCTAGTTTTCTTGCAATAACCGTGCAACGCGAGTGCAAAAAGCATGTAATTAGCCACTTTCCCGATACAATTCCTTATATAGCGAGTGAGAGAGGGAGGAGGGAGCTGGGATTCGTGTCAGTATGTTCGCCGCGGTGGTCTGGAGCAGTCATACGCTCGCTACTCTCCTGCCACCACTTGTCTCTCTCTCTCAGCAACATTACGTGCTGAAATTGCCACTCGAGTTATGTCGAGCGCCGCCACATAGTCCAGCTTTATTTAACTCGACTTATGTGGTGAGCCGCTAATTAAGGGTTAAAACGGATGCATAACAATAACAGTTCTTGACTGTACACACTGATCCCTCTTTGTACTTAATGCTCATGTCCTTCAACTTGGCAAAATAATTTTACATTTCCTTACCCTCCCTCTGCAAGATCCTGTTTTTGCACACTGCTACTTTCCTTACACTTTCTAGTCATCCCCTTGCAAATTCGCATCATCTTCCACACTCTGATCCTCTTACTGCATATCCTGATTCTCACATTCCGTATCCTAATCTTTTCAACCTACGTCCAAATATATATATATACTTTTTTTTCTATATCTCAACCTAGGGACTGAGGCTGTTCAGTAACCTGTAACTCTTGCGAGGCCCAGAGATTATCGAGTGAAGTTTTGATGTTTTGGATGATTCATATATGTGTTGCACCGACTAGATGGTGACAGTGGAGCTTCAAGGTGTTGGTGGCTTCCTTTCTGCCGCACAAGATGACGACACCTTATGCATACATGTCATGTGATTTGGAGAGAGCATCTATACAGTCGTTCACAGCAACTTGTACAGTAGGCATCCGGCGGCAGAAGGTCGGAAGCACAAAAAATAAATTTGATACATATTCCATAACGAAGGCTGAAAAATCAGAGTTTTAGACATTTTTGTGGTGCTTCCGACCTTCTGCCGCCGAACGCATCTAAAGCACCCGTCACACCTAGCCGATTTTAGGCCAAGACTGTCCGCGACCTAAGGGTCGTGGACAGTCTTTGTCTACGTCGCCGCGCATCATGGGCCGTCGCCAACCTAACAAACAGGTCGGGATTGGTCTTCACATACCCCCTCAAAAGTTCTACAAGCAAAAAATTTGAAATCAAGTCGGCGTGGAGTGAGGTCATAAAAATGGGACGGGAAGGGGACTGGAGGCTGATGGCGTGTGACGGCGCTTGGCGGCGCTTGACGGCGATTGACGACGCTTGACGGGAAACGGTAGGCATCAGTGCGGCGGCACACGGCACCATAAATGATAAGTGGATAAGTGGATAAGTGGATTATCGCCACGTTTGGCTTTCTCAAGGACCACATCGTGCGGCAGAGTGGTCGTCCGAATAGCCAGGTAAATTTTGTTTTAATTAGTTTTGCATGTCTCGATTATTTAAAAGTGTTTGACACTGACCAGCCACGTGTGGACAAATTAATTATGTTTGTGGAGACTCGTTGTGCATACCACAGGTTTCTGACCTGACCTGGTTGTGGTATCTGCCGTTTGTTATTCCTTTCGTGATTTCATTATTGTATTGATTTACTTATTAATTTAATATCTTTATATATATATTTTGTAATTAATTTATTCATGTACTTAGATTAATATTGCTATATTGATTTATATAAGATATTTAGTAATTATACTTTATTTATTATATATGTATGTATTTTTGATTGATGACTTTCTTTATTTCATTATTGTATTACTTTATTTAGTTATTGAATATGTTATATATATATGTATGTATAACGTAAATCATTTTTTCATGCATACATTATTCATGCAGTGGATGAATGAAACAAGCCATATAATATATATATATATATATATATATATATATATATATATATATATATATATATATATATATGTTTATAATAGTACATATCAATACTAATAATTGACAATTTCATGCTCATATAGCTGTCACTGGTTGCCAGGAACCGCAGTGTTATGGCTAGTCGTAGACCAGGGTCGAGTGCCTTCCGGTAAAAAGTATCGTTCTTTTCAATGCTGTGCGCCACACGTCCTAGTACCTCCCGGAAGACTGCAACATCCATCCGCAGGTAGTTTCTGTAGGCTGGCCCATCCTCCTGGGCGAGTTCCTTCAGTAGCTGCTCATAAATACCAAAGGTTTTCCTACGGAGAAGCCAGTTCCGGACCCACATGCGAGGGGTTCTATTCTCCCTCCTTCTTTTCCTCAACAGCAGCTTGCAGATGGCTATATTTGTCAGTAGGTAGTCATTTTCCAGATTTAACTGAACCTGGAGTAAGCGTAGATGTCGTATCGGGTTCCTTGGGACTGTGGTGAATATGGCTGCGTGCAACCGTTACGGTGGCTGAAGGTATACTGATGAGGCCCACCCTTTGGGGTACCTTTTATATACCACACCTTGAGTTCGGTCGCCGTCGTTCGGGGTCATGCGGGCCGGGGTCACCGTCCATACTGAAGGGGTCGCCGCTCATCGACACAGTAATGAATATTGACGCCGCCCTAACTCCTGTCAACGCCGTTCGTCGGGTCGTTGTCGACGCACTACGCCGCAGATCGGCACTCCAGCGGCGACCTAAAACTCACATTCAGTCGGGCATGGGCGCCGGTCTACCCTGTCAGGTCGCCGTCAGGCGGCGTGGCCATCCATACTGCGTCCCGTCCAAAACTCACCCCCCCATATCCTTAAGCTCTCCGCCGAAGGTCGGCACTCCTGACCACGACTCAAGGTCGTGGTCAGTCGTGGCTCAAATCGGCATGGTGTGACGCCTGCTTAAGGCGTTCGGCGGCTGAAGGTCGGAAGCACCAATAATTTTCTAGAACAGTGTTTTTTCAGCCTTCTTTATAGACTATGTATCAAACATTTTTTTGGTGCTTCCACCCTTCTGCTGCCGGATGCCTCGTATATGGTTAACCATCTTTTTTACAATGAGTTGGTGACAATATAGGGTGTATTTGCTTAACGTGTATGTGTAGCCAGGATATTTGCAGAACTGCCAGAATGATCATATTACCTCAGAGAATTCCCTGACGTTTGGGGCAGACTCGAACTGATGTCCATTTGGTCCGCTGTACACAATGCTATTTGTTGGGCTATTGCCTCCCACCGATATACAGTATATATTCCAAGCATCTTGCACATTCTAATCCTTTCACTTTGTTTCCTAATGTTCTCCATTCACATCCTGATCCCCTTTTTGAATATCCTGATATTCTCTTTTCATTTTCTGATCCTCTCTACACATTTTGTTAATTTTACATAATCTGATCCTCTCATTTCCTGACTTGACACATTCAAAAGTTCTCTTCGTCATTGATTATCACTTCTTGCTACAGTCTGGCAAACTAATATTTCCAGAATACTTAGCTATTTAATTTGAATAATGTATACCAATATTAGTAAAATATATAATGACGTGCAATGACAATTCTTTATACAGTACGCTCAGCGTATCTACCGTAGTAAAGGTTAGGTTTATGTTAATATTTCCTCTCTAAAAATAACTTATAAAAATTATTAATGCTTTGGGTAATATTCAACCCTGAAAAGCAACAACAAACCAGTAGAGACTAGTCCACTACACTTTTAACCCCCGCCGAGCGACACTCAATGTGCACATGAATAACTTTGGGACATATTAAGTCCTCAAGCATATTGGGCACTTCGCCACAGAAAGAATGATGATCAACACCTTGAGGGTCAGACCATCCACACCTTTGTTTAACCCGGGAATGGCGAGAACACTCTTAAGAGGTTTTTGGTGGGCGACGGCGAGAACACTCTAAAGAGGTAAGGCCTAAACAAAATCTTTAAAAAAACTCCAGTAGCACTTAAAACAAGTTTTGTTTTGTTTTCCCCTCCATACCTAATATCACTCCTCCACATCCCCTCCTTCCCCCCCCCCCCTTCAATTATCACCTATTGTCCCTGTTATTCCCTTATTCATTGGTATATTTTCGTGTAAACATCTCCAAACCGATTCTAGGCTGTGGTCATGTGTGTGTTACGTAAGGTAGAGACTGGGAGAGTGTGAGGGAGTAGCTCAGTACTGCCTCAACCCTCGATAGAAGAGGGTGTGAGGCCGGCTGGCTCACAATTGTTAAATGAACAATTCGCGATTTTGACCATCCAAATGATATTCCCACTTGTTTTATCGTTGTTACAGGTTACTATCTTCATATTAAAGGTAAAATAGGCGCATATGAATAAGTAATAGCAATATTTATCGTAAAATGACGATTATAGGCAGGAATGGAGCTTAATATTGCCGCTCAGAACTGTGCTATTCACTACACCCTGCGTGCGCTCGCCGGGTTAACTATACCACCTGACCAAATCCTTTACCACCGTCATCATCCGAGATGCAAAAGAGTCTGGAACCATTATATTCCTGTCAGAAGATTTTCGAGTGAGCTTTATTTGGAGACCAGTGGTGGGATTGTTCACCCAATATCTGCAAGAATTTAATCTGCTCACTGTTCCCAGTAAATCGATCAACTTACTCAGTGCCATGTTTGAACCCATGTAGGACACTTATTTAAAAAAGCTAATCAAATTATTGTTTTAAAATATCATTGAAGTATGTATAGGGGTCTGTCTGATCATTATGTAGTAGTAGCTAACATTAGGATGGAAAAGAAGTGGGTGAGGAGAGCTGGAGGGAGGCGAGAGTAAGGTGGAATGGCGAGGAGCTAGGTGGAGAGGCTACAGGAGGAGGAAATCAGGGAAGAGTACAGGAGAGCAGTAGAAAGATGACTAGGTGGGTTCGACCTGGAAGATATGGAGGAAGTGGAGGAGATAAGCAAGGTGTTTAAGGAAGAGATCTGTGCAGCATGTGAGGAGGTGTGTGGAGTAAGGAGAAGAGGGAGGGGATTGAAAGGTACAGCATGGTGGACAGAAGAGGTAAAAATACTAACCAGTACTTTACAATAATCTCTCAAATTACACGGAAGTTAGGTGTTGTAAAATAATTGGTAAGTCTTTTCACTAGCATGAGGCATAGCCCATCATACCTCTTTGTGATCCAACTAGCTCTCACAAACACCTCCTCCTTCTTATTTACTTAGGTACACTAAACAAGCACACCGCACTTCTTTCGGCCACAAGAATTATCCCTAAATTAAAAATAAAAAAATAGCCACACTCGGCCGACCTTTCCCTAACGACCCCTCTAAATTCTCTGGATCTCGGCCTGTTACTCTTACTATTAACTTTTGCAATATTCGCGGCTTTTCCTCTAATTTTCCTTCTGTTCAACACCATCTCTCCTTCTACAAATCTGATATTCTCGTCTTCACTGAAACTCATGTGTCTGAAGTAACTGCCAATAGCCCCTTCTCTTTATCCTCCTACTTTCTCTATCCTAGTTTCATAGCCGCAGGCAGATGTTGTGCATACGAACACAACAAACTCACTTGCTCTCGTGTTCCCAATTTCGACTCCTCTGAATTCACAACTTTATGGCTCAAACTATTCTGTCCTTCTCATACTATATATTTCTGTGCTGTCTATCTCTCCCCTAACTCTACTGATTTTCCCAAATTCTCTGACTACCTAAACACTAAAGTGGAACATATCCTATCCATCTCTCCTTTCTCAGAGATCTCCATATTAGGTGATTTCAACATTCACCACCACCAATGTCTCTCCTCTCATTCCACTGATCAACCTGGTGAACAAGCCTACATCTGTTCTATCCTAAATGACCTAGAACAGTTGGTTCAGCAACCTACCCATATCCCAGATCACTTCTTAGATCGGCTCAGCATTCTTGACTTGTTTTTAACTTCTAAGCCTTCCTCTTATACTGTCAATCTTTTTTCTCTTTTGGGCTTCTCCGACCATAAACTTATCTCTGTCACCTGTCTTTTCTCTCCAGTATGGCCATGCGATCCTACCGGCCGGCGGCGCTTGTCGCACTTTGGCGCCGCCGACTGGGAGGCTCTTTGGCGGTACTTCTTTGATTTCCCATGGAGTGATTTTTGCTTCTGTGGCCGGGGACCTTCGGAGAGTGCTGAACGCATTACCGAGGTATTCCTCTCAGGGATGGAGACATACATTCCATTTTCTTTCTCTCAGACTAACGCAAACAAATCTTGGTTTACTCACGCTTGTTCTACTGTTGTCCGTAATAAGGAGGAAGCTTTCAATGGTACCGACACCTTCAAACTCAAGAATCTCATTCTTCCTGTTTCTACCCGGAATCAAGCCAAACCTGATCTTCGCCAAGCCAAAGATATTCATCAATAATAATAGCACTGATCTATCCAACTCTAGCTCTTCCCAAGCATTCTGACATCTAGCCAAAAACGTCTCCAACAATTTTTCTTCTTCGTCTTTTCCTCCACTTTTCCACTATGACGACACTACCATCACTTCTTCCTCTGATAAAGCTGAACTCTTCGCCCAAACTTTCGCTAGAAACTCCACCTTGGATGATTCCGGTGCTATTCCTACCTCTCCACCCCCTGCTCACTTACTCATGCCTAATATTCTAATCTCTTCTAAAGATATACTTTCTACCCTCTCTGGGCTAAATACTAAGAAGGCGTACGGTCCGGATGGTGTTCCACCTGTTGTACTCAAAAACTGTGCTTCTGTGCTGACTCCCTGCTTAGGCAAACTCTTCTGTCTCTGTCTCTCCTCTAACGTCTTCCCTTCTTGCTGGAAGTCTGCTCTCATTCAACCTGCCCCACCCCTCTCATTCAATCTGTCCCAAAAAAGGGTGACCGCTCTCAACCTTCCAACTATCGTCCAATTGCTCTCATTTCTTGCATCTCCAAAGTTTGTAAAACAATTCCTACTTCAAAATGTCTTCAGCAACTCTCTTCCCCTAATCATCTCTCAGATCGCCAGAATTGATTCCTTAGGGGTCGCTCTACTGGTGATCTTCTTTCATATCTTACTAACTCTTGGTCATCCTCCTTTCGGGATTTCGGTGAGACTTTTTCTATTGCACTAGACATATCAAAGGCATTTGATAGAGTCTGAAATAAATCACTAATTTCTAAACTACTTTTCTTCGGTTTCTATCCCTCGATCTGCGCCTTTATCTCTAGTTTCCTTTCTGGCCATTCCATAGTTGCGGTTGTGGCCTGCTATTGTTCACATCCTAAACCTATCAACTCTCGTGTTCCTCAGGGTTCTGTCCTTACTCCAATTCTCTTTCTAATATTCATTAATGATCTTCTCAACTGTACCTTCAGTCCTATTCATTCATATTCTGATGACTCTACCTTACTCTAGTCAACTAGTTTTTCAGATCCCCCCCAGCAAGCAATCGCTCACAAATTCATGTAATGATGCCATAGAACACTTATCTTCTGACCTATCATCCACTTCCATTTAGGACAGAGAAAATCTTGTTACTTTCAACGCTTCCAAAACCCAATTTCGCATTTTATGTACCCGTTAAGAACTCCAACAAGTCTATCCCTTATACTTCAATGATATACAAATCAACCCTTCATCTTCTCTCAGCATTCTCGGTGTCTCCTTTTTTTCTGAACTCACTTGGAAAGACCATATTACCACCCTTTCTAAAACAGCTTCAAAGAAGCTGGGTGTGCTCAACCACCTCCGAGGGTTCTTTACCCCTGCACACTTCTTGCTCTGTACAGAGGCACAGTGCACCCATGTATTAAGTAGTGTTCACATGTGTGGGGAGGATCGGGTCACACAGCACTTCTTGACAAAGTAGATAAGAAAGCCTTTCGTCTCATTAACTCACGTCCACTCACCGACTCTTTGCAATCTCTCTCTCTTCACCGCAATGTTGTACTAGCGAGTACAACGGAGAGTAACTAAAATGATTCCCCGACTAAGAAATAAACCGTATAAGGAACAACCAAAAGAGCTAAACCAAATTACATTGACAAACCACAGAATGTAGAGTGCCATACAGTCCAGACATTCAAATACAGCATTGATAAATAACTTGCCATGAATCCCTGACTGACTGCGTTTGTGCCTGAGTAATGTGACTGCTTCAGAATCGTACACTGTACTAAAAATATGTTTTTTGACCAGTCTTTCTGGAGCTTAAGCCCTTCAGTTGATGGCTGTGGCTATCCTTTTTTTTGTTTTACAAGCAGCCTAGAAAGGAGCATTATATCTGTTGTTACTTGCCTTCCTTTGCATTCCTTTGTAAGACACTTCCTTATGTCAGCAATAACCCGATACACCATCATAGCTTAAATATAAAATGGCATTTTATCCTATCTGGTCGGAAAGGGGTCGTTTTAAACCTACCCTATTTCATTTCATTAGTATTTAAGCCGTGTCACCCCATTAGTTTGGCGATAATATGCTTCACCCCATTCAAGTAGTCAGTGTTTTTTGGGCGAGCGATAGCGAGCCTGTAACTCAGAAGAAATAGGCCTGCAGCCGGGACAGCTTTCTATCGGAAAAAACAAAAGCAAATATACAATACAAAATACATTGTTTTGTATGTTTTCTATGTGTAAAAGTAGACAAAGGGCAGGTTGCCTGTAACGAGTGTCTCCCCCAAAGCCAAAACAGTGACAGAGGCAAATTCAAGGGACGATGGAGTCAAAATGCCTGGACAAACGAAGTTTATGTCAGTCTAACTCATAGGATGAAGGACAAAATGATTGAGGGAGAGAGTTCCAGAGTTCAATTGTTGAGTAGAAGAAAGACTGAGAATATTTACCAATTCTTCGGTTGGAGAGCTGGACAGAATAGGAGTGGGACTTTGTTGAAAGGTGGGTGCCTCATGCTCGCAGCAAGGAAGGGGGTATCTACTGAGAGAGCTCTGAGGAACACGGATTGTTGTAATAGCGATAGAAGAATGAAAGAGATTCAACATTGCGACATATAGAAAGAGATTGTAGGAAACTAGTAAGAGTAAGGGTTGAAACAGGGGTGTGTGATGTCCCCGTGGTTGATTACTGTATAAATGGATGGAGTCATGAAAGAAATACAAGGAAGAGCAATGGATGTTGGTGTATCGCTGATAAGGGAGGGACACAAGTGGAAGCTACCAGTACTGCTGTTTGCTTATGATACAGTTCTGACGAGCGATAATGAATGGGAGTTGCAGTGTCTGGTAAATATGTTTGGAAAAGTGTGTGAAAAACAGAACCTGAAGGTAAATACAGGGAAGAGCAAGGTTATGGTCTTCAAAAGGGGTGAAGCCACAGAGAGTGAGGCGAAGTTGAACGGTAAGGCTATGGAGATTGTCAGCTCATTTAAGTATCGGGGCAGTGTGCTGAGTAAAGTTGAGACTATGGATGAAGAAGTGCGGGAGAGGGTGCAACAGGGGAAGAGGGTTGTAGGAACGTTGAAAGCAATAACAAGAAATAGGGTGGAAAGTATGGAAGTGAAGAAGTCCTTGCATGACAGTAGGGTAATCCCGACACTGACTTACGGAAGCAAAGCATGGACATTGGTGGAGAAACTCAGACTAAGAGTGAGAGGGGTGGAAATGAGTTACTTGAGAAGTGCCATGGAGGGATAGCCAGACGAATGAGGAAGTAAGAAGGAGGTGTGGTGTGGAGGTAGATGTGCTGGAAAGTGTGAAAAGGAACACCATGAGATGGTTCGGCCATATGGAACTATGGGAAGCGAGAGAATTACAAAGAGGGTGTACGAGAGCGAAGTGGAAGGACAGAAAGGGAGAGGTAAACCGAAAGAGAGGTGGAAGGATGGAGTGAAGAAGTATATGGATGAAGGCGGTGTTAGTTGGAAGGAGGGGCGTCGACTGACTGGGGACAGAGGTGCATGGGGGCGTTTCGTTCGTGTCCACCCCTTCTGGGATCACGGCGTTAGGCAATAGATAGATAGATAGATAGAATACCCACTTTAACAAAAGGAAATAAAGCCCTGCTTGGCAACTATTGGCCAATAAGCCTCACCTCATTTATATTCGAACTGCTCGAAGCAATAGTCCGAAATAAAATTGTATGCCATTTAGAAATTAACAACCTTATATAGGACTCGTAACATGGTTTCCGAAGTAAGCGCTCATGTCTGACAACGCTCCTTGACTTTTTCCACGATATCTTAAATGTATATAACAAAGATAAGCAGTTGACATCGTCTACCTTGATTTAAAAAAAAAAGCAAGTGCCTCACAACAGACCAATAGTAAAACTTAAAGCTCACAGTATTCACGGGCTTGTACTTTATTGGATTCAGGATTGGCTAAGCGAGCAAAAGCAACGAGTAGTTAACGCCAAAGCCTCAAATTGGATAAATGTTACAAGCAGTGTACCGCAAGGCTCAGTTCTCGATGCAATTATATTTCTTATTTATATAAATTATATCGATGATGGGTTATCATGCAGAATTTCCGAATTTGTTAATGACACAAAAATGCACACGAAGAAAACTCGCCATCGCACATACAAGAGATTCAGAATAATCTAGACAAGCTATCATGAGGAACGTATGAGGAACGACTAAAAGAGTTATACAAAAGAGTTATACCTATTTGCCTTGTCAAACCGCAGAATAAGAGGGGACCAAATCCAAGTTTTTAAAATTGGCAAAGGCCATGACAACATGGATGCAAGTAAGTACTTCACACTAAATAACTCAAATTACACAAGACATAATGGTTACAACATTGTTGTGAAGTCGTTTCATTCACATGAAGCAAAATACTTATTTTTCAACAGAGTGGTCAACTTATGGAATAATTTGCTTAGAAGTGTTGTAGAGTGCCATACAGTCCAGACATTCAAATATGGCGTTGACAAATAGTTTGCCATGAACCCCTGACTGAGTGCGTTTGTGCCTGAGTAATATGACCATTTCAGTATCGTACATAGTACTCAAATTCTGTTTTCTGACGATAGTCTTTCAGTTGAAAGCTGTGGCATTTGTTTTTACAAGCAGCCTAGTAAGGACAATTAGGTCTGTTGTTGTTTGCCTTCCTTTGTATTCCTTTGTAAGACACTACCTTTTTTAAACAATAACCCGCTACACCATCATAGCTTAAATGTAAAATGGCATTTAATCTTATCTGGTGCCAATCCTGACCATGAAAAGAATGCCTCTCCCCCTGAAGGGAAAGGTGTATGCCTCATGTGTTAGAAGTGCAATGACGTATGCCTCAGAAACATGGGCCGTTAAAGTAGAGGATGTCAACAGAATGGAGCGTAATGAGATGAGAATGGTGAGATGGATGTGTGGGGCCAGGCTACAGGATAGAATAACAAATGTTGAGCTGAGGAGACGTTTAGGTATAAAGAGTATTAGCGAGGTGATGCGTACAAGTAGACTGGGATGGTATGGACATGTGGAGAGAATGGATGAACAAAATTGGGTGAAAAAATGCAGGTCTGTGATTGTGGAGGGAGCTGCACCAAGGGGTGGACCGAGGAAGACCTGGGATCGGACTATACGCGCCGATCTCAAATCCAAGAACTTGACAAGTGAAGCAGCCCTTAACAGGGTTGCCTGGAATGCCGCCATTAGGACAAGAGACTGAAACTGCACTTATGTGTGGAACACTCAGTCTTAAAATTTTATGTATGTATGTATGTATGGTATGAAGGGGGTCGTATTAAACCTACCTTATTTCGTTTCATTTGTTTGAAGATTTTAAGTCTTGTCACCCCATTAGTTTGGCAATAAGATGCTTCACCCCATTCAGGTATTCAGTGCTTTTTGGGCGAGCGATAGTGAGCCTGTTACTCAGAAGAAATGGGCCTTCAGCCAGAACAGCTTTCAATAGGAAAACAAAACAAAAGCAAATATGAACAAAATACATTGCTTGAAGGAGACAAAAGGCAGGTTGCCTGTAACGAGTGTCTTCCCTAAAGACAAAAAAGTGACAAAGCCAAATTCAAGGGACGTTGAAGTCAAAATGCCTCGACACAACACGTTCAAAGCTGTCTAAGTCATAGGATGAAGGAAAGATTGATTGAGGGAGAGAGTTCCAGAGTTCACTGGCTTGTTAAGTAGAAGAAAGACTGAGAAAATTTCCTAATTATTGGGTGGGAGAGCTGGACAGGATAGGAGTGGGACTGTGTTGAAAGGCGGGTGCCTCACACTCGGGGCAAGGGAGGGGCTATGCCCTGAGAGAGCTCTGAAGAACACTGATTGTTATAATAGCGAAATAGAGAGAAATAGATGCAACATTGCGGCATGTAGAAAGAGATTGTAGGGAACTAGTAATAGGATGCGAGTTGATGAGGCGAAATGCTTTTGATTCTACTCGTTCGAGATGTAAGGTATGGGTGGAGCCTCCACAAACATGCGAACAATACTGGGGCACACTGTGCCCCAATACAGAGCAAGAAGCTGTACGGGGGTGAAGTACCCACGGAGATGGTTGAGCACACCTAAAAAAAAATGGAAACTGTTTTTAGCAAGAGTGGTAATATGATCTTTCCAAGAAAGGTTGGATGAAAAAGAAATACCTAGAATATTAAGAGAAGATGAAGGGTTGAGTTGTGTATTGTTGTAAAATAGTTGATAGTCTTGTGGAAGATTGTGATGGAGAGATAATGGGAGAAACTGGGTCTTGGAGGCGTTGAAAGTAACAAGATTTTCTCTGAGCCAACCAGAAATATTTTATATATCAGAAGATAGGCGTTCTATGGCCTCGTCACGTTTGTTTTGAAGTGCTTGTGTGCAGGGTTGATTTGAAAACAAAATAGTTGAATAGTGTAAGGTAAGGTCAACAGCATATGAGTGGTGTTACGCTGGCCAGCTTGCCAGAATGCACTCGTAACTCGCTAGCGCTTGCCAGGGCAGTGATATGGGCTACAATAATCGTAGAACGATGTTGTTTCTTTCATAGAGTTCATGTTGTCACAGACAGATCAGTGGTGGTCTTTATTCTTGTCTGTGACACTTGGAAGTATTTTATATCAGTAATAGAGTATAAGATGTGTAGTGTGAAGTTAAGGAGAGAGAGAGCGGAGGAGGCAGCGTGGTTGTATTATGTGCGTGTGTATGTACGTGTGCCTCCCTCGCTCGCGCGGGCTTTCCCACGCCCTTGATTGGCCGGCGGGCCGGGCTACATCATAGGACGCTTGCTCTTCATGACGTAGTGGTCTGTGATTTTATTCAATTACTTATCCCTTCTGGTTCTGCATACGACTTCCATAGTCGGCCAGTCGTATTACCAGCACCAGCTTTCCATATATGTTTGCACTAGTTTTAGGGATTATTAGAGTCATAGTCATATGGTAGCCTAGTGTTGGGGTGCTTCTAATTATTGAGCTGTTCTTTCCCATTATTTAATGTTAGACAGTGGAAGGTATCTTTGGTCGTTGTCTGAGTTATGTATGTGGCAAGTCAGAGCCTGTACAACATCGACGAAGCTAGCTAGCCTGTAACCCTTGTGCCTCCAAGTCACTTAATGTAACATAAGGGAAATCTGTTCAAGGGGAGACAGTAGGCTACGAGCATGCTTGCGCTCTGCCTAGTTTCCTAGTACCTTTTTTGCCACTGCTAGACTTTATTAGTGAGAAGGACAGCATTGTGTATATTAACTTTCATTGTGTATGCTTTAAGAATTATTCACGCCTTATTTTAGCCTAGGTTGGTGTATAGTGCACAACCCAGTTTGGCTGTTACGTTGGCTAAGGAAGTACTGTTTCTGAGTTGTTATTATTAGTGCTGTCACAGAGTTGTTGCACTCCCTTGTTATATATATGTATCCTACTTATTGGTCTATTTAAGATACACGCTTTGGTGTCCTGCCCCTGCATTATTTCTGTTCTATATTAACGAGCATCTTAGAGCATCAGACCTTTTCAGAAGATTCCTTATCTGATTGCTGTAGGACTAGACTTCCAGTGTTTTCATAGAGCATTGAAGAGTTTAGTGTTGAGTACAGACTCACACTAAAGTTAACGTAAGCAATTATTCCTTTATTAAATCTTATATAGTTTATTCAAGCATTGTTTATACTTAAGAGCATTTTCGTAACGTAAGTACTCCTGTTGTGAGTTGGCTTTGCCGTCACCGGAAAGCCTTTGTAGAAGTGCACTAAAACCCAGTTAATTGATACCCCGTTATCCAGTAGATTAACTCTGAAGGGTTTTAAGTGTTTTTGTTCACAGGCGTAATAGTTCGAGGGTTTGGAATTAGCGTACCGTTGTAATAGATATAACAAATGGCCGTTGTGTTGCAGATATAGCCTATCATCTAGTCCATTATTAACCCGGGAGCTGCGGGGAGACTCTTAAGAGTTCCCCCGGCGCACTACGGGGAGACTCTTAAGAGTCAGAGAAAAAAAAAATCAACTTTTGACATCGAAAAAAAAAAAAAAATTTTTTTTTTTTTTTTTTATTTATTTTTTTTTTTTTTGGCCCCTGGGCCATGCAAAATCTCAGTCCTCTACCTCCCCTCCTTCCCCACTTTCCTCCTCTCCTTCAGTTATCACCTATTTTCCCTGTTATTCCCTTATTCTGAGGTATATTTTCGTGCTAACATTAGAAATCCGATTGGAGGGTGTGGTCATCACTGATAGCAAGCGAGTGCAAGAGAGAGAGAGAGAGTATCGATCGACTGTGTCTCAGTGGCCTTGGGGGAAATTGGCGGGAAAGCAGATTGCCTCACCCATACATTATACAACTCGCGGGCTATATCTCCGATTTTGACCATCCAAACGCTGTTTTCACTCGTTTTATTGTTGTTTCAGGTTAATACCTTTATAATCAACCCATAATAGGAGCATATGGATAAGTATTAATGCTATTAATGGCACAATGAATATTTTAGTGACGGAAACACCTCAAATACGTCAGCACAGGGGGACGTTTCCAATTACCCCCATGCGCACTTCAGAGGTTAAGTGCCTTTGTTTATTTCGTAGTGCCGGTCGTAACAAATGGCGATCTTGCCTAGTATGCCTAGTATTATATCCTAGTTGGTCGTAACAAATGGCGACCTTAGACCAGAATATAGTGAACTGAATATTGCATTTTTTTTTTTTTGGAGAAATCTTATTGCCATTTGGGGTTGAATTTATTTCTCGCATTGTTGGCAGTAGACATTGTTTTGAGGAAAAATAGAACTTGTTGGAGTTATTGGTGACCTAGTATTGTACTCAAGAACATCTTCAAATATTTTTTGGTGAATAAAGCTACGCAAGAGTTTGGCTAATTTTGTTTTGACTGAGAATTTTTGTTGTTGACTCCATCATGTCACTGGACGGGTCTGAGAATAGTGAGGGCACAGTGCGAGAGGCAGGTGCGGAGGTGGAGAAGGTGGAGTTGTTAATCGGCGTTCGGGTGGTGAACAATGAGGAGGATGCTCGGATATTTTTGGAGGAGCCTGTGTCAGCGGATCGTGTGTCGGGGCTAGACCGGTACAGACTGCAGTGTGTAGCCACGGTCTTAGCGTTTCCCGGTACTAGCGGTTTGTCGAGAAGTGAGCTGGTTGCCTGTGTGCTGGGTGGGGTGCATGGGGGTTCGGGTGGAGCGAGAGCTGGGGCACCTTTGGCCCAGCCCCCATTCCACTCGACTCCTACCATGGCGCCCCCTCGGGCTCTGGAGCGGGGTACGTTCCCGCAGGCCGATGCCCGCTGGCGGTTGGGTATGCCTCTAGGTGATCCACGGGGTGGGTCACCAATAGTATCACCCCCTCCTCAGGGTTTGTCTTCCGAGATGTTGAGCTCGAGCTCGCCAAACTTAAGCGGCAGGAGCGACAGGCTGAGCTTGAGCTCGAGCAGCGGAAGCATGAGGCTGAGCTCGAACAGCAAAAGCATGAGCATGAGCAGCGAAAGCATGAGCATGAGCAGCGAAAGCATGAGGCTGAGCTCAAGTATAAGTATGAGGCTGAGCTCAAGCAGAGAGAGGCTGAGCTCAAGTTTAAGTCTGAAAGGTATTGTGCCGATATTGACCTAGAGAAAACTCGTGTAGAGGAGACGAGGAACCGGGTCGTCCAGGGGGGTCGAGCCCATGACCATTCCCTGTCGCATCTACTTAAGTTGGTTCCAGTGTTTGATATGTTAGGAGTTACAGAATTTTTTCTCCGGTTCGAGAAAAAGTGCCAGGAGCACCAATGGCCCGAGGAGAAGTGGGCAGCCCTTGTTTCTTCACGATTGACGGGGAAAGCACTCAAGGCGTACGATGCTTTGCCCCTAGATTCCTGTGTGAATTACGAGTTGTTGAAAGAGGCTGTCCTGAGGGCGTATGAGCTACAGCCAGAGACCTATAGGCTGAAGTTTAGGGCGGTTCCAAAAAGAAAGGAGAGTACTTTCCAGGAACACGCTAGAGACCGGTCAGATGCATTTGAAAATTGGTTAAGGTCGGAGAAGGCAACTACTTTTGATTCAGTAAAACAACTAGTGTTGCTGGAACAATTTTTTAAATGTACTGGCAGTGACTTGACTCTTAACCTTAAAGAAAAGCGACCGAAAACTCTACAAGAGGCGGCTGAGCTGGCTGACCTCAGGATGTCATTGATTCGCGGGTGCGGGTCTGGACAGAGAGCTGAGGCAGGTAACAAGGGGCGTACCACTCCACCCCCCCGAATTAATGACGCAAACAATTATCCATTCAAGAGTACTGTTGCCAATTATGATCCCAAGTCGAAACCCTTCCCGTTAAAGAAAGGCCGGGGCCCTTAGCCATCTCAGGGTAAGTCCAAGAGTGAGGTGGAATGTTTCAAGTGTCATAAGAAGGGGCATATTGCGTGCTCATGTCCGAGCGCACTGCCTACAGCAGTGGTGTCACTAGTGAGCAACATCGGTGTGTCTTTGAGGTCTTCCGCGTTTACCCGGGGTAATATGTCGGTTGCGAAGTCGCAGTTGGTGCAGAAGCAGCAGGAGGGCTCGTCACCCGTCCGAGATGTTTTTTGTGGTCATAGGGGGCACGGCACTGTGAGGTGGGCTGGTGTGAGGCATAGTCTTTAGTTGTTGCGTGATACGGGCGCTTCCCAGACACTTGTTAAGAATTTCACTGGCAAGCCAATTAACGCGGCTCGGGTTGTGGTGGTTCAAGGTATCAATGCTACGCGGTCTTACCCGCTGGTCAGAGTGGAGCTTGAGGTAGACGGTGTGACACGGGAGTTGGATGTGGGTGTGGTGGAGAAATTGCCAGTTGAGGGGGTTGCCTCCTTCTCGGCAACGACTTTGCGGTGCCCACTTCCGAGGTTCCACCCTTAGTCGTTGCCGAGAGGGCGGCCGACACGAGTAGGGAGGGGCAAGAGTGGCTTGAGAGGTGTCAGATGCCGCAGATGGCTTGTGCTGTCACCAGGTCTCAGTCTGCTCAGGTGTCACAGCCTAGTACCCAAGTTCTAGACCAGCGGAGGAAGGATCGGAAGGAGAAAGTCAAGGCTGATCGGGTTGAGAGTTTGGATCCAGCGACACTCCTTGGTGACTCGGTACTTGCACCCATTATGAGGTCCGGAGTGGCCCCAGAACCTGTCCCCCCTAGTGACATGGTTGGCCGTGATAGCACTCCGCGACGGAAACGTTCCCAGGCGAAGCAGGCAAGGCTTGAGCAGCCTAGTATTGGGGGTGGCCACAAGTTGCTTCAGGAGCACTTAGATAGGTTGGCACCCTCGGATATATGTCGGTTGCAAGCAGAAGATCCGGGTCTTGAGAGTTGTGGGAACGGGGCTATTGAACTCGGCGAGAACGGGGAAGCATGTCATGTGAACCGGTTAAAGGAGTTTGTGAGGCAACCACCTGAGCAGCCTACTGTCCCTGTGTTGGTCTGCAGCGGCCAAGATGGAGAAGGAGAGTGGGGCAGTGAGGCACAGGTGGTGAAGAGTTGGGATTGTCATGTCTCGGCGGAGCAGTGGGCGGGGGACACGAGTTGGGTGGCTGTGGAAGCGCTTGAGCACCTGCCTGAGCAGCAGTGTGCATCGCTCCAGCACTCGCTCGGTTCATACCCCACTGTTTGTGCCGAGCACCCAGGCCTCACAACACATGCGGTGCACGATGTTCCGCTGACAGGTCACTTGAGTGTGAGTAAACCGTTGGCCTCGTTGTTTCAGTGGTTCAAGGTGGGCGACGAGGCTTTGGCATGGTTGTCAGGTCAGGGTCGACCCATGGCTGCTAAGGGTGGTGGTCAGAATCAGGACATTGAGCAGATTGGTGAGGTTGGCTGTGGAGTGGAGGCACCCGGTCGTTGCATAGCCTCCCAATGCTGCCCTAGTAATATGCAACAGCCCTACCATAGACCGACTGTATCTGGCCATGTCGCTGAAGGCGGTGATGCTGAGCAGGCAGATGTAGTCGCAAGGAATGCGGGGGTGCGCATGTATGGTATCGGTGGGGGAGCATTAGCAATTATGAACTATGGGAGTGACTGCACAGGTGGTACAGATTGTTCCTCTCATGACCTGGCTGTTCTAGGGACAAGGGTGGATAAGGAGGGAGATTATAGTGTAGAAACTGCGGTCTCGGCTGGGTTGTGGGAGGGCAATGAGCATGTTGTTCGTCGAGATAAGTTGCAACCTCTTGTTCCTAAGCGTCAAGAGAAGTTGTTTACTAGGCTGTGGCAGTACGTCCATATGTTTGTTGATTCTCCAGGCCTGATGTACGGGGTAGAATCCGACGTGGAGGCTGGAGACAGTGCAAGTCTCAAATTGGCTTCCTCCCGTATAAATCCTGCTCAACAGCCTGTCGTGAAAGCAGAGCTAGACTACATGTTGTAGAAGGGTCTGAGGGATAAAGGATATCGTGAGTGGCCGTTGCCAGTGAGTTTGCAACCTGAGTTGAGTGGCAAGATCCGTGTTTGTGTTGATTGCAAGAGTGTTGGTGCATTATCCCTGACAGACGCCTATCCATTACCCAGAGTTGACGACCCCATAGACCGCATCGGGGCTGCCTCGTTTATCACTAAGGTGGAAATAGTGAAGGGTTATTGGCAGGCCCCGTTGCCGGAGAGAGCGAAGAGAAGTGCCAGTCTTGTGATGAACTGGGCAGTTTATCAGTGCCAGGTGTTGTTTTACTGCCGGAACACAAGTTGGATGTGTGGCATGTTAAGGGCACTGATAATGTTTTGGCTGATTGTTTGTCACGGGAGGGTATGTCTTAAGGAGCACCCTCGCCGTTCAGTCAGTGGTTGTTTGAGAGTGGAGAAAAATTAGGCTTGCCCCTGTAGTGCAACGCCGCCAAGAACACTATTAAAAATATAAAAACCTCACATAAAAACTCTTTCTTTTTGATAGTATATAAGTGCAGTATATCACAGCAAGAATCTAAGACACTCTGAGTTGTTGTCTTAGTAGGCTAGGCTGGGTGAAGCTTGCTCGTTGAGCGTGATATAATTATTATGATGCTATTATTTTGGGGAAGTGTTGTGCAGATTTTTTTTTTATAATGCAGTGTTTTATGTTTGCGATCGTGCCTTGTTTTCACAACTTGGGAGAGTAGCTGGGTGATGCGTGGTTGGTGGGCATTCTGTCTGGTCAGATGTGGAGTTCACCTGAGGCTGATACGTCCCTCATCTTGGGCAGGGTGTTACGCTGGCCAGCTTGCCAGAATGCACTCGTAACTCGCTAGCGCTCGCCAGGGCAGTGATATGGGCTACAATAATCATAGAACGATGTTCTTTCTTTCATAGAGTTCATGTTGTCACAGACAGATCAGTGGTGGTCTTTATTCTTGTCTGTTACACTTGGAAGTATTTTATATCAGAAATAAGATGTGTAGTGTGAAGTTAAGGAGAGAGAGAGCGGAGGAGGCAGCGCGGTTGTATGATGTGCATGTGTATGTACGTGTGCCTCCCTCGCTCGCGCGGGCTTTCCCACGCCCTTGATTGGCCGGCGGGCCGGGCTACGTCATAGGACGCTTGCTCTTCATGACGTAGTGGTCTGTGATTGGAGGCCGCTGTCCTGGGAGGGTGGTGCGGGGCTCCTGCCCGCGTTTCTCCTGCAGAGCTTGGCACGGCGTGCTTGGTCCTACATGTCCTTTGCAATCTGTGCCCCATATAACCCCCTATACTACTTTCTCTCTCTCTGAACTTCTTCCTTTTCATACTTCTCTCTTTATTCAATTACTTATCCCTTCTGGTTCTGCATACGACTTCCATAGTCGGCCAGTCGTATTACCAGCACCAGCTCTCCATATAATTATGTTTGCACTAGTTTTAGGGATTATTAGAGTCATAGTCATATGGTAGCCTAGTGTTAGGGTGCTTCTAATTATTGAGCTGTTTTTTCCCATTATTTAATGTTAGACAGTGGAAGGTATCTTTGGTCGTTGTCTGTGTTATATATGTGGCAAGTCAGAGCCTGTACAACATCGACGAAGCTAGCTAGCCTGTAACCCTTGTGCATATTTTCCTTTGCGAGTGTAGCAGTATACAGGTAAAGGGCTTTTGCCTACTCTTACCTGTATGATTGCTACCTCATTTTGTTGACCTTTGTGGAGCACCAGGGCAAGACCAGATACTAGAGATCTGGACTTACCAAGAGAGCCTCCAAGTCATTTAACGTAACTTAAGGGAAATCTGTTCAAGGGGAGACAGTAGGCTACAAAGGAGTACAAAGGAGTACAAAGGAAATCAAGCAACAACAGATCTAGTAACCCTTCTAGGCTGCTTGTCCTCCAAAACACTGAGGAGCATTCAGCGTTCAGCTACGAGCATGCTTGCGCTCTGCCTAGTTTCCTAGTACCTTTTTTGCCACTGCTAGACTTTATTAGTGAGAAGGACAGCATTGTGTATATTAACTTTCATTGTGTATGCTTTAAGAATTATTCAACCCTTATTTTAGCCTAGGTTGGTGCATAGTGCACAACCCAGTTTGGCTGTTACGTTGGCTAAGGAAGTACTGTTTCTGAGTGGTTATTATTAGTGCTGTCACAGAGTTGTTGCACTCCCTTTTTATATATGTATATCCTACTTATTGGTGTATTTAAGATACACGCTTTGGTGTCCTGTCCCTGCATTATTTCTGTTCTATATTAACGAGCATCTTAGAGCATCAGACCTTTTCAGAAGATTCCTTATCTGATTGCTGTAGGACTAGACTTCCAGTGTTTTCATAGAGCATTGAAGAGTTTAGTGTTGAGTACAGACTCACACTAAAGTTAACGTAAGCAATTATTCCTTTATTAACGCTTATATAGTTTATTCAAGCATTGTTATTACTTAAGAGCATTTTCGTAACGTAAGTACTCCTGTTGTGAGTTGGCTTTGCCGTCACCGGAAAGCCTTTGTAGAAATGCACTAAAACCCAGTCAATTGATACCCCGTTATCCAGTAGATTAACTCTGGAGGGTTTTAAGTGTTTTTGTTCACCGGCGTAATAGTTCGAGGGTTTGGAATTAGCGTACCGTTGTAATAGATATAACAAATGGCCGTTGTTGCAGATATAGCCTATCATCTAGTCCATTATTAAGTGCCCTTGTTTAGTTCGTAGTGCCGGTCGTAACAGTGGATAGGACTAAAGGTACAGTTAAGTAGATCATTAATGAATATTAGAAAGATAATTGGAGACAGGACAGAGCCCTGAGGAACACCAGTGTTGATAGATTGAAGAAGTGAGCGATGGCTGTCCACAACTGCAGCTATGGAGCGGTCTGAAAGGAAATTAGAGACAAAGGCACAGATAGAGGGATAGAAACCGAAAGAGAGTAGTTTGGATATTGGAGATATGGTCCAGACTCTATGGACAGCTTTCGATATGTCTAGCGTAAATAATAGGGGAAAATCAAGCAAAATCCTCAATACTAATTAAACCAAATATCATAATAACCCACCGTTAGATCAGATATTGTAAAAGACAATTTACTTGACACTATCGCACACACCTTGATACTTCTAGATATACACTGTACCAATCAATAACAATTCCTCCCACTTCTTGAACTGATTGGCTCTAATTTGAACTTTTTGGTATTCCTTTACACTGTCTACAAATGATTAACGCTACCTTCCAATAGTTGGTTCTGTCCTGCTTTCTTTCATTCTGTCCTACACTTTTTCATTCTGTCCTACACTCCTTCATTCTGTCCTATACTCCTTCATTCTGTCCCGCACTCCTTCATTCTTTCCTACACTCCTTCATTCTGTCCCACACTCCTTAATTCTGTCCCACACTCCTTCATTCTTTCCTACACTCCTTCATTCTCTCCTACACTCCTTCATTCTGTCCCGCACTCCTTCATTCTGTCCTACACTCCTTCATTCTGTCCCGCACTCCTTCATTCTGTCCCACACTCCTTCATTCTGTCCCACACTCCTTCATTCTGTCCCGCATTCATTCATTCTGTCCCGCACTCCTTCATTCTGTCCTACACTTCTTCATTCTGCCCCGCACTCCTTCATTCTGTCCCTCACTCCTTCATTCTGTCCCGCACTCCTTCATTCTGTCCCGCACTCCTTCATTCTGTCCCGCACTCCTTCATTCTGTCCTTCATTATGTCCCACACACCTTCATTCTGTCCTACACTCCTTCATTCTGACCCACACTCCTTCATTCTGTCCTACACTCCATCAGTCTGTCTCGCACTCTTTCATTCTGTCCTGCACTCTTTCATTCTGGCCTGCACTCCTTCATTCTGTCCCACACTCCTTCATTCTGTCCCACACTCCTTCATTCTGTCCCATACTCCTTCATTCTGTCCCACACTCCTTCATTCTGTCCCATACTCCTTCATTCTGCCCCACACTCCTTCGTGCTGTCCTACACTCCTTCGTTCTGTTCTACACTCCTTCATTTTGTCCCACACTCCTTCATTCTGTTCCACACTCCTTCATTCTGTTCCACACTCCTTCATTCTGTCACACACTCCTTCATTCTGTCTCTCACACCTTCATTTTGTCTCTTACACCCTTCATTCTGTCCCACACTCCTTCATTCTGTCCCACACTCCTTCATTCTGTCCCGCACACCTTCATTCTGTCCTACACTCCTTCATTCTGTCCAACACTCCTTCATTCTGTCTCTCACACCTTCATTTTGTCTCTCACATCCTTCATTCTGTCCCACACTCCTTCATTCTGTCCCACACTCCTGCATTGTCCCGCACACCTTCATTCTGTCCCACACTTCTTCATTCTGTCCCACACTCCTTCATTCTGTCTCTCACACCTTCATTCTGTCCCGCACACCTTCATTCTGTCCCACACTCCTTCATCCTGTCCAACACTCCTTCATTCTGTCTCTCACACCCTTCATTCTGTCCCGCAATCATTAATTCTCTCTTTCACACCTTCATTTTGACTCTCACACCTTCATTTTGTCTCTCACACATTCATATTATCTCTCACTCCTTCAATTTATTTGGCACACCTTTACCCTATCTCGCAAACCTTCATTTTGTCTTTCATTACTTAATTTTGTCTCACTCTCCACCAGTATGTCTGGTACTCCTTCATTCTGTTCGGCCATCCTTCAATCTGTTCCACAACATTTTGATTCTATCCTACACATTTATTCTGTCCCGTCCGCTTGCTTCTGTCCCTCCCATTTTGATTCTAACCCACCCGCCTTGATTCTGTCACAGACGCTCTCATTCTGTCTTGTAAGCCTTGATTCCTTGATTTTTCCAGCACTCCTTAATGCTATCCTGCACTTCTTGAATCCATCTTGCCCTCCTTGATTCTGTCGCTGACAAAGCCATACACTACTTGCTCAAGCTTGACACTTTTGTATAGTTAGTTGACACTAAGTGAACTCCTTGACTCTCATATCAATTAATGTTTTCACCAACCAACTTTACTTCTAAACTCAATTAATGAAATCAACAAATACATGTAGCACTCCAAGGACTCGAACCTAGGATGCTCACACCGAAATTCCGAGCATTTATGCATTACGCTATCAAGACAAATCACAAGCAAATCGCTGAAACCAATTGCACATTTAATGATTCACATTAGCACTGAATGTCCCAGTTAGGCACACTGAAAGTAGAGCAATAGACATTATTTTTCTTTACCTGTTATACCAGAAATGTTCAGCAAATTCATCCATTAGCGTATTCTAATATATAGGAGACATAATTGGTTGGAATGAAAAGTAGCTGACTTAGCATCTGCCATGAGTGGTAATTAATGTTAAAGTTTTAAATGGAAGAAATATATCATGTGGTGTACCCCCGGATTCGGGTTAATGCAACTGCCTGACTAGATACAAGCAATCTCGTGAGGGTATTCAGATTCGCCTTTGTTAACTTTTTTGTGTAATGCTACTTTATATTTAGTGAACAACTTGGCACTTGATGACCCAATTACCCACTCCAATGGCACTCCATGACATAACTAGGCACTCCACGACATAACTGGCTATTCCAAGGCACAACTCAGAACTCCATGACGTAACTATACATTCTAGAATATAACAAGGCACTCCACAACGTAATTATGCAAAAAAAACGACGTAACTAGACACTCCACGACGTAACTCAGCACTTCACGATGTTTTCGATACTCCACGACGTAACCAAGCACTCCAGTCGTTTTAGGTACTCTAAGGTAGAGACTCCACGCCTCGCAATTTTAAGACAGATACTATTGTATACATCTAAATACGTGATGCAGTTTAAGATATATGTTTAACATTTGGTTGGGTTGGCAAGACCCAGGGACTGTCCTAAAAAAAAAAGTACCTGATGCTCGTAATTATACCTAAAAATATCCCCGCCTCGGAGCTCAGGTCGTCTGGCAATAGACAGATATGTATGAATATATAATATATCAATACAAATCCATGGTATAGCTGTACTTCTTTGTAATCTAAAACTGTTAATAGCCATAGTAAGACACATGAAGCACAAATAGACACCTACTGTATAACCTTTTTATCATGAGAAACCAGAATCTTGGGCCTTAAAATAGTTTTACAGCTACAAGTGAACTCTTTATGTAAGGGTGCAATATTATACCTGCGTGTGCATATGCTTGCATATGCGTGCGAGCATGTGCATGGGTGTGATATAAAGTGAGGAAAATAAAATAATAACAACGATATAAAATTGAAGACAAATATATGAAGTGAAAAACATTGGATAAAATAGTACATTTGGATAACATGAGATGACAAGAGAAGTAGGAAGGCAAGTAAGGAAGAGAGACATAAATACTGCTAAACATAGGAACGACTGAGAACCAATTATTGCAAAGTAGCCTACAGTTACGGTCCTTAACCTCATTTGGTGCGAGGAGGGTCTTTTAGGCTCTCTGCAAATTCGCTTCATTAGTTTGGAGATTTTCACACGTTTCATCCCAGTAGTTTAGTGATAATTAAACACATCACCCAATTCAGATGTCCAAGTTTGTTTGGGGGGGGGGGGGGGGGGGCGAGCTATAGCGACCCTGTAGCTAAGCCAAAATTGGCCTGCCGCCTTCGGTCGGGAGATTTTTATATCTAACATTTACGAATTTAACTTGAAAGGGAGTCTGGGTCGGATTTTGTTTTAGTTTGAAGGAAGTCCTTTATTCTCAATTTCACTCAATAAATGCTGGTGTTCCCCAGGGATCAGTTTTGGCCCCAACTCTGTTCCTCATTCATATCAATGATCTCATATCTACCACTCATAATCCAATACATTCCTACGCAGATGACTCAACACTCCACAGTTCCTTCACATTTACCAATTCTTTCACCCAACCCGATCTTATAAATTCAAAAATAAACACTGCAATTTCTCTGAACCAGGACCTTTCTAGAATTAATGAATGGGGACAAGAGAATCTAGTTTCCTTTAATGCACAGAAAACCAAGTACATTCAATTTTCTAACCGACAGAATCTCACTGACTCCCATATATTTTTAATGATGTAAATATTCCCACTTCCCCTAGTATTGACATTCTCGGTGTAACATTAACTACTAACTTGAGCTGGACACATTATGTTAGAAGCATTGCTAAGAATGCCTCTAAAAAACTGGGACTCCTGTACAGAGTTCGAGAATTCTTCACTGACGAGCAGTTGGCCGTAATATATAAAAGTCATGTGCGCTCTCAGATGGATTACTGTTCACCTCTGTGGGGTGGAAGTGGAGTGGTTGCATTGAGGCAGTTGGACAAAATTCAAAATAAAGCTATTAGATTAATCAATAACCTGCAATCACACAGGACCTTCCTACATTAGCCATACGAAGAAACGTTGCATCCCTTGCATTATTCTACAGATATTTTCACAGCAATTGTTCCGAGGAACTTGCTTCAATTGTGCCGCCTCTCCACATCTTTCCCCGTAGAACTAGGGCAGCTGAGAGCGCCCATGAATTTACACTTTCTCCTCCACAATGCAGAACTTCTGCTTATCAGAATTCATTTATCCCTAGAGCTACTACTCTTTGGAATTCACTTCCCTCGAATTGCTTTCCACAAACTTACAATCAACAAATGTTTAAATCCAGTTGTTACAAACATTTGATGAATGGAGGATGCCTTTAGGCACATGGACCTTTTTGTTTTATCTGTGTTTTTCCTTCCTCCGTTCATTGTCTCTTAAAAAAAAAAAAAAAAAAAAAAAAAAGTCCGGGATGGCAAGTTTGTTAGTCTAGGGGACAAACTAAAATACATTGCTCGAAAATGGCAAATGCAAGCAAAATCCTCAATAATAATTAAACAAAATATCACACTAACCCACAAGAGATTGTACCAGATAGTGTTATTTTGTGATAACTGTACTGCCGACACAAAGAGGAAACCATTAGGATACGGCTATACCTATAAAGTCAGTAGGCTTCACTTGTAAATATTCGTCGTGTCTTGAATGTTGAAGAGTAGAGGACCACAGATGTATAATAGTGACTGAAACCAGGTATATGTTGAATTACTGTTGACGCCAATGGAGAGAGAGAGAGAGAGAGAGAGAGAGAGAGAGAGAGAGAGAGAGAGAGAGAGAGAGAGAGAGAGAGAGAGAGAGAGAGAGAGAGATTTATGTATTTTGTGTTATTATGTATTTATTATATATGTTTTTATTTATTACTATATTTTCTTTTTTGTTCGTAACATCGGATCATTTTATCCTGACCATCCCCCAGCTGGGTAACAAAAAGTGTCCCTGGAGAAGCTACTAAAGAGGTCCCCTTAGAAGGCTTTAGTGGCTATGGTGACTACTTTTCCGGTTTCTGATACTGGAGGGTGTGGATACAAGGTCGGTTGGTGGGGGGGGGGGGGGGGGGGGGGGGCTGGAATTGGTGGATACTGCCGCTAAAATTGCTGAATTATTATGTGACAGCTTGCTTGTTTATTTATCGTAAGAATTATATGTATATACTGTGTATATATATATATATATATATATATATATATATATATATTCAGCCATGGACTGTAAATAAATAGGACGTATACATGTGAATACCATACATTACTAAAATAAGGATATACTGTTAATGACAAACAATATATTATTAGTAAAAAAATAGGAAAGGCTTAAAAAGGAAGGCAGATAGAAATATGTGTGACATACAATAAACGAATAAAAGGGGTAATTAAGAGAGGTAAGAAGATTAGGAAATATAAAATAATAAGAGGGGTAATAGGGGATAGGGAACGGACGAACATCAGAAGTAGAATTGGAAGATATTGGGATGACAAGAAAAAGTAGATATTTGTTTTCAAGATAGATAACTAAAGGCATGTAAGCAAATTGGGTATGGAATAACATGGGAGAGAAAGTAAGCTAAGTTAAGGTACAGTCACTCATTAAAATTCGTGGGCCCCTTATGTTTTCTGTTATGCAATTATATGTATCTGGATCGATTTTTGGATGGATCTTGTTTTTCAATAAATAGTATATATAGTTTTGTAGTTGATGTATAAAACATATAGACAAATTAATTTCCAGAGACATTCTTCCATTATTAGATATAGGCGAGGTCCACGAATTTGTATGCCTTACTGTACTAGAGAATGTGTAGGAAATTGCTAAGCCAGATTGTTGAGGTGCTTAGCACGTCTGCTTGTTAAACACTTGGTTCCGAATAGCATTGTATGTGTAAGAGTGCCCAGTTCTTTGAGTTTTAAGAGGTTACCTCGATTTTTCATCATTACATAATACAAAATATAGATTTAACGTGCCACACTATGTAATGTGACACCCGACAGCAGTCAGGACCGTGTAACCCTTGGATCATGGCAAAATTCCCAGTAGTTCTTCAGAGAAGTCAAATCCAAAAAACAAAATTGCCTCTTTCTCTTCAACTTATAGATTGCCTATTTTGTTTCAGCAAGGAAAAGTCTGACTTCTTTAATTGATGAGTCAGTCACAGGTCAAAAGTTGAAACAGTGAAACGGGACAAGAGAGGAAAATAAATGTCAAGGGGAGAGGGACGCATTCCATGTTATATTACTATTAGAAGGAACACGTAATTTGTTGGCCACATAATTTACTCAAATAAACCCCTATTTTAAGGAAAAACAGTGCCCAGCTTCGTATTATGCTCTACTAATCACACGACAATAATTTATCAGTCTTGTTACTATGGGTTGTATGGTGATGTAGCAACTGGAAATAAAGGACGAAGAGAACGAGGGGTGGAACAATGATGGTAGTGGACGAGTGGTGGTCCATCAAGATTGATAGGGGCACGCAAGTCAATTTTAATGTAACATAGATGGGGCAAAAAGATATTTTTGGCATTAGTTGATAACCTCATTAGTTACCCAGTGTATTTTACTAAAACCATATGTGACATAAATACTAACATGGCGATCAACGGAGTAGTAATGCCTGTGTGCAGGGAATCAATCGTATGTTTTCAGGTTAGGTATGGCAAGTAATATATACATTATTTGGAGGGTATCGTACACCAATAACGTAGTATTAAAACATAATTAAGCCTTTCAGCATATGAACAGGTTTCTTCATGTTATTCTACCTAACATTACTCGTTTATATTAAGGTTAGGAAGAATCTGTCAGAGTTTAAAGGTTACTAACAGATATTTATGTCCCATTCGATCCAAAAAGGTCCTTACGAAGCTGAATACAATCGTCTTATGTTATCCAGAATACTATAACATTTGCATCCTCGCATAATGAAAGAGCTAAACCAAAAAGTATTGAACAACTGAATTAGACTTTTCGCTTCTCGCAGTGTCGTCTGACTTAAAGAAGTGAGCAAGTATTCCTGCCCATAACTACTGTCTACAAACTGCCCCAATTCTGCTGCCAAAAGCAAATTTTTTCCCCCCCGGCCAAGGTCACTCTAGGGTGGAGCGGGTATAAAGATGGGTCGGTGTGGTCTCCCACCACAGTACGGTTCCTTCCTTAGCCATCTCAACCACCACCACCACACCGGCATCATGAGGGCTATGGTAACGTCTTCTTTACTGTATCTCTTCAATTATACTACTTCAACTTCGTATGGATGTGGATGTGTTGGAAAGTGTGAACAGGAACACCTTAAGATGAATCGGCCATGTGGAACGTATGAGAAGCGAATGACTAAGAGTGCGCGAGAGTGAGGTGGAGGGACAGAGAGGGAGAGGCAGACCGAGAGTGAGGTGGAAGGATGGAGTTGAGAGGTATGTGAGAGAGAGAGAGCGGTGTTGGTTGGGAGGAGGGGCGTCGGCTGACAGAGGACAGAGGTGCTTGGGAGCAATTGATCCGTGTCCACCCCTTCGGGGATCTTAACGTCTGGCAATAGATAAATAGATAGAACTTCGTCTTGTAAAATTCAATATAGTTCGTCGAATCATTCCAGTTATACTAGTCTACAGAATATATCTGCTTCTAAACGGAAGAGAAAGGGTCTTCTCGCTATGTTAATTACTGATAAGTGACTTTATTTTCATGATGTGATATATCGTCAATTATGCAAAGCCAAACAAAACTACAATAATAATACATACTAATTAACTACTGTATATAAGTAAGTATATATAGAGATGTTGCAGTGCATATTTTACAAAATGTGTTGGGAAATTGTGTGCTAGGAGATGAAATGTCTTGCCCGATTAACCCTTTCAGTATACAATAAAACATAGTTTACTTATACTATGGATATCACAAGACGATTTTTGTCGGCTTCGATGTAATCTGAAGGTCACATCTTAAGTTTTATTGACATTTTAAGGTTCTTGGTTCGGATTTGGTACCGTCTATACAATACATTAAGGTATGCTGACAAACCTAAGATTGTTGGAATTGTAGTCAAATTGTACTCAGTAGAGCACTCAGTAGAGCGCTTACCTCCTCCTACGCTGGCTGGTTCTATACCATTAATATCACAAGCCTAAATTTATTTCTGGATCTGGGTTCCAGGATATGATCCGGATCGGCACCAAAATTGAAGCTCGTCTTCCTTGGTGCATATCCTATTTGCTCACCAAATGTCTTGAACATCTCCGGATCGCCTCCTAAATTGAAATAATTTCTTCCTTGCCGCATATCCTATCTACCCACCAAATCTCGTGAAAATCGGTTCATAACCTAATGGCATATCTTGTTTACATTCGACAAGCAAACAAACAAAGAAACAAACGAAGCCAATAACATAATTTTCGTCCAACTTCGTTGCGGAGGTAATAGCTAGATTTATCTAAATGTCACCAGCTCTTGTAAATGTGAAAGTACAGGAAACTACAATATTGTAGAGGGTTGAATGTATTAAACCATCATAACGGGTTAATGTATTGCGCTGATTTGAATAAATGGTCATACACAATTCTAGAATCATATTTCAAAAGGGTATGCTCATGAATTTACTTTCAAACAATCATTAATACGGTGAGAGCATTACATTTTGTCGCCACTTTACACCACATGCATCACGTTCATGAGAATGCAAAAGTTGATATTTGACATTCGAAGTACATAGCCCAGCAAAGACAATTATATAATAAGTATTGTTTAAGGGAGTAGTGTGACTTTATTTTTTGACAATACTAATTACAGTAAATGCCTAACTTTTCGTCTATATATTTGAATTAATTGACAAAGTGTATCACACATTTATTGCTGCAACTCTGCAACTGTACATCAATGGTTACAACCAACTAAAGCGTTCCTCCTTCCTCAGGTTATTTTGGCAGTGATGGGTGTGTGTTCGGCTGTGCCCTTCATCCAGGACACTCCCGAGGTGGCGGCTGAGAAAGCCAGGTTCTTCCAAGCGTTCCAGGCTGCTTAGGCCGCTGCCCGCTCCGCAACTCACACCAACAACTTCGTGCCCCAGCAGGCCTTCGTCCAAGCCCCCGCCAAGTGGACCGGACCCGTGGCTGCCACTGTCCCAGCTGGTCTACCAGGATCAGCTTCTGTTGTGGCTCATACTGCTGATGTGTCAGCTGCCCGTAATGCCTTCTTCAACGCCTACAATGCCCAGCTTGCTGCTACCGTTGGCACTGCTCCTTCTCCCGCTCGTCCTCAGTCCACCCACTTCCAGGCTCCTGCCACTCCCTCCTTCCACTCCGCTCACACTTTCACCCCCGCAGCCCCAGTTCAGCCCCGTTGGACCGGTCCTGTAGCTGCCACCGTTCCTGCTGGTCTTCCAGGGTCCGTGTCCCAGGTGGCCGACACCCCCGAAGTTGCTGCAGCCAAAAATGCTTTCTTCTCTCACTTCCAGCAACAGGTTGCGGCTACGGCAGGTGCGCCGAGACGTTTCTAAAACCGACTGTGATAGACAAAGTTAGGGCTTGCAAATATAAATATGCAGCATTTCTGATTTGTATAAAACGAAATATATGTTTATTGTAATAATTTGTGTTACTATAGTGCATATCTTTCATTAGCGAGCTATTTCAGTAACTATTATTTTTGTTTATGAAATCCATCAACCCTATATTTGTGTGCTTGTTGTTTTATGTGTCCCTTGAAACAGTTAAACATTTATAAACTGAAAGTTTATCTTGCATCACCTAATGATTTATGTAACTACTGTGAGAATACCAACCACATTTCTTGAGACTTCCGTCAAAAGTTGACTCCATACGTCAACTCTCTACACACATCCTAACACGCTCCTTGTACAGTCGCGAGTCTAAATAAGCATACACCAATTTGAATCTTTGACATTGTAACACTACGATCTGAAGTATCTGGGAAATAATGAAATGTTGTATTGTCTCGCTTGGGATCGATACATATTTAAAACGGATGCATACCAATAACAGTTCTTGACTGTACACACTGATCCCTCTTTGTACATAATGCTCATGTCCTTCAACTTGGCAAAATAATTTTACATTTCCTTACCCTCCCTCTGCAAGATCCTGTTTTTGCACACTGCTACTTTCCTTACACTTTCTAGTCATCCCCTTGCAAATTCGCATCATCTTCTACACTCTGATCCTTTTACTGCATATCCTGATTCTCACATTCCGTATCCTAATCTTTTCACCCTAAGTATATATATATATATATATATATATATATATATATATATATATATATATATATATATATATATATATATATATATATATATATTTATATATACAGTATATATATATATATATATACTTTTTTTTTCTATATCTCAACGACTGAGGCTGTTCAGTAACCTGTAACTCTTGCGAGGCCCAGAGATTATCGAGTGAAATTTTGATGTTTTGGATGATTCGTATTTGTGTCGCACCGACTAGATGGTGACAGTGGAGCTTCAAGGTGTTGGTGGCTTCCTTTCTGCTGCACAAGATGACGACACCTTATGCATACATGTCATGTGATTTGGAGAGAGCATCTATACAGTCGTTCACAGCAACTTGGACAGTAGGCGTCCGGCGGCAGAAGGTCGGAAGCACCCAAAATAAGTTTGATACATATTCCATAACGAAGGCTGAAAAATCACAGTTTTAGACATTTTTGTGGTGCTTCCGACCTTCTGCCGCCGAACGCATATAAGGCGTTCGGCGGCAGGTCGGAAGCACCAAAAAATGTCCAGAACAGTGTTTTTTCAGTCTTCTGTATGGACTATGTATCAAACTTTTTTTTGGTGCTTTCGCCCTTCTGCCGCCGGACGCCTCGTATATCGTTGACCATCTTCTTTACAATGAGTTGGTGACAATATAGGGTGTATTTGATTAACGTGTATGTGTAGCCAGGATATTTGCAGAATTTCCAGAATTATCAAATTAGCTCAGACAATTCCCTGACGTCCATTTGGTCCGCAGTACACAATGCTATTTGCTGAGCTATCGCCTCCCACCGATATACAGTATATATTCCAAGCATCATCTTGCACATTCTAATCCTTTCACTTTGCTTCATAATTTTCTTCATTCACATCCTGATCCCCTTTTTGAATATCCTGATCATACCTTTTCATTTTCTGATCCTCTCTACACATTTTGAATAATTTTACATAATCTGATCCTCTCATTGCCTGACGTGACACATTCAAAAGTTCTCTTCGTCATTGATTATCACTTCTTGCTACAGTCTGGCAAACTACTATTGCCAGAATAATATAGCTACTTAATTTTAATAATGTAGCCAGAAATACCAATATTTGTAAAATATAGAATGTGCAATGAAAATTATATATACAGTACGCTCAACGTAACTACCGTACTAAAGGTTAGGTATATGTTAATGTTTCCTCTCTGAAAATCACTTATAAATATTATTAATTATTTGAGTAATATTCAACCCTGAAAAGCAACAACCGACCAGTAGAGGCTAGTCCACTACACCTTTAACCCCCGCCGAGCGACACTCAAAGTGCACATGAATAGCTTTGGGACATATTAAGTGCTCAAGCGTATTGGGCACTTCGCCACAGAAAGAATGATGATCAAGACCCTGAGGATCAGACCATCCACACCTTTGTCTAACGATACCACCTGACCAAATCCTTTACCACCTTCTTCACCCGAAACGTCCAAGAGTCTGGAACCATTTAATTATATTCCAGTCAGAAGACTCTCGAGGGAGCTTTATTTTGAGACCAGTGGTGGGATTGTTCACCCAATATCTGCAAGAATTTAATCTGCTTACTGTTCCCAGTAAATCGATCAACTTACCCAGTTGATTGAACCCATGTAGGACACTTATTTATAAAAAGCTAAAAACATTATTAGTTTAAAATATCATTGAAATATATATATGATGACATTATCCCACCTTTTCACAAACCACTCATTCGACCTAGTTTGAAATATATAATGCATAAACTGGAAACAATGCATCAGTCATTAACATGGATACTTACCAGCACTTTACAATAATCTCTCAAATTACACGGAAGTTAGGTGTTGTAAAATAATTGGAAAGTAATTTCACTAGCATGAGGCATAGCCCATCATACCTGTTTGTGATCCAGCTGGCTCTCACAAACACCTCCTCCTTTTCATCTACTTAGCTACACTAAACAAGGACACCGCACTTCTTTCGGCCACACAAATTATCCCTAACTTACGAATAAAGAAATAGCCCAGCCTCGGAGTCCCCGGAGTGGGGGGGAGGGGGAGGGGGGGGGGGCACACCCGGCCGACCTTCCCCTAACGACCCCTCAACATTCTCTGGACCTCGACCTGTTATTTGTACTATTAACTTTTTGCAATATTCCCGGCTTTCCCTCTAATTTTCCTTCTGTTGAATGCCATCTCTCCTACTACAAAGCTGATATTCTCGTCCTCACTGAAACTCAGGTGTCTGAAGAAACTGCCAGCAGCCCCTTCTCTGTATCCTCCTACTTTCTCTATCCTAGTTTCAAAGCCGAAGGCAGATGTTGTGCATACGAGCGCAACAAACTCATTTGCTCTCGTGTTCCCAATTTCGACTCCTCTGAATTCTCAACTGTATGGCTCAAACTATTCTGTCATTCTCATACTAAATATTTCTGTGCTGTCTATATCTCCCCTAACTCTACTGATTTTCCCAAATTCTTTGACTACCTAAACTCTAAAGTGGAACACATCCCATCCATCTCTCCTTTCTCAGAAATATCCATATTAGGTGATTTCAACGTTCACCACCGCCAATGGCTCTCGTCTCATTCCACTGACCAACCTGGTGAACAAGCCTACATCTTTTCTATCCTAAATGACCTAGAGCAGTTGGTTCAGCAACCTACCCGTATCCCAGATAACTTTGGAGATCGGCTCAACATTCGTGAATTGTTTTTAACTTCTAACCCTTCCTCTTATACTGTCAATCTTTTTTCTGTTTTGGGCTCCTCTGACCATAAACTTATCTTTGTCACCTGTCCTTTCTCTCCGGTACGGCCACGCGATCCTCCTGGGCGGCGGCGCTTGTGGCACTTTGGCGCCGCCGACTGGGAGGCTCTCCGGCGGTGCTTCTTTGATTTTCCATGGAATGATTTTTGCTTCTGTGGCCAGGGACCTTCAGAGAGTACTGAACGCATTACCGAGGTAATCCTCTCGGGCAGGGAGGCATACATTCCATTTTCTTTCACTCAGACTAATGCAAAAAAAACTTGGTTTACTCACGCTTGTTCTACTGCTGTCTGCAATAAGGAGAAAGCTTTCAATGGTACCGACACCTTCAAACCTCAAGAATCTCATACTTCCTGCTTCTACCCAGAATCAAGCCAAATCTGATCTTTGACAAGCCAAAGACATTCATCAATAATAAAAGCAATGAACTATCCAACTCTAGCTCTTCCCAAGCATTCTGACATCTAGCCAAAACCTCTCCAACAATTTTTCTTCTTCGTCTTTTCTTCCCCTTTTCCACTATGATGGCACTACCGTCACTTCTTCCTATGACAAAGCTGAACTCTTCACCCAAACTTTCGCTAGAAACTCCACCTTGGATGATTCCAGTGCTATTCCTACCTCTCCATCCCCTTCTCACTTAAACATTAAGCTACCATAGCGCGGTTGGGAATATGAACATGCTTATATTAATATCCAGTATTCGAGAATAGATAATAAGCCGTAGGCGTGTGCATAAACGTTTAACCGTCCTGGTAGTGTAATGGTTAGAATATTTAAATATTTGTGTGTGATAACCCAGGTTCGAATCCCGGTGGATCACATATATACTTTCATTAATTTAAATGGAGGTGTTTGGTGTTGTGGTGAAATTAATAAAAATATAGATTACTCATGCCTAATATCCTAATCTCTTCTAAAGTTGTACTTTCTACCCTCTCTGGGCTAAATACTAAGAAGGCGTATGGTTCAGATGGTGTTCCTCCTGTTGTATTAAAAAACTGTGGTTCTGTGCTGACTCCCTGTCTAGGCAAACTCTTCCGTCTCTGTGTCTCCTCCTTCTTGCTGGAAGTTTGCTCTCATTCAACCTGTCCCACCCCTCTCATTCAACCTGTCCCAAAAAAGGGTGACCACTCTCAACCTTCCATCTATCGTCCAATTGCTCTCATATCTTGCATCTCCAAAGTTTTTGAAACAATTCTTACTTGAAAATTTCTTAAGAATCTCTCTTCCCATAATCTACTCTCAGATCGCCAGTATGGATTCCTTAGGGGTCGCTCTACTGGTGATCTTCTTTCTTATCTTACTAACTCTTGGTCATCCTCCTTTCGGGACTTCGGTGAGACTTTTTCTATTGCACTAGATATATCAAAGGCCTTTGATAGAGTCTGGAACAAATATATAATTTCTAAACTACTCTCCTTCGGTTTCTATCCCTCGATCTGCGCCTTTATCTCTAATTTCCTTTTTGGCCATTCCTATCAACTCTCGTGTTCCTCAGGGTTCTGTCCTATTTCCAATTATTTTTTTAACCCTTTCCGTCTCATATGACGCTACCGCGTCATATGAGCCTAGTGAAATAGCTCAATAATTTGTTATATGACGCTTCTGCGACATTTTGAACTCAGTAAGTTAGGTAAGTTAGATCATAATCTGTCGATTGATGGCAACCCAAAATTCCTCTGACTCCTAACGGTCCCTCAGTGTGAGAAAGGCTGTTGTGGGGGAAATACCGGGCGGTCTGCTAACCCGTGAGTAAGTTAATATATCCCGTCTGAGGGGGTTAATATTCATTAATGATCTTCTCAACTGTACCTCCAGTCCTATTCATTCATATGCTGATGACTCTACCTTACTCTATTCAACTAGTTTTTCAGAACCCCCCAGCAAGCAATCACTCAAAAGTTCATGTGATGATGCCATAGAACACTTATCTTCTGACCTATCATCCATTTTCATTTGGAACAGAGAAAATCTTGTTGCTTTCAATGCTTTCAAAACCCAATTTCTCATTTTATCTTCCCGTCAAGAACTCCAACAGGTCTATTCCCTTATACTGCAACAATATACAAATCAACCCTTCATCTTCTCTCAGTATTCTCGGTGTCTCCTTTTTTTTCTGAACTCACTTGGAAAGACTATATTACCACCCTTGCTAAAACAGCTTCCCAGAAGCTGGGTGTGCTCAACCACCTCCGAGGGTTCTTTACCCCTGCACACTTTTTGCTCTGTACAGGGGCACAGTGCACCCATGTATTGAGTAGTGTTCACATGTGTAGGGAGGATCAGATCACACAGCACTTCTTGACAAAGTAAAAAAGAAAGCCTTTCGTCTCATTAACTCACTTCCACTCACTGACTCTTTTCAATTTCTCTCTCTCTTCACCGCAATGTTGCGTCTCTCTCGCTATTCTACCACTACTACAATAATCAGTGTTCCTCAGAGCTGTACGGAGAGTACGTAGCACCCGTCTTGCAACACAATCCCACCTTTACTCTGTTGCAACTCTCCAACCCAAGAGCGAAACGATATTCCCAATCTTTCTTCTATTCAACAGCTGAGCTCTGGAACTTTCTCCCTGAATCCATCTTCCCCTCATCCTATGACTTAAATTGCTTCAGACTCCGTGTTTCTAGGCATTTAGGTTCGAATATTCCTTGATTTTGGCCCTGCTATTTTTTTCAACTCTGGGGGAGGCATTCGTCACAGACAGTTCTGCCCTTTGTCTCCCTCATTCACATAGGCAAAATAAATACCTATCATAACCACATTAGTAGCAAACTTGTGGAAATAGTTACCCAAGAGAAGCTAGAAAACGAGGGACTGTTCTATATATAACAATCCGCAAAGACGAACATTTTGCTTTTAATCCAAGACATGCTAGGTGAACAAATAATTATCATACCTTTTCTCCACAAATCACACATGAATCAAACTCTCATTCATGAGATTAAGTATATTCTTCAGAGGCCATGCATGAAATGGAATATTATTGAGGTATAGGTTAACAATCAGACTTGTTTCCCATCTCTAACCTGTTTGTGAACGCTTGCAAGTTTTTGCACAAATCGGTATGAACATATACAGTATATGCAGAATATACGTAATACCATTAATTCGTTCTAACTTCCCTGCAAACTCCAGTACAAATCCTAATGCTGCATTGTAGTTCCATTTATACATTTCCTTTGCAGGCTTTTCCTGGATTGACACCCCCTATCATAATGGGCGACACCACAAAGGCGAATCTTATGTTCGTGTCATGTGATATTGGCTTAAAATGAGACACAGATTTATGTTAAGCTCATTCAAAAGCTTACATTTGCTTAATGTCGTCATTCAAGAACAACAGGAAGAATTAGTAAGGATATTAATTGACATTAATGGGCCCTGGCAAGATTTTTGAAGTGTCTGCCTAATCTCATATTTTGCAATCAATCAAACGAATCGGACAACAAATTGCGGACATCTGCTCTGTGTGAGGTCGTTCATTGGACACCCCCCAACAAAATGGACACCCCATGACCAAACTGGACACCCCCTGACACAACTTGCCACCCCCTGACACAACAGGACACCCTCTGACACAACTGGCCAACCCCTGACATAATTAGCCACCCCCTGACAAAACCGGAAAACCCATGACACAACTGGCATTCCCCTGATATAACTGGACACCCCTTGACAAAACTGGACACCACCTGACACAAGTGGCCACTCCCTGACACAACTGGACACACCCTGACACAACTGGACACACCCTGACACAACTGGACATACCCTGACACAACTAGACACCCCTGACACAACTGGACATACCCTGACACTAGACACAACTGGACACACCCTGACACAACTGGCCACACCCTGACACAACTGGACACTCCCTGACACAACTGGACAAGCCCTGACACAACTGGACACACCCTGACACAACTGGACACACCCTGACACAACTGGACACACTCTGACATAACTGGACACACCCTGACACAACTGGACACACCCTGGCACAACTGGACACACCCTGACACAACTGGACACACCCTGACACAACTGGACACTCCCTGACACAACTAGACATACCCTGACCCAACTGGACACTCCCTGACACAACTGGACACACCCTGACACAACTGGACACACCCTGACACAACTGGACACACCCTGACACAACTGGACACACCCTGACACAACTGGACACTCCCCAATACAACTGGACACACCCTGAAACAACTGGACACACCCTGACACAACTGGACACACCCCGACACAACTGGACACTCCCCGATACAACTGGACACTCCCTGACACAACTTGACACTCACTAACACAATTGGACACACCCTGACACAACTGGGCACTCTTTAACACAACTGGACACACCCTGACACAGTTGGACACCCCCTGACAAAACCGGACACCCTTGACAAAACCAGACACACCCTGCCACAGGTAAACACAATCTCACACAACTATTCACACCCCGACACAATTAGAAACACCCTGATACAACTAAACAAAACCTGACACAACTAAACACCTGACACAACTAACCACGCCCTGACACAACTACATAACACCTGACACAACTAAACAAATCCTGCCACAGCTTGACAACCCCTTACATAACTAGACAACTCCTGACACAAATAGACAAACCCTGACACAACTAGACACTCCCTGACACAACTAGGCACCCCCTGACACAACCAGACAACCCCTGACACAACTAGACACCACCTGACACAATTAGACACCCCCCTGACACAACCAGACAACCCCTGACACAACTAGACACCACCTGACACAACTAGACAACCAATGACACCACTAGAAAACCCCTGACACAACAAACAACCCCTGACACAACCAGACAACCCCTGGCACAACTAGACTCTCCTTAACACAACAAACAACCCCTGGCACAACTAGACACCCCCTGACACAACAAACAACCCCTGACACAATAAACAACCCCTGACACAACTTGCCACCCCCTGACACAACTTGCTACAAATGGCCACCCCCTAACACGACTGTCCACCCCCTAACACAACTGACTACCCCCTAACACAACTGACCACCCCCTAACACAACTGACCACCCCCTAACACAACTGACCACCCCCTAACACAACTGACCACCCCCTAACACAGCTAGCCTCCACCCTGACACAGCCAACAACCCGTGACACAACTTGCCACCCCCTGACACAACTTGCCACAAATGGCCACCCCCTAACACGACTGTCCACCCCCTAACACAACTGACTACCCCCTAACACAACTGACCACCCCCTAACACAACTGACCACCCCCTAACACAACTGACCACCCCCTAACACAGCTAGCCTCCACTCTGACACAGCCAACAACCCATGACACAACTGACCACCGCACAACACAACTAGACAACCCCTGACTCAACTAGACAACCCCCGACATAACTGGCCACCGCCTGACACAACTGGTCACCGCCTGACACAGCTAGACTCTCCCTGACACAACAATGTACCCAACGCTGAACAATTGCCGTCTTGCGAGTTTCGATCTATAAGGAAGTTGGAGCTGTAGACAACGATATTGAACAGAATTTACAGCTAAAATAAGGTCGTAGTACATTTATCAATACATAAAACCCAATTTATCCATCAGAAATGTACATTATTATTGCATTTCTGTTTAATATCGATGTTCACGGTTCCAACTTCCTTATAGCCTGAAACTCGCAAGTGGTCAATTAACAGTATTGATGTACTGTAGCTCCGTAATTGCTGTAATACTGACCTTGAATATGATACCTTTATGGATAATTATAACGTTTGTAGATATGTCCTTTAGTTTATTTATTTTTTGATATCTAATAATATATTAAACATATATTGTATACCTAAAGATCTTTACATTTCTCACAAATAACAGTTTCATAAACAGTATTATTGTCTGTTTATATAATTCAGAAACAATTTCAATCACATTCTAATATCTACATTTATAACAATATAACCAAAGTGATGGAAGTTAAAACGAAGAGTTTATAAAAATAACGAATACCTCAAAAACATAATATTTTGCCGCCATAATACCTAAACATTCATATGATAGGGGCAACAAATATGTTTTTTGTGACCGTGCTGGCATGGTTTAAACCAGACGATCATATGTTAATGCCACGGAACGACGCATTATATAGCGGTTGAGTAATGTTTGCTTACTAAAAACTAAAAATAAGTATAATACATTTCAATGACGCAAATCTACATATCTTTACATTATAACGCTGTGAAGTCACATAGTAATAATCTAATTTATTCATTTCACTCTCAACACCAAACACCTACCAAAGAAATTTATGAAAGCATGTGATCCTCCCATGATTCGAACCTGGGTTACTACATACAGATCTTAAACACTGAAACCATTACACCATCAAGACAGTTAAAGGTTAAGTACATGACTAAGATTTTATATCCATTTATCGAATACTGGATATCAATCTAATCATGTACCCAGACCCAACTGTACTTAGTAACTACTGTAAGACGTGGAAACATGGTTAGACTCATAAAAAACCGAGACAGTTATACTTTGGAAGAGTTTTACAGTTACTGGTGAGATATTCATATAAGGGTGCATTGTAATACCTTCAAGATTCCTAAGCGTGTGGCTACGTGCGTGTGTCTGTGCATGAACAAAAAAGCATGTGAGAGAGAGAGAGAGAGAGAGAGAGAGAGAGAGAGAGAGAGAGAGAGAGAGAGAGAGAGAGAGAGAGAGAGAGAGAGAGAGAGAGAGAGAGAGAGAGAGAGAGAGAGAGAGAGAGAGAGAGACTAAAGACTAAAAGGATGGTTGATGGACAATGACAACCATACATGAATCAGGTAATTAGGAAAAATCAACGAAACTGTGTTGGAACGTGATAGCCAAAATCAATAACAGGCTTTAAAAAAATGTCCATGTGACGCCACATTTAGACACATAGTTGAGAATATAATGCTTGGTCACCCGTTATTATAAAATAAAACCTGTTTGTTTATCACTTCGCCTATGTCCATACCCTGGCCCATCTGCTTTATGACGTAATCACTTTCATGTCTTGCGTCCAGGTTCTATGGTAGCAACAAGAAAGGGTGGATGAATTATAGGAGGAGGAAAAGGAGGGAGAGGGTAGGAGTACAAATGAGTACAAAGGAAATCAAGCAACAACATATCTAGTGACCCTTCTAGGTTGCTTGTCCTCCAAAACACTGAGGATCAAGTGTCCAAACAGTGGTTTAGAGTGGGTAAGGGAACATTGGAAAGGGAATTACTGCCCTGGAACTAATGTCCGTGGCAGGATTAGGAAGTTAGTAGGGGACAGATGGGTTAGTAACTGAGGGGGGGATAAAATAAAGTTATTCATTTACAAACGCAGTCAGTCGCGGGTTTGATGCGAGATATTTGTCTAGGCGGAGTTTAAATGAATCAACGGTGATGCAGTCTATAACGTTTCGGGGAAGCCCATTCCACAAGTTGACAACTCGATTGAAGAAGAAATTCTTAGATTCGTGTGAGTTAAAAGATTTACCAATAATTTTGCAACCGTTTCCCCGCGTGTAATTAGATTGGTCGATAGTGAAGTACTTACTACAGTTCATATTGTCGATGCCTTTGATGATTTTGAACACTTGAATTAAGTCACCTCTTAATCTGCGCTGGGTTAAAGGAAATAGATTTAATTCTCTAAGACGCTCTTCGTATGGTTTGTTCTTTAGGCTAGGTATCATTTTGGTAACTCTACGTTGAACTCGTTCTAGCTTGTTTATATCTTTTTGGTAATAAGGGCACCAGGATTGAACGCAGTATTCCAGAAGAGGGCGGACTAATGAATTGTAAAGGGTTAGGATAACTTCTTTGGATTTATGCTCAAATGAGCTGCCTATAAAGCCAATTATTTTGTTTGCCTTCTTAACAACTTCTGAACATTGTTGACTCGGTTTTAGGTTACTCGATATTGTTACTCCCAGATCGGTTTCTCTGTTTACATTCTTAAGCTGAGTGCCATTCATCGAATAGTTTGCTTTCTCATTTAGGTATCCGATATGTAGTACTTTACATTTATCCGCATTGAAACTCATTTGCCAAATTTGGGCCCAACATAACAATTTATCTAGATTGTGTTGCATATCGTCAACTTGTTCTTTTGAGAGTACGCTATTTGCAATTTTTGTATCGTCAGCAAATTTTGAGATTGTACAGGTGAGACCCTCATCTATGTCGTTGATGTAAATTAGAAAGAGAATTGGTCCTAGTACCGATCCCTGGGGTACCCCGCTACTTACATTGGTCCATTTTGATGCCTTACCGTTTATGACTACTCTTTGCTTTCTGTCGCTGAGCCAATTTTCTATCCATTTCAACACACCGTCTTGTATTCCATGCGCTTTTAGTTTTAGCAGTAAACGTTTGTGGGGAACTTTGTCAAAGGCCTTTTGAAAATCAAGGTATATAATATCTACAGCTTTACTCTCATCGTAGAGGTTGAGGATATCATGGAATAAGTCTAAGAGGTTTGTTAAACAGGAACGTTTTTTACGAAAGCCGTGTTGAGTATCTTTAAGTATGTTATTTTCCTCTAAGTGATTTACGAGTCTGTCTCGTATGACCGTTTCTAGCATTTTACATACAACTGAGGTTAAGCTAATTGGACGATAGTTACTTGGTAGGGATTTGCTGCCTTTTTTGAATATCGGTGTTACGTTGGCTAGCTTCCACTGATCGGGCATAGTTCCAGACTGCAAGGATTTATTGAATAGTAATGTCAGTGGTTTAGAGAGCTCATCCTTAGCTTCCTTTAGAACTCTAGGCGAGATTGTATCAGGTCCAGGCGTTTTATTTACCTTGAGTTTATCTAAACAATTCAATACTTCTCTCTCTGTAACGGTGATATTGCTTAGAACATCTGAATTATCAATCTGAATCGGCGATGGTGTAGGGATATCACTGAGGTCTTCTGTTGTAAAAACTGATGCAAAGAAGGTATTGAGGGCATTACTCATTTGTTCTTCGTCTTTGGTGTATTCTCCATTTTCATCGACTAACGGTCCAACAGTTGAAGTAACAACTTTTTTCTTTCTGATATAACTATAGAATTCTTTGGGGTTTGTTTTACTTTGATTCGCAATATGTAACTCTAAGGTCTTTTTACTTTGCTTAATTAACTTTTTGGCTTTGCGTCGTAGCTCTACAAATTTCAGCCGTTCTTCGTCATTTTGTGAGGATTTTAATCTATCATTAGCAAATTTTTTAGCAAGCAGGCAATTTGAAATATCTTTATTCCACCATTTGGGATTATTGTTATGGCCTGGACGCCGAGTTTTCGATGGTATGCAGTCTTGCACTGCTTTTAGGTAAGTGGCTTCGAATAACTTCCAAGATGTATTTATGTCGTTATTGTGAATTAAAAAGCTCCAGTCAGTTTCTTTAAACATAGCTCTAAGTTTATGGAAGTTTGCTTTCTTGAAATTAGGGACTTTTTCGATGCTACTATTTGGTTCGTTACTAGTAAACTTTAAAGTGAAAGTTATCGTACGATGGTCGCTGTTACTGAATTCATCACCAACATTCAAATTCTCTATTAATTCTTCTTTTGTTGCAAGTACAATGTCAAGAACGTTATTACCACGGGTCGGCGTTCCAACAAATTGATAAAGCGAACTCTCTTGCAAGTTCGTATACAAGTCATGTCCGGAGTGTGAAGTAAGAGTATCGCCCCACTTGGTCACAGGTAAATTAAAGTCACCAAAAATTATGGTATCTTGTGAGTTACTTACATCTGCAATTTGTTCGTAAATTTCTCGGTCAGTTTGCACTGATTGAGCTGGAGGCCTGTATATTAATGCAAGTATTATTTTGGTACCTTTATTATTCTTTATTAGCACAAAAGATGCGTCGACGTTCACAATTTGAGGTTTTGACAAGAGGGTAGGGTTAAGACTTTCTTTGATATAAAGTAAAACGCCACCTCCATTTCGATTTATTCGGCTTTTCTCAAACATTACATAACCGGGAAGTGAATACTCTGCTAAAAAGTCTCTATCTTCTGTATTGAGCCAAGATTCTGTTATGCCAATCACATCATAATTTTCTGTAAACACTAGCTCCTCTAAATCTGAAAATTTATTGCGTATGCTACGAGTGTTTGCATAGAAAACCTTTAAATTTTTTATTTTAGAACTCACGGAACGCTCTTTAATAATATTTTTGGTTCTTGTCAGATCTACATTTATGTTCATGGCTGTCCTCGGTCCTCGCTGTCTTCGGTCCTTATCGCTGATGGTCCTCGGTTGCCTCTGTTTTTTTCTTGGCGTTGGATGATTTATGTCACTGCTGCTTCTTCTCGGATGGCGTTTTTTGATCCATGGCTGCGGACTGCTTCGTGTAGGAGACGACCCATGCGTGCTGAACCCACAGGGTTTAGATGAGTGCCATCCTTGCGGAACAGAGTAGGCTGGTTGTAGAAGTTGTCCCAGAGGTTGATGAATTCAACTTCTTCCCTCAGACACAAATGTTTTAGTCGGCTATTTGTGCTGAAGGCCTTGTCGTAGAATTTGTCAGGTGCGTCGATCTTGGGGAGAATGCCTGAGATGATGATATTCCTTGACTTGTTTTTGTAGTGCTGGATCATCTTGCGATATTTCTCCATCAACTCTTCGGATCTGGTGCGCATGACGTCATTTGAACCAGCATGGATGACAAAAAGGGTAGGAGGAGGTAGAGGGGTAGCAAGAGGAGGGGAAGGGGAGGGGTCATTGAAGGTAGCTGGTTCTTTAAAGTTAACCCTTTCACGCACATATGACGCAGAGGTTGCCAGATTAGCAATAAGAAATAGAGTTCTCTCACTCTTATGATTACCTCTCCAAAACTAGTTTTCTGCCCACTGTTACGACCGGGGCTACGAATAAAACAAGGGCACTTAATGCTTGGACTAGTAATAGGGCACTATGCAACAACGGTACGCTAGATCCAAACCCTTGAACTTATATGCTGGCGAACAAAAACACCTATACCCTCCAGAGTTAATCTGCAATAACGGGGTATCCTTAACTGGGTATAAATGTACTCTACTTCAGGCTAACCCACACTGGTATAGCCTGATAACAAACAAGATGCAAGTTACGTTAAAATGCATAAAAGGGAAGCTATGGAAAGATCAATTAAATCACTGCAAGATTTGATACAATAAAAGGATGCTTCAATACAGTTACTCTAAACATCAATAAACTCTTCACTCCTATCTGAAACAAAGTGAAGTCTAGTCCTACAGCATAGACCTGGAAACTTCTGAAGAAAGTCTGATGCTCATAAGATGCTCGTATCTTAAATTATATAAAGGCAGGAGGCAGGACACCATACGTGTAGACTGAATACACTAAAAGATAGGACATATAATGTTAACTGACGCAGGAATACTATAAATGCACAACGGCAGTAATGCTCGACACTAAAAGAAATACTTCCTCATCAATGAAACGGTCTGCTATGGTTGTGCAACTCAACAACAACCTTGACTAATAAATGCCGTGAATAATAATGCATACATATCATAAAGAGCTCATGTCCTAACTAGTGTCTGCTCGGCGAATAAAGTCTAGCTGGGATATCAAGGTTAGGAAACTGTGGCTGAGCAAGACTGGCTCATAGCCTAGCGTTGTCCTTAAGGCAGTAAGGCGTTAATGACGGGGATGCTCTCTTGGTAGATCCAGATCTCAAGTATCTGGTTCTACCCTGGCGATCCCTCTAAAGTCAAGCAAAGAGGCAGCACTGTGTTCTAAGGTAGTAGGCAAATGCCCTCTTACAACACGATGCTGCACTCGCAAAAGGCACAACCAAAAGGGCAATCTAGGCTACCACAGAAACCGTCGAAGTCGTGTAGGTATAAGCAAACCGTACACACATCGCTGACAACGACAGCAGAAGCCTTATCCCAGCTAGCATTAAATAATCCAGCAGAGCACTAAATCAATAATGGAGACACACACCGAGTTCTTAACCTCTACTAACTAAGAACCCTCAAACCTATTCTAATTACGTGTAAATATCTCAGAGAGCGACGCACATAATACGATGGGCCGATATGAAATCGTGTGCAGAACCCAAAGGGAGTGCTGTGACGTTAAAAGATTAGAGGAACGACAGAAAAGAAGTTGAGTAAGAGAGACAGTATCAGAATGGTGGAGATATGGGGGACAGTGGTAAAAAGGATGTTAGTCATGTGCATCCCTAGCCTGCTCTGAGGAGGGTAGCTCTTCGGGACCCTCAGGATCCCACAAAGCCATGGTGGTCGGCCAATCACAGGCCGATACGTCACAAGGCAGCAGGCCTCCATGACACGCCAAGAACCACCAGCCAATCAAGAGGCGTGAGAAGGCACGCGCGCGAGCCTACGAGTGGGGGAGGCAGCACATGTATACGCACGCACACACTACCACCCCACTGCCTATATTGTTCTCTCTCCTTAACCTCTGAAGTGCGCATGGGGGTAATTAGACACCTCTCCCTGTGCGCATGTATTTGAGGTGTTTCCGTCACTAAAATATTCATTGTACCATTAATAGCATTAATACTTATCCATATGCGCCTATTATGGGTTGATTATAAAGGTATTAACCTGAAACAACAATAAAACGAGTGAAAACAGCGTTTGGATGGTCAAAATCGGAGATATAGCCCGCGAGTTGTATAATGTATGGGTGAGGCAAGCTGCTTTCCCGCCAATTTCCCCCAAGGCCACTGAGACACAGTCGATCGATACTCTCTCTCTCTCTCTTGCATTCGCTTGCTATCAGTGATGACCACACCCTGCAACCGGATTTCTAATGTTAGCACGAAAATATACCTCAGAATAAGGGAATAACAGGGAAAATAGGTGATAACTGAAGGAGAGGAGGAAAGTGGGGAAGGAGGGGAAGTAGAGGACTGAGATTTTGCATGGCCCATGGGCCATACAAAAATACAAAAATATATATATATATTTTTTTTTCGATGTCAAAAGTTGATTTTTTTTTTCTCTGACCCTTAAGAGTCTCCCAGCAGTCCGCCGGGGGAACTCTTAAGAGTCTCCCCACAGTTCCCGGGTTAACTATATATAATGCATGTTATATTCTATTCATAATATAAAATACTTCCCGTTGTCACAGACGAAAATAAAGACCACCACTGGACTGTCAATAACAATGCAAGTACTATGAAAGAAAGAACAACATTCTCTGATAACTGTAGCCCACTTCACTGCCCTGGCGAGCGCTAGCGGCTAACGGGAGGCGATTCTGCCAACGCTGGTAGGTGTCACACCACAGCTAACTCAAAGACAACTGCAGGGGTTGAAGTAACTAATCTAAAGGTTTCTAAATATCCCTGATGGTAACAAAGGCTTTAAAGTATCCCCAATAGGCTCAAAATTGCGTCATATGTCGGAAAGGGTTATAGCATTGCGTTTAGTATTTGATGAATATGTTTTTTATTTTATGAGTATGCAGCCGTGAGGAGATAATTCGTGCACATGACAAATATCGATATTAGGCAACCTGAGATAACCTAATCTATTCTTAAATTATTTCCATATATACATTACAAAAACGTAGAAAATCTATAACAATCAGAACATCGCAGCAGTATTATATAGTAGTAGTAGAAAAACAAAACCATGTTATATGGTTTTTACTCAATATACATACCAATGCCCACTATCTCGATTTTACCGTAAAGAGGTGTTCAGGTATTCCAAAGCCATAACTGTACTAACTGCCCCAATTCAGCTACATGCCAAAAAAATAATGTCCCCCTGGCCAAGGTGACTCTAGGGTGGAGTGGGTATATTCCATAGTGTGGCCGTGACGTCAGGTCACCTGACAATAATAAACAAACCAGTACCTGGCCCTTTGGTACGGGGCTGCTGCGCGCTTGTACACAAAGCAACTGGTCAAGTTTGTGTTGTACCAGGCTGTTTTAGCACACACGGACAAGACAATGTGCTTTTGTTTTGATTTCAAACAATCAAAGATGTAAGGAAAATATATTAAGGAAACAATAACAAGCTTCAAAGCAGTAACATAAAACAATATGATGAATAGATGATAAGACTGAATATTGAGCTCTTTCCTTTAATATGTGTGGATGTTTGGATTATTATGAACATATCTTAAGTAATTTTACCCACATATATATAGGCCTAGTTCATGCATACAGTACCTATCAGACGGCAACGGTCAATATGAGTAAAGTTTTGTTATTATTTTGTATATAAAGCGCAAAGCTCTTTATCATCCATCGCCGTCTGGAAACTGTCTAATATCTTCTTGTATAAGGACTAGGCTAAACAATTATCTGTACTGATATTTATTGTCTCATTTTACACAATATATTTGTATACACATTTATGTTTATTGATATATTAGGGAGGTAACCGCAATTCACGGCAAAGCGTATATCATTAGCCTACACTAGATTACCGTATCCTATGCAAAGCCAACTGAAAACAAAAGAGTAATTGGACACCAACAATCTATTAACCACATTAATGATGTATATGAAATGTCTGTTATGGTGGATGGGTGAGGGTAGGGGAGATTTTTCATGTGTTTTCGACCATTCCATTCTTACACAACATATGTTTATATCAATCTATTTTACCTTCCATATTTTTTGTTTTTATTTTTATTTATTTTTAAAGAGAATGAACGGAGGAAGGAAAAACACAGATAACACAAAAAGGTCCATGTGCCTAAAGGCATCCTCCATTCATAAAATGTTTGTAACAACTGGATTTAAACTTTTGTAGATTGTAAGTTTGTGGAAAGCAACTCGAGGGAAGTGAATTCCAAAGAGTAGTAGTTCTAGGGATAAATTAATTTTGATGAGCAGAAGTTCTGCATTGTGGAGGAGAAAGTGTAAATTCATGGGCGCTCTCAGCTGCCCTAGTTCTACGGGGAAAGATGTGGAGAGGCGGCACAATTGAAGCAGGTTCCTCGGAACAATTGCTGTGAAAATATCTGTAGAATAATGCAAGGGATGCAACGTTTCTTCGTATGGATAATGTAGGAAGGTCCTGTGTGATTGCAGAGTTATTGATTAATCTAATAGCTTTATTTTGAATTTTGTCCAACTGCCTCAATGCAACCACTCCACTTCCACTCCACAGAGGTGAACAGTAATCCATCTGAGAACGCACATGACTTTTATATATTACGGCCAACTGCTCGTCAGTGAAGAATTCTCGAACTCTGTACAGGAGTCCCAGTTTTTTAGAGGCATTCTTAGCAATGCTTCTAACATAATGTGTCCAGCTCAAGTTAGTAGTTAATGTTACACCGAGAATGTCAATACTAGGGGAAGTGGGAATATTTACATCATTAAAAAATATATGGGAATCAGTGAGATTCTGTCAGTTAGAAAATTGAATGTACTTGGTTTTCTGTGCATTAAAGGAAACTAGATTCTTTTGTCCCCATTCATTAATTCTTGAAAGGTCTTGGTTCAGAGAAATTGCAGTGTTTATTTTTGAATTTATAAGATCGGGTTGGGTGAAAGAATTGGTAAATGTGAAGGAACTGTGGAGTGTTGAGTCATCTGGGTAGGAATATATTGGATTATGAGTGGTAGATATGAGATCATTGATATGAATGAGGAACAGAGTTGGGGCCAAAACGGATCCCTGGGGAACACCAGCATTTATTGAGTGAAATTGAGAATAAAGGCCATCTACCATTACACGTATTTTTCTGTTATGAAGATAAGAAGAAATTAGTGGAACTAATGATGCAAGGCCGTAGTGTGACATCTTCGACAATAAGGATTGATGCCAGACTCTATCAAATGCCTTTGATATATCCAGTGCTATTGTATGTGTTTCACCATGTTGGTCTGTAGCTTGGTTGATTTGATGCGTAAGAAAGCAAAGAATGTCTGCAGTTGATCGACATCGTCTAAAACCATATTGCCTATCACTGATTAATGTATTATTCTCAAGATGCTTAATTATGTGATTATTTAATATAATTTCAAAGACTTTACCAAGAGTGGAAGTTATAGCTATTGGTCTGTAGTTTGATGGATCTGAAGAGGCACCTTTTTTAGGAACTGGATGGATGTTTGCTTCTTTCCAGGGTACTGGGAAGCATGAGGTATGAGTACACAGACGGAACAATTTTGCCAATACAGGAGCGAGCACCAAGGAGCAATTCTTAAGTACTATTGGAGTAATTTCATCTGGACCAGGAGCCTTATCTACTGAGAGATTCTGCAAAATAGTTTTGACATGTCTGGTGTGGATCTTAAGTGAGGAAATTTCAGGCGAATTAAAATTAAGTACAGGGACATCTTGATTTATTTCATCTAAGGTTGAGTTGGTGGAGAAAATATCCGCAAGAAGGTTAGCTTTACCTCGTGGTTCACTTACAAGATTGCCATTCGGAGATTTTAATGGTGGAATGGATGAAGCAGTAGTGAAGTTGGATTTGAATGAGTTAAGAGTAGACCAAAATATTTTGTTATCATTTGGATTATTTAGAAGTTTATTTGCCTGCTTGTGGAGAAAGTTTGATTTAGTTAGGTTTAATATAGTTTTGGCATGATTTCTGATGTTTCTAAAGTAATTAAAGGCTTCATGTGTTTTTGATCTTGTGTATGCATTGTAGGCTATTGCTTTTTGTTCAGTTACTCTAGTACAATTATGGTCAAACCATTTATGTGAATTAGATCTTTTACTGTACTTTTGATGAGGAATAAAAGTTTCCATTCCAATTTTTACAAAATCTTGTATGTGGCTCAAGGTGGAGTGTGCATCATTAGAAAAGAAAGAGGTCCAGGGAATATCAATAAAGAAACCTTGAAGACCCTCCCAGTCTGCCCTATCGTAATGCCAGTTAGTCACCAAATCAGGTTCAGAGTGGGAAGGTGTGGTAGGTGATAGACAGGTGGCCTGTATCAGACAGTGATCAGAAGATCCAAGCGGGGACCTCACTGTAACATCATAATTTTCTGAATTGGTTGTTAAAAATAAGTCCAGTAGGTGGGAATTATGATTAGGATTATCTGGTACACGGGTGGGTTGGTTGACTAGTTGAGTGAGATTAAAAGAGTCTGCAAATAGCTCACATTCAAGACCAGCATCATCAGTCCTGGCTGAATGAGTGAGCCATTCAACATTATGGACATTAAAATCACCCAACACAGTGATTTCAGAAGAAGCATTTAAGTTGAGGACACTGAGTTGTGAGGACAGAGAATCAAAAAAACTTTGCTCTGGAGGAGTATTTGGGGAACGGTAGATGCAACATATGTATTTAAATTTACCAGCAGAAATGAGAGACAATACGATTCATCACGAAGCGCGTAGCCTACCAGCTGATATATAACAAACGTATATATTATATAGGCTACTAAATGAAGAGACAAGGAATAATTGTGTGTCTTTAGACCTCTTCATATAGATTAAAATGTATACATATACGGTACAAGTATATCGTTTGCTTCAACAGACAAATTCCATAATAAATAGCATAAGGAACAAAGCACAATGTAAGGCATTGATCTTGGTACAATGGCAAAGCTGCTAGATGTAAAGTAAGTACCGGTAATAAAACGAAACATATGAAAAGAGTTGATTAGGCTATGCCCAACATTACCGGTATCTATCAACTGAAAATATACATATTTTATAATCTATATTTTATTAATTTCACCCCAGCATATGCCAATTTTGTGAATAGATCATTTATATAATATGCTTATGTGTCGGATAAATTGCGTCTATATATGCAGGGAAATTTAGACTAAATTATAGTCTCGTTGGCAATATAAGCAAAATCCATCATAGTTTTACCATTTTAATGCAGCAAAATTATATAAATCTGAACTTGGCTCTTTTACCAACCATTGGCGTGCAACAATATCAAACCCACCAAACCTACCCAAGAATTAACTTAACTAACGGTTTATTTGAGGAGGTTTAAGCAAAGTCCGTTGTATAAATATATGTTACCTTCCATAATAGGAGAATATACGATTTATCATGAAGTTTGTCGGTTGAAGCAAAACTATATACCTGGTACCGGTACCGTTTATGGACATACCTTACCTACATTATGATCCATGTGGATTGGTCTAAAATTCTGGTCTTCTCATATAGTTTATGATATATAAGTGCGTTTCATCTCCGCAGGTAGGCTACACTTCGTGATGAATCATATGTTATCTAACAGTGGAAGGTAAATGAATAAATGGATTGTGCAAAGGATCGATATAAACAGCTTTGTAAAGATGGAATGGTCGAAAACACAGGAACAATTTCCTTTATTTAAACTCATCCACCCACACAAACACTACCTTGTGTAAAATTCATCAATTTACAGTTAGTATTTTTAAGTCTAGCCCATATATAAGGTGATATTTGGTGGTTTTAACTTTTGAACTTGTTTGACATCAAATGTTGATTAAAATCCAAACTCGATCGGTTATATTTTGTCAACTCGGGTATTTCTATGGTTGCGGGATTTTTGCGGGTAGAGGGTATTACAATAAGCTAAATATATCGGAGATTTGACCATATTAATTAACTAAACCTGTATTATGCATCACTGAAATTATAAGTAGGCGTAGCCTATGTACCGGTAGATTGTTTTACGTGCCTTTAACCCCTTCTGTACCGGTGATGTACTTATCATTATATTCTGGCCACTATTAGACGATTCTGTACAGCTTAGGAAGGACGTCTACTCATTACAAGGCTACAGCCTATCTCAATTAATCCTTTTAGATATCATATATCCTTCCCAAGCTTAAACAAAATCGTCTAAATGTAGCTGAAATCAAATACAAAAAGACGTTACCGGTAAAGAAGGGGTTAATATTCTGTTCTCAAAGATTTCTGTACCGTACGGTATTCATGCGCAGTTCTGCTGTTGTAACAAGGCTTATAATCTGTATAGTATATCTAATTTCCAAAACGTAGACATTATTTGATCTCTCTCTCTCTCTCTATATATATATATATATATATAAACAATAACAAAACATATAGGCCTATTACAGAAAGGAAGTGAATAATGGAATGTTGGTGTCTTATAACAAACTTTTGTTTTCTGCTTCGCCTTCGCTCGCATAGTAATCATTAAAAAAATATACGGAAAACGGATAAATATCAACATACTACTGTATGGTGTAAAATTATAAAATCGACATGTAAATAATTATAATACAGTATTTAAGTTAGCCCAGTATATAAGGAGATATAGTCGGTGTTGTTCACTCTTCATACACCCTGCTTTTATCACAAGGCAGTCTTCATTGTCGTAATTTCCCTCTATTTTATCCTAGGGACCCTCCCCCTTCAGAACACCAAGAATGTATGGCGATAACTCAATTTCCATAGTGTTCATGTTAGACACGGCATTACGAGCAAATAAAGTAGAAACCGATTCAATCGCATAGAGTTCAACTGTTTATGAGTAGCGGGCCAATGATGCCCCACGCCGTCTGGTGGAGAAATCGGAACTAACCCCGTGCACACTATGAATAGAGGGGTTGGTGCGTGTCTACCACCACAGTACGGTTCATTCCCTAGCCACCTCAACCAACACCAACCACACCGGCATCATGAGGGCTATGGTAACTACGTCACTATTCCATGTTCTCGGATTTATAAGTTCGACAACTAACTATATGAGAAACCATATAAGTATCAATATGAAACCCTATAACTTGGCAATTTGATACGTTCTTAAATTATCTTAAACCCTTTCTGTCAGATTAAAGCGATTGTTTGTATTCCAGCTGTCTCCAGACGATTTTATTCAGCTTGGGGAGAGGGATATTTTGTACCTCGATTTCATTGTATTCTTGGTAAATTTAAATTTTTTATGAAACATAGTTCAGCCAACTGCAGATATATATAATACTATATCCAACATCCTTCACCTTTAAATATCAATCCATTGTCTTTTCCTCTATCCTTCTCTTCCATTCTTAACTGTTACTTCGGAAATGTCTCACTTAACGAGTTTCTAATACTACTACCCGTACTGCTATTACTGACAAAATCGAAATGTGTATAGATCTCTCATTTTCTTTCGTTCACCTATTGGTACATCTTGTTATCGGTCGAAATATCAGGAATTTTAAAATGCAATTTATGCAATAATAATTGGTGAAAAGTAAACTCCTGCTCTCTCTCTCTCTCTCTCTCTCTTTCTAAAAAAATAACAGAAATAACAGAAATGCAGCGCAGTTAATATTGTCTACAGTAACAGCTTCACATGAATCCTTTTATCGTTCTTTCAATTTGAGGAGACGCTCGTTACAGGCAGAGTTGCCCTTCGTCTCTTTGTTACACATAGGGAAAAAATAATACATGTTCATTTACTAGAAATGGAAGGAAGTCTATTAAGTTTGTCAGTAGCTTAATACTATTACATTATACTAGGAAAACGAAGTGCCGCGAATACAAAAACGGAAAACAAAACCCACAATTCACAATTAGTTTGTATTGAAGACACGCCAGTTTAGGCTCACACTTTTTCAATAGTGCAAAATAGCAGTATATATATAAAGAAATAGCATATTAATCCTTAACTGTCGGCGCCCGGCTATAGTCGAGTGAAATAAATGTGGCCTATGTGGTGGGGCCCGGCTATAGTCGCATGCAATTTTGAGCACGTAATGTGCTCTGAGAGAGAGCGGAGTGGTGGGAGGAGCGTAGGTTACCTCATGACCGCTCACCACGGTGGCCGTGGAGCTACTGAGATATATTCCGCCCTACTCCACCCTCCATCACTCGTTTCACACGTAATAATGTAAGGAAATGACCGTATTTTACCGATTTTGCCCTTCGGTTGCACGATCGTTGCAAGACAACCAGTGATCGTAGGAGGATGGTTCTGGTGTCATTGGAAAGCTCATTTATCGCCCTTTCAGGGATACATACTTGTATTACGCTCTGGCTCTTGTTTATGCATGAAAAAGAGCACGGAAACAACCCCATTTATGGTATAAAAAAACGCTGGGCGGCACGGTCAAATATACCGCCTAGGCCGCTTGTTGAGTGTTAACATGAAAAGCTTTAAATAAAATATGGAAATGTTTCAATACAATTTTAATAGACAATCGTATTGTTATCATGTGATATCATATTGTATGTACAGTATGTATGTATATACTCAGGCAGTGACAGGCACATACCCAATTGCTGGGGGTGGCCGACACGAGACAGAGCCCGAAAAGAAACAACATTTAAAGTTACTAATCTCAGGGTCCGGGACCACTTTTGTGTTCCCTCGCCCATTTCTCTGTCAAGTGGAAGAATTATACAAGGGGAGGAGAATTCCTAGCCCTACAGTGAGCAATAGCTAATAAGTTCATAAACGTCCGTTTTCGTGTTTGAACTGTTGCAAAATAAATAAGTGAAACAAAAAGTTATGGCTGTTTCTGTACATCACTAGTAAACACAAGTATCTAAGGTGTTCCTCCCTCCCCAGGTTATTCTGGCAGTGCTGGGTGTGTGCTCAGCCATGCCTTTCATCCCGGACACTCCTGAGGTAGCGGCTGAGAAAGCCAGGTTCTTTCAAACATTCCAGGCTGCTCAAGCTGCCGCCCGCCCCGCAACTTACACCTTCAATATGGTGCCCCAGCAGGCCTACGTCCACACCCCCGCCAAGTGGGCCGGACCCATGGCTGCCACCATCCCCGCTGGTCTCCCAGGATCAGCTCCCGTCGTGGCTCACACTGCTGATGTGTCTACTGCCCGTAATCCCTTCTTCAAGTCCTACAATGCCCAGCTTGCCGCTACAGTCGGCAATGCTCCTTCGCATGCTCGTCCTCATGCTGGTAATTTCCAGGGCCCTGCTACTTACTCCTTCCACTCCAGTCACACATACACCCCCGCTGCCCAAGTTCAGCCCCGATGGACCGGTTCTGTAGCTGCCACCATCCCTGCTTGCCTTCCCGGGTCCGTGTCCCAGGTGGCCGATACCCCCGAAGTTGCTGCAGCCAAGAATGCTTTCTTCTCTCAGTTCCAGCAAAGGGCTGCAGCTACAGCGGGAGCTGCGAGATATTTCTGAACCGTACTGTCATAGATTAAGGTTAGGGATAAGCCTTTACAACGGCACCAAGTTAGGGAATGCGAATACAAATATGCAGCATTTCTTATTTCTACAGAATATAATAAATCTATTATGTAATACTTTGTGTTATTGTCAGTTATATAATTGCCAAATTTACTTCTCCAGTACTTCTACATTATCTGTAATTGAATTGCCAATACTACTAAGGCATATGACAAGGGCTTGACTGGAAGTAGGCGTACAAACAGTGCACACAAAAAGTTAACTTATACAACCGGGTAACAGCCACAATAATTACAAGGAATACAATATACAAGGGAACACATTACCAGCAACACAATAATACGTAATTAATATATACCGTACAGATACAATGTCGACCGACAGGTGTTCTCTCCAAGTCTAGAGCTTTGATCGGGTCGTACACAACTGAGGGACCCTCGAGGAACGAACAGCAGCTGTGTGTGTGTGTGTGCGCGTTGGGAGGGGTGGTGGGAGGGGAGTATAGCGAAAGCCAGTTGGCAATAGTACAGGAGTAACAAGGTTTCAATGAGGACTAACGGGACAGGTAGCCTCGGGCCAGACGTGGTGTCCCAAAGCAGTTGGCATTTCTGGGCAGATAAGGGTTTGGGTGGGAGGTCCACGTGGAATCCTCTCGGCGGTGGCTGTTATCTTGGGCAATAAAGAGAAGCAATCCATGTGAGGTTGGATTTGCCTACTGTCTGGGGTAGTGAAGATTAGGAGAGTGCGTTGAACAACAAGGTTATGGTGTCCGACCTGGCTACAGATGTTTTTTTGAACAAAGAAGGGGATGGTCAGCACCAAGGAGTTCAACCCAGCTAAAGGTATATCTTCAATGACAGAAAGTCTCATACAACAGGAACTCTCAAACAATAGGGATGACTGGGATGCTAGGGGCAGCGTCTCATCCAGGGTTGTCAGGCTTTGCGGGAGGTTGCAGGGGACCTCTCTCTCCACTTCATTTGTCTTGGGAAGTTCCTCCTTCCACTGATGACAATTCTTCAAACTAGTCGTTGAGCTATGTGTTCACTAATAATTTTCTCAACTCCTAGAGCTCGTCATACTCTGGCAGGGGAACCTCCTGTGGCAGGGTAAGCGGTAGACTGGAACTATTGCCAAAACATTTGCATTTTTTTTTGTTAGGGTAGTCAGCTTTTTGTCTATTATTCTTTCTTAGAAGATTCCGTAAGTCCTTGTTGCCGTCTGGAGCAGGGAGGAGAATGAGGGTCTAAATACATGTCGTATCTGCAAGCCTCTGTCTTTTGGCATTAAATGGCTCCATCCTCGATCGAGATGCCTCTCTGGTCCTCTTAAGTGGGCCAATCACGTTGTGAGGCCCAACTTGTGTGCGCTCCCTTGATTCAGGAGCGAGACAATGGTCGGGGGTGGAGTAAAGTCCGGGTTTTGGGGATTCTCAGGCTGGAGATGAGGCATGAAAGGGTGCTGTGACTGGCCAATCATCTTCTTTGGTCGCCTCTTCCTTCCCACTCGTGCCCTAGTTTGATGCTGTCGTAGAAGATGTACATGATGACCAATTAGGGGACTAGGTTTGGTTGCAGGTGAAGGTGTAGGGGGTTCCACCTGCAGCGTCATGAGTGGCATGGTTGCTGGGTTGGTGAGTGGATTGCATTCTTGCATTCTTGCCTTGGTTCCTGGGAACCTAGGGGGACACATAATTGGCTCTTGTTCTGGGGTTGGGTCATGTGCGGTGTTGTTGATGGTATCATCAGTGTTGGGGGGTCCTGAGGGTCTGTCTTCGGAGCTGGGGGTTCTTGCAAAGCTCGCCCAACAGTAATCTATCAAGTTAAATTTGTAATGGATACTGCTTAGGTATATTGTAAATATTATAACACTTGCATTCTATAATCTTGGGCAGTGAACATTACTCTTTTCTATGATCTTAACAGGAGTCGGTACGTGCAGACTATTAACCTGAGGAGTGTGCCATTGATGTTTTAGAAAAGCCTGCATATGTGAAGAAAAAAAAGTCCGATTCCGCAGAATTTTTTATATTTACCATATAAAGCACATGTAGAGGAGAGGAAGGAGGTACTTGAGAGTGATTATACTATTTAATCACATATTGCCTCCATGCGTGTGCCTGTGGGGCGTTTTTGGGGTATATTTTCATGGGCTCGCTTACGCTATACAGAAACTTCCGTTAGGCCTATCGCTCTTCTTAGGTTAATTACTTTGGCAGTGCTTGGAAATAATCAACATTGTGTGCTACCGTCATAGTTTTTTATTTATGCACAATTACAGTATTCATGAAACATTATCACTTGTTCTCACACATACATTTTACAGTTCAACTTCATGCTCGTGCTCTGAATTTTTCCTAATATTATGATATCCCATACCGATAAATTAAGGCTTAGAAAACGTGGCAAATTTTCAAGTATGTCAGAAAAAATATTTGAATTTAAAACTAATACAATCCAAAAGGCAGTTGTCCATATTCTTGATATTGCCTGAACATATCTTTAACATGATGCTCCCTCACTCAGAATACCACTCCCTTTATTTGACACTTATATTCATATCTTGACACTATCTGCCCACTTGACACATCTTGATACTTTCTACAATATCTCTCGACCCATCCTGAATATTTGTGCATTTTGACACTACATAAAATTTGAAGACTGAGTGCTCCACACTTACATTACGTGCAGTTTCAGTCTCTTGTCCTAATGGCGGCGTTCCAGGCAACCCTGTTAAGGGCTGCTTCACTTGTCAAGTTTTTGTATTTGAGATCGGCACGTATAGTCCGATCCCAGGTCTTCCTCGGTATACCCCTTGGTGCAGCTCCCTCCACAATCACAGACCTGCATTTTTTCACCGAATTTTGTTCATCCATTCTCTCCACATGTCCATACCATCCCAGTCTACTTGTACGCATCACCTCGCTAATACTCTTTATACCTAAACGTCTCCTCAACTCTTCATTTGTTATTCTATCCTTCAGCCTGGCCCGACACATCCATCTCACCATTCTCATCTCATTACGTTCCATTCTGATAACATCCTCTACTTTAACGGACCATGTTTCTGAGGCATACGTCATTGCACTTCTAACACATGAGGCATACATCTTTCCCTTCAGGGGGAGAGGCATTCTTTTCATGGTCAGAATTGGCAGCAGTTCTCTGAACTTCCCCCAGCCACATCTAATTCTAGCGAGAGTGGCAGCCTCGGCCCCACCACCGGCAGAGATGGTATCTCCTAGGTAACAAACTTGTCCACCAGCTCCAATGGCTCATTTCCAAAGTTCACAGCCACAGGATCATCACCTAACACAAGCTCGCCTTTGCACACTACGCACTCAAATTTCTCTATTTTTGACTTATCCTTCGGCAGGGGTCCCTTTATTCTACTACAGTGCTTACTCCCATGGTGTACCCAACATCGACAGATGCTACATCGAATCGAGTTAGCGCCCACACCCTTTCCACACACTGCACATGGGTATTCACCGCTCTTTTCCACATTGCCTCGTCTCAATCTACAATGCATAACCTTGGTTTTGTTAATATTGACTCTTAAACCCTTGCTCGCCATGGCCTCTCTCCATCTTCTGAATTTGGCCTCAGCATCTTCCATATTGTCAGCTATTAGAACTAAATCATCTGCATAAAACAGTTCCCACTCTCTTTGCATATCCCGACAGTCACCTACATATCCTGACTAATTCCTTTTAGATCCTTACATCATAGTACATTGTGTAGCTCTACTTGTACATCTTAACATTCTTCTAGTTCAGAAAATTCAGATACATTCCATGTACAATCCTTGTTCATTATGATACCATTCTTGTATATTCCCACACTCTTTTTGTAATTTCCGAATATTTCGATGTACATTCTGACACTTTCATTGTGCATCTTGCCGATCTCCTTGTACAACCTAACCTTCTTCCTGTGTAATCTATACACTCCTTGGAGATCCTCACACTCTCATTGTACATTTTGACACTCATTGTACATTCTGACAATCAAGATAGGTATGGTGGAGTAGTCTTGCTACTGGACTAGTAATCATATATGACACAGTTAAAACCCTGATGTGTTAATGGTAAGATATTATTGGGATGTTATATGTGCTGTACTTGGCTTCAGTCTTGCTACTGGACTAGTAATATTGACAGATACGATTCACATCCCTTATGAGAACAGATCTAGCAGTGTTTTGTCTTTTGTTTTGATAACCTTGGGGCCAAGCATGGCTGTCTTTTACTGCTGGGACTGGCCTTTCTATCGTCGCTGAATAGCGAGGGAGACCGGTTGTGACGTCAGCACCCCTCTTAAAATAGAAATATCTTACATGGAAGTGTTTGTTATTTTAGAGCAAAAATTAGAACAAAAGAAATAATTGATATCATATTTTGTCATTATTAACATGCTTTGCAGAGTGAAAAAATCAGGAATTGATTTTGGGTGAGCTATGCTCTTTAAAACTATTGTTACAGAAAATATAAACAAAAGTTCCACTGTCGTCAGGCCATCCAAACTATTTCAACCGATATGCCACACTGCAGATACTACAATCTATGTTGAAACGACTTAAAGATGTTGAGGATAACGTACAGTAGAAAGACACATATAATAGTTGACTATGATCTGCTTTCAGCTGTTCAAGAAATGGTGAAATTCCATAAAATCACAAGCATTCTGAATCCTGAGTCGCCGAGTTGAGAACGATTTACCAAGCAACTCATTTCGTAGAACTATGACTGAGACATAGAAACAAGCTAAAGTGCGCAATGAAGTAGAAGTTGACATTTCTAATCTGATAATGACAGAATTCAATGAGAGAAAACAACCAAATATGTATAGCTGTGATCTAAATCCTTCCCTAATCAGTTTTGATGGTGAAAATGTCGAAGCTGTTAGTTTAGTAATTCACCTACAGCAAGTTATTATATATATATACATATATAAGAAAATTATCAAATAGACAAAATGTATGTACGATATTAGTCGGCAACATAATGTTTCTTAGGAACCGTTTGTAATGGTACATCCAATATCTTAAACTGTTTGTTTATTAAGTGTTGTACCCATTAGTTGGCATGGAAGTCATATTCTATAAGAGTATGTTTATAGTATTTGGTGTAGGAGAGTGGGGCAGCAGCAGGAACATTTGTCGGCCAGAGTGAACAGAAGGGTGCTGATCTGGTATGGTCATGTTGAACGAATGGAAGATGAAAGGCTTACAAAGAGAATATGTGAGTCAGATACAAGGGGAGATAAAGGGGCAGGAAGACCCCCATTGATATGGAGAGACTGTGTAAGACAAGCTTTGGATGATAGAGGAATGATTATAGATCAGGCAAGGGAACTAGTAATAAACAGGAATGAATGGAGAATGCTTGTGAATAGATGAGTGAACACGTGGTCATTTGGGGGGAAGAGGTCGGGTGCAAGTTGGACTAGATAATAGTCCATCAGGTGCCTGGCCCAGGGAGACGGTTTATATGAAAGGTGCGCCTGGAAGAGTGGTGGGCGGGCTTGTGGTGGTAGAGCTTCGCTGCAGGTCTGCCTGCTGAGATCGGAACCTCTCCGGGTGGTCAGGGGCCGGGGGAGTGCTGGAGGGACCTTGGTGACCCTGGTCTCTGGGTCTTCTCCTGGATGACCTAGATGTGTGTGAATTTGTATTTTATTTTTGTGTGTTCATGGTTTTCTGTTGTGTTGTCCCTATTTGGGCTCTGTCTTGAGTCGCCCCCCAAAAAAAAAAAATAAATAAATAAATAAATAAATAAATAAATAAATAAATAGAAATATGAAAAGTGGGAAGTGGGCCTGAGTATATAGATAGATAGATACATTTGGTGCACCTACTTCCTCCTGCTGTCACACTTGAGTCTAAAGTTCTAATTTACTAAGAGCAAATTATATTTTTCTCGACCATACTCCTATATGCAAATAATATTTTAATATTTATGCCATTGCTCGCTTTGGTTGCTCCTTTGTTATGGGTGGCAACATCCAACACCTGATAACTATATTGGACGGAATGTCAGAAAAATAATCAATTAAGGAAAAACACAAGAAGATAGCTACAGGTAGGATGACATTAGTTGATTGTGTATACAGGTCAAAGAGCTGTGTCTCGCTAGATAATTATATGAGGTGTAACTTTTATCCAGAGACGACTGTTGTTGATCATATATGTGTACAAAGAAATATAATATTACAATTACATTTTCAGGTAGAAATTATATATTGGTTTCTTGTAAATACGCGTTAGTGTATAACTGGAACGATCATCCATACCTTTGGCATTTAAATTAGGAATACGAATTGAATTGAAAGAAATTTCACAACACAATAATTACTCATTGCACGACTTACCTTGACACTACTTGTCAAGTGGACGTTCGCTGACGTAAATGAACTCCTTCTCTCTTATATGGACACCACCTGAAACCAATAGAAACTTCTTGAAACAAACTGAGACTTATCAATACAACTGACACTCATTAACACATTTTATAAAAACTTATTCATTATAAATCTTCGCATATTTCCGTTTTTTGCGCTGAGAACAAATACATAGTAACTAAGACATGGGAAACATTTTAATTCTATAATCGGAATTGTGGTGCAAGTTACAATGAAATAGGCAAATCTACAAATAGGAGAGTGAGAAGATAAAAGAAGAGGAATACGAGATATATATGAACATAAATCAGATCAATATATATGACAAGAGAACATGATGGACTAAAAAATATAACTATTACACATGCATGATGGAGAACAGAAGCTTGACGAGTTGTTGTTGTTGTTGTTGTTGTTCCCCAAGCTGCTGGCCGAACAGCCCCAAGGCCCCAAGGAAGGCCAAGACCATAACCGAGCGCCCCCATAGAACCCTCCCTGCCGACCACAATAAAGCCTGGGTGACCGAAGCCACTCCATGGCGGGGAGCTGAGGAGGGTGCGGAAACGCCCGGGAAACCAAAGCCCCACCCAGGGCCCTGTGCCCCTCAGCAAATATGAAGAGAAAGTTGAGGGGCAAAGGAAAAATGTGATGCTTTGGCTTCCAATCTTGGTAGATTGGGAGGTCAATCCACGGAAGAGACACTGTCACTTGAGATCTAGAAAACATATAAGTTCAGTTCTCACTGATAGACCAGCTCATCACTACATGACTAGAGCCCAATCCTCTCAGCATCAGCTAGGAAAGGCCCTAGAAAGCCGCCTTTGTCGGGGGGATAGCTCCCCTATTTCAACCCTTTCGGGGTTGGGTACCTGCCTGACAAGTTTGACGAGCAGATTACAGTTGCAACAGGGCACATTAAGCCTTTCCCTGCGGGAGACATTCCGGAACGCATAGGCAATTCTCCCTACCAATAAATGCCTACAGTGACCGATAGGGGCGCTGAACGCAAGGTTTACCGCGGTGGATTGTGGGAAATGGGCGACATCGCAGAGCTATCCACCCTCCCTCTCCTTCAACAATTCTATAATATATGCAGTTAGTTGAAATTTCTCTAGATGACACATACTTTGGTCTATGCATACTGTTGTTTTATATATTTTAAAATCACCCATATTCATAAATAAAGTATATTTACAAAACAAAGTCAACAGGTATTTTCGCGCCAATTTTGTTATGATAATTAATCAGCTTATAATTATGTTTGTAGTCATTATCAGCTGCATGTTGACTTTCCCTTTATTACTATACTATATAAGCACTTAGTGTAGTCGTATACTGTATAATAAAAACGTATAGAATCACACAAAAATTGAGATAAACTGTACATATCCTAGGTGTTGGGTATAGTGATGTCTAGAGTCGTAGCCCTGGTGCTAGTTCAGAAGCGTCCACCAGAGGTCTCAAGAGAATTGTTGGTAAGGAGAATTTACAGCAATTTCCAGGCTTTAGAAGCATGTAATAGCCGTAGAAATAGTGTGTCAGTGAGCGGGACAGCGAGGGGCCAACCTCCGACTGACTGTCAGCACGGCCAGCCGCGCACTGAGGGAAACTGTGGTCTAGGACTGTGGTCTCAGCAGTGTTGCCAAGCCGCTACATTGCTAATAATTAGAAAGTTTTCCCGAATGTCTATGGCAGCGCTGCAGGTGAACCCCGCGAGTTAGGAAGCTCGTTCTGGTGTCATTTTTAAGCTATTTTCGTCTAGTTTTCAGCAGAATACATTTCATTTCATGCAGATACTTGATTAATCATTCAGGAGTGCCTGAATATGCTCTCAATAGTGCAAATATGACCGCAGCCAGAGGGTTAAGTAACGACAATGAAAAGCAGACACATAACGTATACTAGAAACAAGTGGAGAAGGTATGGAGAACATAAAATACTGTAGTAGGCTGAGGTAATGTTTATGGAGAAATTATACCCACATAACGGAAACACGTTTTTATTGTAATTTCCCAACAGTTTCGACTCTCTCCGTAGTGCTTGCTCTTTAGGTGTGCTTTTGTCGAATATTTCAGAAACTATGTACTGTACTGTACGGTAATGATGTAATGTTTTGATCTGTTTAATGTGGCCACAACCAAGAATTCTGTGTGGTTCTTCAGTAAACGAATGCTGTTTCGGTAGTAAGGCTGAAAAGAATACCACAAGGTAAATTATGATCCTATATGTGCTTAACCCATAACCATCGGCGCTCGACATATGTCGAGTTAAAGAAAACGTGCCCATATGTGGGCCTCGACAGATGTCGAGTGCAATTTTGAGCGCGTAATGTGCTCTGAGAGAGAGCTGAGCGGTGCGAGGAGCATAGATTCCCGCCTGACCGCTCGCCACCACCGCCGTGGGTCGACTGAAATTTATTACACCCTCCTCCACCCTCTCTCACTTGCTACACAGGGAATTATGTAAGGAAATTACCTTATTTTAGTGTTTTTGCACTCGTGTTGCACGATCGTTGCAAGAGAACCAGTGGTCGTAGAAGGATGGTTCAGGTGTCATTGGAAAGCTCTGTTTACGCCCTTTCAGGGATAGATACTTGTATTACGCTCGGGGTCTTGTTTATGCATGAAAAAGAGCACCCGCATGTACCCGCATGGCGGGTAATAGAAGTTACCGACCCACCCGCTCGTAATGTGTTAATCACTTTCAGCGTCAAGAAGAGAAAGAGAGAGAGAGTGAGAGAGAGAGAGAGAGAGAGAGAGAGAGGGGGATAATATAAGGGTATAATAAGCACTTATGCATAGACAAGTACAACAGTGAATACATTTGGTTGGAATGTACATTCACAAAGAAAAGCGTGTTATTCATTATATTGTCAATACCAGACAGAACAATGAAAACAGTGAAAAGGCATGAAGGCAAACAATAATGAGAAGACAACTGAAGGAGGTTTATAAGAATAATGACAAAGAGGAGGAGGATTACGTCTCAAGAAAGGAAAAGGGAATAAAGAAGGAAAATTAGATAGAAGAAGGTAGAAGAAAAGTGAGAAGGGGCAAGAAGAAGGAGAAGTCCAACTAGTATGGGATAAAGCACAGGATTGAAAATAAAAACCTAAGAAGGGAGAATACACCTTTACTATATATGTGGGTAACTTGAAGACTAATGTAAAGAAGCATCGAGCAACAGAAGAGAATAATTAAGGCACGGACAACAACTAAATACATTGTTATTACACTCGTCTGTTGCATATTTATTTTGGTCCAGGGTTCAATCCCAGGTGGTGTTCGTGTGATTGCACGTATCTGTATCGTACTATAAGGAAAGGTGATGCCCTGAGTGACACCTGAGCAAAACTGTTAACCGTGTGAGCCAGGTGGTTAAAACAGGACATTTTGGTTTTAAAAAGTGAATACAAGAAATACAGTAAAGTGACATGCAAATACCGGTACAGTATTTTACCCATGTTTCACTTCCGAAATCTTAACAAGAACTGCAAAACAAACACAATTATATATATATATATATATATATATATACCGGTATACTATATATATAGTTTAGTTTTAGTTTAGTTAGTTTAATTTTTAGTCTTAGCTTAATTTTAGTTTTTGCTTAGATTATTGTTTAGTTTGTTTTTAGCTTTGTTTTAGCTTAGGCTTTCCACCCTTCAGTTTATCCATAACGTCTTTTTACTTCAGCAAGGGAAGGTGGGTCTTCCGTACGTGGTGAGTCAAACAAGGGTGGTTGGCCATTGGCTAGTTGATACCGTGAAAGAGGAAGAACCTGAATAGAAAGGCATAGCTATAAACAAGACAGAGCTATAAAAGTACACAAGCTTTCTTAGATACAGATATGTCTAAAATACAGAGAACTTCTATAAAACAGACTCTCTGTAATTACAAAGATTCACTATAAAACGATTACCGTATATTATAATACAAAGACCCTCTGTAATGCAAAACAAACCACAATAATACATAGACCCTCTGTAATACAAAAAACTGTTATAATACATATACCCTCTGTAATACAAAACACTGCTATAATACATTGACCCTCTGTAATACAAAGAACCATTATAATACATAGACCCTCTATAATACAAGGAACCATTATATTACATTGACCCTCTGTAATAAAAAAAAAACATTATAATATATTGACCCTCTGTAATACATTGAACTATTATAATACATAGACCCTCTGTAATACAAAGAACCATTATAATACATTGACCCTCTGTAATACATTGAACCACTATAATACATTGACCCTCTGTAATACAAAGACCCTTAGTAATACGAAGGACCTCTGAATTTCTATGATGCCTAGACCGACCGTATTGCAAAGAACATCTATAAAAAAAAATAAAAAAAAAAAATCTGTAATACAAAGAACCTCTTTAATACATTGAACTTTTGTAATACAATAAGCTCTGGAGTAAAAAGAACCTCTGTAATACAAAGAACGTCTGTAATACACAATCTCTGTAATATATAGAATCTTTATAACATACAAATCAGAGAACCCTTTACAATAATAGCTTTAGAATACAATGACCATCTAGTATAAGCTCATACATATGCTAAGGGTTATAGATGTATTTCTGTGTATTCTGAAATTATGCTCTGTTATGTTATGTCAACACAACACAAGAGTTAAGTATAGATTTGTGGACCCGTCATTAGTTAATTCACATAGATCGCTAACTTTTGTAAATAGAGCACATCCCCACTCGCAGCAGTATTCACGCCCATCTGTTCTCTGACGTAACGTCTGTATCCAGGCTCTATGATAGCAACACGAGGAGGAGGGGGAAGGGTAAGAGGAGGGAAGAGTAGGAGGGGAAGAGGAGAGGGGTCATCGATGTTACGTCGACTCTCTCAAGGTTGGTAGACTAGTATTTTTATACCCTTTTTTGTATGCAACCAAGGTCGAATAGTTCGTGCATATGGCATAATCAATAGTAGTCAACCTAGGCTAACATAAGCTAGTCTATATTACTTTTTGGATCTCATATGCATAGCCACACTGTATAAATGTTTATAAATAAAACAAACCAATACATAGAGAAGATAAGAGCCGTAGTTTGGTATACTGTATGTTGGGAGTTACTTGCATTAAAATCCATGTTCCCATTAACAGAGTTGCGGACAACATTGTTTGTACGATATTAAGGGAAAATGATGAGTGAAGTAACTTGAAACTTGGATGTACTGGCTTTCACATGTCAATGTTCAATATCTCGTTTTTACTGTTACGGTGTTCTGGCATTCCTGGCCATAACTGTAGAAGCTGCCCCAATTCAGATACATTAAAACAAAAATGTCAGTCCCCCTGCCCAGGTGACTCTAGGGTGGAGCAGGTATATAGAGGGGTCGGTCTGTCTCTCCCACCACAGTACGGTTCCTTTCCTACCCACCTCAACCAACACCAACCACACCGGCATCATGAGGACTATGGTAACTACTTCAATAATCTCGGATTTATATGTTCGCCAACTAACTATGAAAGAAACTTTGTAAGTTCAAGATGAAGCCCAATAACCTAGCAATCACAAACGTTCTCAAATTATCCTGAACCCTTTCACGCATATCCTTTGTAGTCTAGCTACATCCAAACGACTATGTTCATCATAAGACGAATGTGTCAGTTTTAGAGATTTAATTGAGGAAGTTTTTAACTGTATGATACCAAGATGTCTTTCCTGTACTGAGTAATATCATCTAGCAGTGGTATTGGTAATGGAAAGATATCATTGTTGTATAGCTCTGCCCATACGACGGTCAAATTCTTATGTACATCTCTGGGTAGTACACGGTTCCTAATCAAGGTTATTGAGGAACTTTTGAAACCGGCTGTATCATCCATAATATGTCAGGTTGTTTCTTGAACCATACCGGTCTCGTCAGCTGGAGTGTCTAATGAACTTCCTAATATTAATAATAGGTTCTCGGGAGCTCCACTACCATGAACATGGAGCATAACTCCTTTATTATGATTATCAACTTAATGTAATTATAGTCAACCTTATTTGATTTGGTTAACCTTCGAACCTGTGGGAACCAAAGGAGCAGAAACATTACATATAACCTTTCCTTGCTTGGAAATCTTCTGCTAATTATATTTTTTACTTCGATTTCAGTGTATTCGTGATAAATTACAAGTTTTGATGGGACCTATGGGAACCTTCAGCTTTAAACAAAATATTAGTTTTCGTTTCATCTGTCCTCCTCTTTCATTCCTGACTGATAGTTTATGGAGTGTCTCACTGTACGTGCTTCTATCATAGACATATCAGGAATTTTAAATGCAATTTTTGATATAGTAATTGGCAAAACTCTTTCTCTCAATAGAATAAAGTATAATATTTACATAATTGTAGTGCAGTTGATCATGCTTACAGAAACAGCTTCATATTAAGCTCTTCATCACTCTTTAAAATTCAAGTGACACTCGGTAGAGACAGATTCGCCTTTTGTCTCTTTCTTACACATATACAAAATAATTATGCTGCATTACTATACATATGGCAGAATGCGTTTGGCTGATAATTCATTAAGTTTGTCAACATATTAAAATTATTTATTTTTGAAGATAAAAATGTAAAGTGCTGCGAATACAAAACTAGAAACAAAGCCACACATCAAAACTACTTTGCAGTATAGTGACAATCCAGCATAGCCTCACTTTAAGCCCTCCATTTTCATTAGTTAAATACAGCAGTGCAGTAATGAATAACATAATTACATCGAAAGCTTTCAATGAAAATATGGAAATATTTCCATAAATGTATAATTCGAAAATCTGTAATTCTATCATTTATATCGAATAGTGGCAACATATTAGTTGTACTGAACTTAACAATAAAAATAATAGTGAGAATTGGTTAATTAAGCACATTGACTCGGCCTTTGTTAATTAATTTAATTTGTTAATTAATTGCTCTTTCCATTCACATATGCATAGCCTACGTGAGTTGCAGTTGGGATGTGTGTACATGCTTAGATTGATATGCAGGATTCGAAGTTGCATAATAAATCGTAGGCAGTGTCCACCATTCTTTAACTGCCTTCGTGGTGTAATGCATAAGGTGTTGATATTCGGTGTGAGCGTCCTGGGTTCGAATCCACGGACTGCCACATGTGTTTGTAATATTTCATTAATCGATTTTAGGAGTAGAGTTGGTTGTTGGATAGAACATAATAATTGTGCAGTAACTTCATAAATGTCCGTCTTCGAGGCTGAACTACTGAAAATATCTAAGTGAACTAATAAGTTACGGCTGTTATTATATATAAGAAGTAGACACAAACATCTATGGTGTTCCTCCTTCCCCAGGTTATTTTGGCAGTGCTGGGTGTGTGCTCGGCTGTGCCCTTCATCCAGGACACTCCCGAGGTAGCGGCTGAGAAAGCCAGGTTCTTCCAAACGTTCCAGGCTGCTCAGGCCGCCGCCCGCCCCGCAACTCACACCTTCAACTTCGTGCCCCAGCAGGCCTACATCCACACCCCCGCCAGGTGGACCGGGCCCATGGCTGCCACCATCCCAGCTGGTCTCCCTGGATCAGCCCCCGTCGTGGCTCACACTGCTGATGTGTCTGCTTCCCGTAATGCCTTCTTTAAGTCTTACAATGCCCAGCTTGCCGCAACCGTCGGCACTGCTCCTTCTCACGCTCGTCCTCAGTCTCACCACTTCCAAGCTCCTGCCACCCTCCATTCCACTAACACTTTCACTCCCGCTGCCCCAGTTCAACCCCGTTGGACCGGTCCTGTAGCTGCCACCATCCCTGCTGGTCTTCCAGGGTCCGTGTCCCAGGTGGCGGATACCCCTGAAGTTGCTGCAGCCAAAAAGGCTTTCTTCTCTCACTTCCAGCAAAGGGCTGCAGCTACAGCAGGCGCGGAAAGATATTTCTGAACCGTACTGTCATAAAATAGGTTAAGGAACGCAAATGAAAATATGCAGCATTTCTGACTGCATAATATAATAAACCTATTTTATAATAGTTTGTATTATTATCGATTATTTGATTGCTTACTTCATGTTTCTTTCTTTGTACATGCTGGCACACACCTTGTAAACTGTGATATTCTCCTTACACGGTCTCTTATACTGTATATAATTATATTATGATCAAGTTCTTTTTCATACCTTAGCACATTCTGACTTCTTTCCTTTTATTAAAGCCAATTGATATTTTTGTGTTCCTCTCATTGATGCTGCCTTGTACCTATTGATGTTGCCCTGCACTCCAGGATGATAATGATTCACAATTTAATGATTTACAGAGCAATTAAATCTACTCCAGGTGGTTGATAAAGACAGCTGGAACTCCTGTTTCACCACCTGGCCTCCCTAGCTGATCCTTTCTGTGCCTCATCAAAACTGAGGGCAACCCCAGCCTGCCCTCTAAAACAATCTCTCCTCCTATCAATACATTACACTACAAACGCCTTACATACTACACTACCTTTCTTACCCCAAAAAATGACAAATACACGACCAGCCTCGGAGTCCCCAGGGGGGGGGGGGGGGGCCAGAACATACCCCCATCCGACTGACCCCTGGCAATGTCTCCCCAAAATGCCCTGGACCACTACATTCTACTCTTACTATTAACTTCTGCAACATTCGTGGCCTCTCCTCTAACTTCCACTCTGTGAAACACCACCTCTCCTCTGCCAACCCTGATCTTCTCTTTCTCACCGAGACACAGTTGTCTGGGACTACTAAAAGCTAACCCTTCTCTGTATCCTCCTTCTATCTCTATCCTCAGTTTCGAGCCAAAGGTGGATGTTGCGTTTACGTACGCAACAATCTTGCTATCTCTCGTGTTCCCAACTTAGATTCTTCTGAATTCTCAACTCTCTGGTTAATGCTTTCTTGTCACTCTCAAACTAAACAAAATCTGCACTGTTTTTCTCTCCCCTAATTCTACTGACTATCCAAAATTCTTCGACTATCTAACTTCTATTGTGCAACACATTTTATCCATATCTCTTTTCGCAGAAATCTCCATCTTAGGAGATTTCAACGTTCACCACCGCCAATGGCTCTCCTCCGTTTCCACTGACCAACCTGGTGAACAAGCCTTCATCTTTTCTATCCTAAACGACCTAGAGCAGTTAGTCCAGCAACCCACCGTATCCCGGATCACTTCGGATATCGACCCAACATTCTAGACTTATTTCTAACCTCTAACGGTCTAACCCTTCCGCTTATACTATAAATATTTTCTCTCCTTTGAGCTCCTCGAACCATAAACTAATATCTGTCACCTGTCCTATCTCTCCGGTACGGCCACCCGATCCTCCCAACCGGCGGCGCTTGTGGCACTTGGGCGCTGCCGACTGAGAGACTCTTCGGCAGTACTTCTTTGATTTCTCTTGGAATGACTTTTGCTTCCGTGGCTGGGGACCCTCGGAGAGTACTGATCGCATTACCGAGGTTATCCTCTCGGGCATGGAAGCATACATTCCCTTTTCTTTCTCTCAGCCTAATGCAAAAAAATCTTGGTTTACTCATGCTTGTTCTACTGCTGTCCACAACAAGGAGGAAGCATTCAAATGGAACTGACACCTTAAAACTCAAGAATCTCATTCTTCCTATGTTTCTGCCCGGAATCAAGCCAAATCTGTTCTTCGACTTGCCAAGCACTCTTTCATCAATAATAAATGCACTGAACTCTCCAACTCTAGCTCTTCCTAAGCTTTCTGGCATCTAGCCAAAAACCTCTCCAACAATTTTTCTTCGTCGTCTTTCCCTCCCCTTTTCCAGTCTAATGGCACAACCATAACTTCTTCCTCTGACAAAGCTGAACTCTTCGCTCAAACTTTTGCTAGAAACTCCACCTCGGATGATTCCGGTACTATTCCTCCCTCTCCACCCCCCTCTCTCCTACTTATGCCTAATATCCTAATATCTTCTAAAGATGTACTTTCTACCCTCTCTGGGCTAAATACTAAGAAGGCGTACGGTCCGGATGGTGTTCATCCTTTTGTACTATAAAACTGTTCTTCCAAGTTGACTCCCTGCCTAGGCAAACTCTTTCGTCTCTGTCTCTCCTCTAACCGTCTTCCCTTCTTGCTGGAAGTTTGCTCTCATTCAACCTGTCCCAAAGAAGGGTGACCATAACCCTCCAATTAACGTCCAATTGCTCTCATCTCTTGTATCTCTAAAGTTATTGAAACTATTCTTACTTCAAAATTTCTTAAGCATTTCTCTTCTCATAATTTACTCTCAGATTGCTAGTACGGCTTCCTTAAGGGTCGCTCTACTGAAGATCTTCTTTCATATCTTACTAATTCCTGGCCCTCCTCCTTTCAGGACTTCGGTGAGACCTTTTCTGTTATGCTAGACATATCGAAGGCCTTCGATAGAGTTTGGCACAAATCTTTAATTTCTAAACTACCCTCCTTCGGTTTCTATCCCTCCATCTGTGCCTTTGTCTCTAATTTTCTTTCCAGCCATTCAATAGCTGCAGATGTGGACAGCCATCGTTCACTTCCTCATCCTATCAACTCCATCCAATTATCTTTCTGATTTTCATAAATGATCTTCTCAACTGCACCTCCAGTCCTATCCATTCATGTGCAGACGACTCTACCTTACAATTAGTGTTCCAGAACACCCCAGCCAGCAATCCTTCAAAAACAAACGTGATGAAGCCATACAACACTTATCTTCTGATCTAACCACTATTTCCAATTGGGGCAGAGAAAACCTTCTTGCTTTTAATGCTTCCAAAACCCAATTTCTCCATCTATCTACCCATCGTGAACTCCCAGAGGACTATCCCTTATACTTCAACAATACAAAAATCTACCCTTCATCTTGTCTCAGTATTCTCGGTGTCTCCTTTTCTTCTGCTCTCTTTTGGAACGACCATATTACCACTCATGCTAAGGCGGCCTCCCAGAAGCTGGGGGGGGGGGGGATTCTTCATCCCTGCACAGCTTCTTGCTCTGTACAGGGGCACAGTGCGTCCCTGTATTGAGTACTATTCACATGTGTGGGGAGGATCCTCTCACACAGCACTTCTAGACAAAGTAGAAAGGAAAGCCTTTCGTATCATTAACTCACATCCACTCACCGACTCTCTGCAATCTCTCTCTCTTCGCCGTAATGTTTCATCTCTCTCGCTATTCTATCAATACTACAAATAATCAGTGTTCCTCAGAGCTCTCTCAGTGTATACCACCTCTACGTAGGGTATGCAACACCCGTCATGCAATACAATCCCACCCCTACTCTGTGCAACTCTCCAACTCGAGTGAAACGATACTCCCAATCTTTCTTCTTTTCAACAGCTGAGCTCTGGAACTCTCTCCCTGAATCCATCTTTCCCTCATCCTATGACTTAAATTGCTTCAAACTCCGTGTGTCCAGACATTTTGGCTCGAATATCCATTGATTTTGGCGCTGTCATTCTTTCAACTAAGGGGGAGGCACTCATCACAGGCAGTTTTGCCTTATGTGTCCCTCATCCACATAGAACACAAAAAATAGGGATAATGAGGGAAGTTATACAATGGGTGGTATACTGTATAGCTCAACAGTGTCGATAAAGAAACTGATCTAGGAGTAACAATTACAAATAATTTCAAACCCATCCAACGTTCTGTTAAAGTAGTTGAGTAATATTTCTGAATCGTACTATCATAAATTAAGTTAGGGAATGCGAATAAATATATGCAGCATTTATGATTTTTACATAACATGATACATTCATTTGTTAATAGTATGTATTATTATCGATTATATAATTGCCAAAGTAACTATTTTATCTGAAATCTACCAAGCAAAATATATAATGCTTACGTTTCAGTATACTGTTCCCTTTAAAAGTTTGTCACTTGCATTCTACAAACTTGAGCATATGTTAGCAGTGACAGCCCTTATATATAAATTAAGGCCGAGCAAAAAATAACGAGGTAATTGTTAAAGTCAGAGTTAAAGATATGGGGACTTTGTCTCGGTAGGCCTTCTTAGGAGCATGGGAATGCCTGTTATTTTTTTGTTCTCCTCACATTTTCTTTAGATGGTGACCAGAAATTCTTCTTCTTAGGTTTGGACTACTTCTTTTTTTTGTCTCTCGGACTGGAAGATAGTCCTAGTGTTCCAACGAGATACTCTTATGCAGACTTATTCTCGAGATACTCAGGCACTTGATTTACCACAGCAATATGCAGATGGTTCTCTTCCAAATGCTGAAATCAGAGATATCGACTTAGATGAGGTGAGCTGACAAAGGCTGGTCCGTGAGGCATGTATTACCCTTTTTTGGTGTCTCTTGGAGGTCTCTAGATTGCGGGGAAAAAGGTCACCCCACCTATGTCCTGGATTGAGGCCCTTCTTGCCTTAGTGTAGCTGGAAGAGGTGAAATAACAGGTAGGAGATTCGCCAGGGGCCTGGGAGGTGTGATTTATGACGTAGTGGCTGGGGGAAGGGGTCTTACCCCATCCGCATTGTAGGCATGGAGATGTAGGGGGCACTGTTCTTTATCCTCTAGTGGTTGTTGTGATGGCTGCGATGTGTGTTGGAGGTCCTTCCTTCTTTGCTTCTTGCAGAACACCTTGCACTCATTGACTCTTAGCAAAATGATTCTGCCTAACGGTCTGTGTGTTGATCTTCTAGAAATACCTCACATTTGCTGCTACAAGTAGTTGTGGGTCTTATGGGGTAAATATTTTAATTTATACTCAAAATTGTGATGCATTATTACCTATGGTGATTAGTTCACTTTTGTGATAAGGGATGGATACAACACATCGTCTTACAAAATGTATCTACAGTTTAAGATATACTATCCTTTTTCGGAATTTGATACAAAGGACTTATAACTATTATTGTGGAAAAGCACACATTTCAATGCCTTTCAACGATCCAAAGAATATCGACCCCTATGCCACATTGCCGATATTAAAGCAACTTAAATATGTTGAGGTAAACCTGCGGTGCAAAAATACATATAATGGTCAACTTTGATCTGCTAGAATCAATTGATAAAACTGTGAAATGACAAAATCATAATCATGATTATTGAATCCCCGAGTTTCGCCGTGATCATAGCATTCACGCAAACATATAAGCTGAGAGTGATATACAAAGCAATTTAACTCGTGGAACTTGTGCCAGGCATATAAACAGTACAAGACGCGTAATGAAGCAGGAATTTATAACCTGCTAATGGCATCAAATTATATTAATAAGGCAACAGATTTGTGTAAATGTGATCTAATTCCTTTTCCAAATCAAAATTGGTGAAAACGACGAATATAATTATTAATTTTGTAATTCGCTTAGGTGATTTAATACATAAGAATATGAAAACAAAAGATTGAAGTGAAAAAATCAATACAAGATTTTAATCAGCAATGTAAAATGCTATTAAGGTCACCGTAAATATTGTAATGCTAAATCCAATATTGGAACTTATCCTTAGATTAATTTAGTGTGCTTCCTAGACCTCCATTAAGCTTATATATAGTATATATATATAAAACTCCCGAGATCCCACTTAAGTGTGTGTGTCTGTGTGTGTGTGTGTGGGGGGGGGGGGGGGGGGAAGAGTCGGTAGAAAAGTGTCACGTTCGTAGGCCGATTCCTTCTAAATTGCAGGCTCCCTATCATTCGCCAAGAAATAAATTTACACCTAAATGGCACGAAAGGTCTTAAATTTGACAAAGAAATGGGTCAAAAGGATTTATAATTGCTAAACTAATGGGGTGAACGTCTTAAAATCTTAAAACTAATGAGGTTAGTCTTAATGGAGAAGGGGTCCATATTTGCTTTTTGTTAAGAAATATCAAGAGGGTAGCAACAGGTAGGAATATATTATAGTCTGTTCACTAAGGACAGACACCTGAGGCTTACGATCGATGTAAATGTAGCTATTGATTTAGTGATACAATTCCATGAGAATGAGTAAATGAACATCCCTTAACAACTTCAATATACATCGGTATATACGAGAATATTTATTGTATTTGTATATACTTCGAATTATAGGACTACTTTCTGTAGATATTTATATAAAAATAATATCTTTATAATAAAGTAGACGTGCCGTTTTGCCCAAAATCAAAACGGCATACCCAACTCTGCGATTGGTCACCATCATCACTACTAGTCACAATCACCATTACTATCATTAGCACTACTACTATTATCGTCATCGGTATTACTCTTACCATCATCACTACTACTCTCATCATCACTACAACTTTCACCATCATCACTAATACTGTCACCATCATCACTACTGTCATCAATATCAGTACAACTATCATCATTGCTTGTCACCATCATCACTACTATTATGACCATCATCACTACTACTTGTGTCTGAGGGAAGAAGTTGAATTCATCAACCTCTGGGACAACTTCTACAACCAGCCTACTCTGTTCCGCAAGGATGGCACTCATCTAAACCCTGTGGGTTCAGCACGCATGGGTCGTCTCCTACACGAAGCAGTCCGCAGCCATGGATCAAAAAACGCCATCAGAGAAGAAGCAGCAGTGACATAAATCATCCAACGCCAAGAAAAAAACAGAGGCAACCGAGGACCACCAGCGATAAGGACCGAAGACAGCGAGGACCGAGGACAGCCATGAACATAAATGTAGATCCGACAAGAACCAAAAATATTATTAAAGAGCCTTCCGTGAGTTCTAAAATAAAAAATTTAAAGGTTTTCTATGCAAACGCTCATAGCATACGCAATAAACTTTCAGATTTAGAGGAGCTAGTGTTTACAGAAAATTATGATGTGATTGGCATAACAGAATCTTGGCTCAATACAGAAGATAGAGACTTTTTAGCAGAGTATTCACTTCCCGGGTATGTAATGTTTGAGAAAAGCCGAATAAATCGAAATGGAGGTGGCGTTTTACTTTAAATCAAAGAAAGTCTTAACCCTACCCTCTTGTCAAAACCTCAAATTGTGAACGTCGATTCATCTTTTGTGCTAATAAAGAATAATAAAGGTACAAAAATAATACTTGCATTAATATACAGACCTCCAGCTCAATCAGTGCAAACTGACCGAGAAATTTACGAACAAATTGCAGATGTAAGTAACTCACAAGATACCGTAATTTTTGGCGACTTTAATTTACCTGTGACCAAGTGGGGCGATACTCTTACTTCACACTCCGGACATGACTTGTATACGAACTTGCAAGAGAGTTCGCTTTATCAATTTGTTCGAACGCCGACCCGTGGTAATAACGTTCTTGACATTGTACTTGCAACAAAAGAAATTAATAGAGAATTTGAATGTTGGTGATGAATTCAGTAACAGCGACCATCGTACGATAACTTTCACTTTAAAGTTTACTAGTAACGAACCAAATAGTAGCATCGAAAAAGTCCCTAATTTCAAGAAAGCAAACTTCCATAAACTTAGAGCTATGTTTAAAGAAACTGACTGGAGCTTTTTAATTAACAATAACGACATAAATACATCTTGGAAGTTATTCGAAACCACTTACCTAAAAGCAGTGCAAGACTGCATACCATCGAAAATACGGCGTCCAGGCCATAATAATAAGCCCAAGTGGTGGAATAAAGATATTTCAAACTGCCTGCTTGCTAAAACATTTGCTAATGATAGATTAAAATCCTCACAACATTACGAAGAACGGCTGAAATTTGTAGAGCTACGACGCAAAGCCAAAAAGTTAAGCAAAGTAAAAAGACCTTAGAGTTACATATTGCGAATCAAAGTAAAACAAACCCGAAAGAATTCTATAGTTATATCAAAAAGAAAAAAGTAGTTACTTCAACTGTTGGACCGTTAGTCGATGAAAATGGAGAATACACCAAAGACGAAGTACAAATGAGTAATGCCCTCAATACCTTCTTTGCATCAGTTTTTACAACAGAAGACCTCAGTGATATCCCTACACCATCGCCGATTCAGATTGATAATTCAGATGTTCTAAGCAATATCACCGTTACAGAGAGAGAAGTATTGAATTGTTTAGATAAACTCAAGGTAAATAAAACGCCTGGACCTGATACAATCTCGCCTAGAGTTCTGAAGGAAGCTAAGGATGAGCTCTCCAAACCACTGACATTACTATTCAATAAATCCTTGCAGTCTGGAACTATGCCTGATAAGTGGAAGCTAGCCAACGTAACACCGATATTAAAAAAAGGCAGCAAATCCCTACCCAGTAACTATCGTCCAATTAGCTTAACCTCAGTTGTATGTAAAATGCTAGAAACGGTCATACGAGACAGACTCGTAAATCACTTAGAGGAAAATAACATACTTAAAGATACTCAACACGGCTTTCGTAAAAAACCTTCCTGTTTAACAAACCTCTTAGACTTCTTCCACGATATCCTCAACCTCTACGATGAGAGTAAAGCTGTAGATATTATATACCTTGATTTTCAAAAGGCCTTTGACAAAGTTCCCCACAAACGTTTACTGCTAAACCTAAAAGCGCATGGAATACGAGACGGTGTGTTGAAATGGATAGAAAATTGGCTCAGCGACAGAAAGCAAAGAGTAGTCATAAACGGTAAGGCATCTAAATGGACCAATGTAAGTAGCGGGGTACCCCAGGGATCGGTACTAGGACCAATTCTCTTTCTAATTTACATCAACGACATAGATGAGGGCCTCACCTGTACAATCTCAAAATTTGCTGACGATACAAAAATTGCAAATAGCGTACTCTCAAAAAACAAGTTGACGATATGCAACACAATCTAGATAAATTGTCATGTTGGGCCCAAATTTGGCAAATGAGTTTCAATGCGGATAAATGTAAAGTACTACATATCGGATACCTAAATGAGAAAGCAAACTATTCGATGAATGGCACTCAGCTTAAGAATGTAAACAGAGAAACCGATCTGGGAGTAACAATATCGAGTAACCTAAAACCGAGTCAACAATGTTCAGAAGTTGTTAAGAAGGCAAACAAAATAATTGGCTTGATAGGCAGGTCATTTGAGCATAAATCCAAAGAAGTTATCCTAACCCTTTACAATTCATTAGTCCGCCCTCTTCTGGAATACCGTGTTCAATCCTGGTGCCCTTATTACCAAAAAGATATAAACAAGCTAGAACGAGTTCAACGTAGAGTTACCAAAATGATACCTAGCCTAAAGAACAAACCATACGAAGAGCGTCTTAGAGAATTAAATCTATTTCCTTTAACCCAGCGCAGATTAAGAGGTGACTTAATTCAAGTGTTCAAAATCATCAAAGGCATCGACAATATGAACTGTAGTAAGTACTTCACTATCGACCAATCTAATTACATGCGGGGAAACGGTTGCAAAATTATTGGTAAATCTTTTAACTCACACGAATCTAAGAATTTCTTCTTCAATCGAGTTGTCAACTTGTGGAATGGGCTTCCCCGAAACGTTATAGACTGCATCACCGTTGATTCATTTAAACTCCACCTAGACAAATATCTCGCTTCAAACCCGCGACTGACTGCGTTTGTAAATGAATAACTTTATTTTATCCCCCCCTCAGTTACTAACCCATCTGTCCCCTACTAACTTCCTAATCCTGCCACGGACATTAGTTCCAGGGCAGTAATTCCCTTTCCAATGTTCCCTTACCCACTCTAAACCACTGTTTGGACACTTGATCCTCAGTGTTTTGGAGGACAAGCAACCTAGAAGGGTCACTAAATCTGTTGTTGCTTGATTTCCTTTGTACTCCTTTGTACTGTCACCATCCTATCTACTACTGTCATCATCATCACTACCATCATCATCACTGCTGTCATCATCACTACAACTAAAACCATCATCCCCACTATTACTACCATCACTTCTAATGTCAACTAAACAGACTTAACCTAACAATTGTGGGGGGAGATGTTTATGCCCCCAGAACGAAGGCGTTCTGTGTGTGTGCCCCTAAGGGGCACACACACACAGAACACCATCATTGCAGGGGGGGGGGGGGGGGGGGGGAGCCCCGGAGAGGGGGGTGGGGGGGTAAAACCATATTTTGGATCTAAAATCATAGCTATTGCACAAATTCAGACAATCTTTTTTGACTGACGTTCGCATTCACCCAACAAATGTTCGTGTGAAATTTGGTGACAGTTTCGGGACAGACGGACGACGACGACATTTTTCTGGTGGTACCCACTGTACGGGGCGGGGCGATACCAAACTCTGCTTACGCAGAGTTGATTAGCTTGGTGTCTTAGAAAAATTTAATAGTACCGTGTTTCAAATAGATGAGCGACGTTTACTGTGAAAAGCTCCGTCAGGTGTTCACAGTCAATGTTATTACTTTATGATTCGGTGATGCAGTCTGGTTCTATAAATGGTTTCGTTGGCTGCCGAAAAAATAATCTGTGAAAATACTGATCTATTAGATAATGACACCTTTTACAATGTACAGTATTACAGTATATATATATATATATATATATATCTAATTTTATAAAACAAAACAATCCTACTGTCTCAGTAAGTGGTCGATAAATACTCGGTAACCAAATTAAAAAAAAATAGCATGATGGAGAGCCCATCTCCTTTTACTCTTCTACTTCCTTCTTCCTTTCTACACTTCAGTCTACCTTCTGAGAACACTCTACCTATTTACCTACTCCTAATTATACATAGCCAAACTACTGCTATACATTAGTTGTGTCCGCAAATCACAAGCGTCCTTTCTTTTATCTTAGATATCTGGCCTAAGTGAACGGGGTATATCAATCAATTATATTGCATTTTTGTATGTAGATTCATACATATATTACAATAATGACTGTTTACGGTAGAATACAATAATTTAAATTAGTATTATATGAAAGAAAAAACCTTGTCAAATTATTAATCACTAATAGCCTAAATGTTGGTGTTTCGCATTACTGTTCTGGTTGGAGTGGTATCCCTGCTAACAATTTGTTCATATAACTAGCCACAACTCAAATCAAATGTGTATATAGATCAAAGATTTGTGTCCCTCTAGATATATGAAGAACAACTTTTACCAGAGACGACTTTTAGATCGTTTATATGTACACACTATATACTAGCTATACATAATGTATTTCATAGGTAGGAATTTTATATTTTTTCCTCGTAAAAACGCGTGGATTTATAAATGAAACGATCATTATACATTTAACATTCAATTAAAACATTGTGAATAGAAAATAATGAAAGACAATTTACGAAGCAATTAGTCACTCCGCGACTTACCTGGACACTATTTGACAAGTGGACTTTTCCTGACACAAATGAACACCTTCTGCCCCATTGGAACACCACCTGAAACAAATAGAAAGTTTGTTCAAACAAATGAACACTTCCTGATACAACTGACACTAACTGACATAACTGACACTTATTGACAACAGGATACTCCTCAATACAACTGGTCACTTAATGACAACTGATACTCATTGACACAACCGGGCACTCAATGATACAACCGCACACTCAATGATACAACCGGACACTCATTGACACAGCCGGACACTCAATGACACAACCGGACACTCAATGACACAACCGGACATTCATTGATACAACCGAACACAGATTGGTGCAACTGGACACTCATAGACACAACTGACACTTATTGATACAACTGGTCACTCAGTTCAATAGATGGCACTAATTGACACACCTGACACCCATTGACGCACACAATACGAATTGACACACCTGACACTCATTGACACAACTGGACACTCACTAATACAACTGGACACTGTAACACAACTGTACACGCTTTGGCACAACTGGACCATACACAATATTTTATGGCAAAAGTACACAACGCAGAGCAAGAAATACACATGTATGGATGACTCATGTATGGAGAATATATAAGATGACTAGTAGATTACAGTTGCAATAAGGCACAGTAAGTTACATTAATCTAAAAACAGATATATAATTTTTACTAAGAAAACGTGTAGAATGAACGGAGAACATCAAATACTAGAGTAGGAGTAACTTATGTTTATGTTGATTATTTCAGAAACAAAGAGGTAACGTTATTATTTGTTTACAGTGGCGACAAAGAATGAGTCTGAGTGTTACCTTAGTACACGATCGCCGTCTCATGAGCATGGCTAAAATGAGTACTACGAGTTTAATTGTGATTCCAAGTACCGGTAAGCATAATTACTTTGTGAAGAGAGAGAGAGAGAGAGAGAGAGAGAGAGAGAAAACTACAATATATTGGCAAAAAAACACACACTTGGGCGTGGAAAAAGCATTTCGATAGTGAATAGATTTAATTGGATTACATTCTAACAAAATGCTGCACATTATTATTCATGATGATTACATAACAACGAAGGCAATGAACAGAAATGAAAGCCGAAAAATAGGAGACAACTGGAGGAAAATCGACAACACTTTTAAGGGAAGATTATTTGTATTACTATATTTGTACTTATTATGCTTTTCTCTTTAAGTGTCCTACCTAGACAATCAATCAGCTTAAACATGTAGGCTACCCCCAAAACTCCACTTTCGAGAAAATATGTGCACTTTCCGGTAGAAAATTGCCAGTTCCGCCTAAATTGTTTTTCAGGCTCGCTTTCGCTCGCCAGGAAAAATGATCTCAACAATGACAAAAAGTGGGGGGAAAGGTCTTAAAACTTGCCACACTAATTGGGCAAACGTCTTAAAATATCAGAACAAATGAGGCTAAATATGAGGGAGTAGGGGGTCCATAAAAAAAGACCCCCTTAACAGAGGTACAAGGAGAAGGAGTAGTTGGGTTCAGGAAAGAAAAAGGAGAATAAAGGAGGTAAAAGAGGAAAGGGAAGGGGCAAACAAAGGGAAGCATAGAAACAATAAGGGAGAAAGAATAGGATAGAAAAGTGGAATCTAATAAGATATAGTGCACCTTTACTACAGAAGCACATCGCCTCTCTCAGTATCCACGCCCATCTATTCTCTGACGTAATCACTGTCCGGTCTGCGTCCAGGCTATAATATGATAGCAACAAGAAGAGGAGGAGGGGGAAGGGTAGGAGGAGGTGGAGAGAGGGGCCATTGACGTTACGTGATCCCTCAAGGTTAGTAGCATCCCGTCTTTACCGTAGAGAGGTGTTCAGGTATTCCAAACAAAAACTGTTCAACTTGCCCCAATTTAGTTACTGTACACTACATTAAAACAATAACCTAATGTTCCCTTAGCCAAGGTGACTCTAGGGTGGAGTGGGTATAAAGAGGGATCGGTCTGTGTTTGCCACCACAGTACGGTTCTTATCATAGCCACCTCAACCACCACCAACCACACCGGCATCATGAGGGCTATGGTAAAGTCATCTCCACTATATATATTCATTCTGCTTTAACTCCATATGTAGAAAAGCTCTTTATCTAAGCCGAACGAACAAATGTCTATCGTCTATCATGATGAGTGACTATTTAAATAATGGGAGATATCGTCTATTAACATAATATAAAAGAAAGAAAACTATATATATATATATATATATATATATAGTATATATATATACAGTATATACTGTATATATATAGTATATATATATATATATATATATATATATATATATATATATATATATATATATATATATAATTGAATCATTTGTTTCTGATTTTGTATTCTTGGGTCCCACTACTCCCCCAAACCACTTGGGATTATGAAGATGAAACTCAAGGGGGTCTCACTCACAATATGCTTTAGATAATAACAACAAGTGGTGTGGTATACCATGTAGTACCAACGTGCAGCCCTCTCGGGATAATGGGATTACTATTTAAGGGGGGTCACCTGCTTTTTTCTCTTTCTCTCCTTTCCTCTCTTTCTCTGGCTTTTATCTATTCGGCTCCATTCAGCCAACTGTTGTAAGACGTTTATCCCCATCCAGGTGTTGATTTCTTCCTGGCGAGCGATAGCGAGCCATCTTTGTATGGAGAAATCCGGCTTCGCCGGGGAAATTTTTCTATCGAAAAATTTGCAAATTTAGCTTGGTGTCAAAACAAATATATATATATGCTGGCTCGCTACCGCTCGCCAAGAAAATATTGACATGTACGTACCTGGATAGGGGTAAACTTCTTAAAACAGTAGGCTGAATGGGGCCGCATGGATACAAGCCAAAGAGAGAGGGAGAGAGAGAGAACAAAAAAACGAGGTGGGCCCCCTTAACCCATACAGGGTGCAGTCACCTACTGTAGGCTATTTGATCAAAAGCAGCATTCTGTAGTGTTGTATCCTTCAACAGCTGTTATCTGGAAGTTGTGTGGTAGAAGATGAAATGTCTCGCCCGCCCGGTTAAAATGAACAGTACATTAATCATTGTCAGTACATGTCTTCAACCAGGCTGCTTCATGAACCCTTTCTATCTCGTCAACCTGATTGTCTAGTGAACTTGGAATATTTCGCCTCCCTGAATTGTTTCCTCGAGTTTCATGAGCACCAAGGTATATTACGCATCTATCTATCTATTGCCTGACGCCGTGATTGCCGAAGGGGTAGCCACGAACGAACCGCCCCCATGCACCTCTGTCCCCAGTCAGTCAACGCCCCTCCTCCCAACCAGCACCGCCTTCATCCATATACTTCCTCACTTCATCCTTCCACCTCTCCTTCGGTGCACCTCTCCCTCTCTGTCCTTCCACCTCGCTCTCGTACACCATCTTAGTCATTCTCTCGCTTTCCATACGTTCCATATGGTTCCATATGGCCGAACCATCTCAAGTTGTTCCTTTTCACACTTTCCAGCACATCTACCTCCACATCACACCTCCTTCTTACTTCCTCATTCGTCTGTCTATCCCTCCATGTAACTCCGCACGCACTTCTCAAGTAGCTCATTTCCACCGCTCTCACTTTTGGTCTGAGTCTCTTCCCGAACGTCCATGCTTCGCTTCCGCTTCCATAAGTTAGTGTCGGGATTACCACACTGTCATGCAAGGACTTCTTCACTTCCATACTGACCACCCTATTTCTTGTTACTGCTTTCAACGTTTCTACAACCCTCTTTCCCTGTTGCACCCTCTCCTGCACTTCTTCATCCATAGTCCCATCTTTACTCAACACACTGCCCAGATACTTAAGAGCTGACGATCTCCATAGCCTGACCACTCAACTTCACCTCACACTCTGTGACTTCACCCCTTTCGAAGACCATAACCTTGCTCTTCCCTGCATTTACCTTAAAATTCCGTTTTTCACACACTGTTCCAAACTCATTTACCAGACCCTGAAACTCCCATTCATTATCGCTCATAGTTTTCTTAAGAATTTCATACCTACTCTATACACTACCTTCTATATAAATCAGACTATCAGATGTAATGGAATTTCAGACATGCATTCTTCATTAAAAAACAATAATAAAAGATAAAATATATCAAGGCCTATCTTATTTTACATGGTAACAATGGTGCACCTAGTTACCTACTAACAAAATATATTTATTGATCTTGCTTTACACTATGCCATTGCTTCATAACCCTGTCCTAGAGTAATCATATTTTTACAATATTTGTTGATGGGTCCAGAAGTTTACTTGAGATATTCAAATAGTTTACATTTATATTGTATCCATTGAAAATTCAAAGGTATTCATGGGACACATTTCAGACAATCGCAGATACATGATAGTATATAATTATAACCATCATCCTTCACCTTTAAATTCAACCAATTGTTCTTAACTCCATCCCCCACTTCCATTATTGACTTCTATTTCTTACATTTGTTCACATTTTAGGTTTCCCCACTTCTACTTAGCAAGAATTCTGTGTTTGAATTAATTAGCCAAATATACCACACACTTAATGTTACAACTGGTTTGAGTGGTAGACATATTTATTTGTGTTCTTTCCTCCCCAGGTTATTTTGGCAGTGCTGGGTGTGTGCTCGGCTGTGCCCTTCATCCAGGACACTCCCGAGGTGGCGGCTGAGAAAGCCAGGTTCTTCCAAACGTTCCAGGCTGCTCAGGCCGCCGCCCGCCCCGCAACTCACACCTACAACGCGGTGCCTCAGCAGGCCTACGTCCAAGCCCCCGCCAAGAGGACCGGACCCGTGGCTGCCACTGTCCCAGCTGGTCTCCCTGGATCAGCCCCCGTCGTGGCTCACACTGCTGATGTGTCTGCTGCCCGTAATGCCTTCTTTAAGTCTTACAATGCCCAGCTTGCCGCTACCGTCGGCAATGCTCCTTCTCACGCACATCCTCAGGCCCACCACTACCAGGCTCTTGCCACACACACTGTCCCCGCCACTCACTCCTTCCACTCTACTCACACTTACACCCCCGCCGCCCCAGTTCAGCCCCGTTGGACCGGTCCTGTAGCTGCCACCGTCCCTGCTGGTCTTCCCGGGTCCGTGTCCCAGGTGGCAGACACCCCAGAAGTTGCTGCAGCCACGAATGCTTTCTACTCTCACTTCCAACAACAGGTTGCGGCTACGGCGGGCGCGGCGAGATATTTCTGAACCGTATTGTCATAAATATAGTTAAGGCATACCAGTGCATATATGTAGCATTTATAATTTTTACTAAGCATACTAAATATATATAATATAATGTTATGTAATTACAATTAACTTCCTTGCGTTATGTACCCACTTAAGTAACAGACAACCACCTCTTTTAAGTAGTGTTTTGCATTTTACTTTATATATATATATATATATATATATACTGTATATATACACACACACTTTTGTTTCTGGGCAGACAATTTGATAGAGTTATAGGATTTTTGCTATGTAATACAAGGCATTATTGGCAGTGATCAATGATTTCCTCTAAGAGTCATGACCTCCTCAGTTGATACTATTTAGCTGTGTTGGAACATTTTCAGGCAGTATTTGCACCAACTGAACGCCCCATTACATACATGGACACCCCCAGATAAAATAAGGCATCCCTCTACATAATTGGACACCCCCTATTTATTTTTTCTATGTGGATAAGGGAGACACAAGGCAAAACTACATGTGATGAGTGCCTCACCCAGAGTTGAAAGAGTGACAGAGCGAAAATCAAGGAATGTACCCCCATATAGGCTACAATTAAGGGGAGATTTCCACTTGAGGGATTTTGTTCGTGATTCCTTTTTCCCTCATGTTTAGCCCCATTGCTTTTCTAATTTTAAGACATTCGCCCCATTATTTTAACGATTTTAAGAACTTTCGACCCATTTCTGTCAATTTTAAGACCTTTCGTGCCATTTAGGTGTCGATTTTATCCTGGCGAGCGATAGCGAGCCTGTAATATAAGAGGAACCGGTTTCAGCCGGGAAATTTTTCTACCGAAAAATGTACAAATTTATCTTGAAAGAGGGTCAAGGGGGTGAAATTTTAAGATTGCTGGAGGAGTAGAAAACAAACTAAAAACCTCCCCTTAAGACACCCTTGGTAGACTTGCACACCTGTCATAACTGGACAGCCCCATATATTATTGGACAACCCTGATACAATTAGACACCCCTGACGCAATTAAACACCCCCTGACATAATTGGACACCCTAGGATACAATTAGACACCTCTGACATAAAAGGACACCACCTGACATAATTGGACACCCAAGGATACAATAAGTCACCCCTGACATAATTAGACACCCCCTGGCACAATTGGACAGCCCTGACATAACTGGTCACCTCCAGATACAATTGAACACCCCCGACACAATTGGACCCCCTCTGACATAATCGGACACCCTCAGATTCAATTGGACAACCCTGATACATTTGGACACACCCTGACATAACTGGACACTCCATGAAGAGAGATCAAGAAGATAGAGCTATATTACTAATGAGAAGATAATAGAAGCAGACAAGGAGAAAATTAAAGAAATGTGAATAGATAATATACAAACACGATATATTCAAGAATTGGGAAGAAGGAGGATGGATATAAGAGAGGACAAAGATGAAACTATAATGTGAAAAAAGAAAAACTGAAGAGGAATAGGGAACAGAAGAGTGAATCTATGAAGAGGACACTCAAGGAAACATACATACAACTCAAGATATTAAATAGGAAAAAGCTGAGAAAAATAATTAAATTAAGATCAGTATAAATCACCAATGGTACATTTAATGCTATTGGCATTGTGAAACAATAACATAACCATGAGTACTTGCGTTAAGCCTAGTTTACCTACACGACAAACAAATATTAACGGTCAATAACATGATAAACTAGAGCGGCACTCGTTAGAGCACATACCTCCACCTACTCTGTCTGCTTCTTTACTATTAATATCATAGGCCTACATTTTCTCCTGGTTCTGGGTTCCAGGAAATGATTCGGATTGCCTCCTAAATATCCTTGGCGCATGTTCTATCTGCCTACCAATTTTTGTGAAAATCTCCAGATCGCCTCCTAATGTTGAATTAAATCACTTCTTCCTTAGCACATATCCTGTCTACCCTCCACATTTTGTGAACATTGTTTCATAACTTTGAGAGATATACCCATCAAATCTAGTGAAAATTACCAGATCGCCTCCCAAATTTAATAACTTCTTCCTTGGCGCATATTCTATTTGCCCGCCAAATTTCTGAAAAATCAGTTCATAACTTTGTGAGATATCCTGTTTACCGACAGACAGACAAACAAACTGAGGCGAAAACATAACATTTGTCCAACTTCGTTGACAGAAATATTTACAGTATACTCTTTTGAGCTAACTGGAGTGGAACAAAGAGATAACATTATACATGCATTTTAAATTTGAAGATTGAGTATGATCCATAAGAAGTACGGATTCAGATCCTTGTACTTATGTTGGTATTCCAGGCAGCCCTGTTGTGAACTGCTTTACTTGTCAAGTATTAGCATTTGAGATAAGATCGAAATACCTGATTGCACGTTCTTCTAGGTCTTACCCTCCACGCAGTTCTCTCCACGTACATAGACTTGCAGCTTTTTTATTTTCCAGATGAATCCCTTTACAATAAGATACTTTTTCGCCATTCTTCAGGGTAGGGTATGTTTTATAAATTAAAATCTATGACAGCAGTAAATTTGATACAGATGTTATAGTTTTATGTTAGTTAATCAGAGACACTTTTACTTGGCCTAAAAATTACCTCTCTAAATCGTGGTGATACTAACCTTTATCCATGAATTAACTCTCTCAAACCTACTAAAATACTAAAAGTATAGTTAGAGTATAATAACCAAGTCAACACCGGATTGCTTGATATTAACCCTTTCAATATTTGAGGATGCAGATATCAATTTACGCATTTATTCAGCTTAGGAAGGAATCTTAGAAATCAGAGGGTAATTGATATCGACTTTACCGCCTTTAATTCCTAGAGGGCCTTCCAACTTGAATAAAATCGTCTAATGCTAGCTATCATAAAGTATAGACAGTGTCATCGTATGCCGCGAGTTGAACAAAGCCAATATGAAATAGTGTCTATCTATCTATCTATCTATATATGCTCAGGCCCAATCTCCATTTTGGGGGTAGCCGACTCAAGACAAAACACAAAAACAACATAAAACAACGAATAAACACAGATAAAAACACAAATTCACACACATCTAGGTCACCCAGGAGAAGACCCAGAGACCAGGGCCACCAAGGTCGCTCCAGCACTCCCCCGGCCCCCGACCACCCGGAGAGGTTCCGATCTCGGCAGGCAGGCATGCAGCGGAGCCAAAGCCACAAGCCCTCCCACCACACTTCCAGGCGCACCCTTCATATTAATCGTCTCCCCGGGCCAGGCGCCTGATGGACTATTATCTAGTCCAACTTGCGCCCGACCCCTTACTCCAAATGACCACGTGTTCACTCAACTATTCACAAGCATTCTCCATTCACTCCTGTCCACCACCACTTCCCCTGCCTGATCTATAGTCATTCCTCTATCATCCAAAGCTTTTCTTACACAGTCTCTCCATCTCAATGGGGGTCTTCCTGCCCTTCTATCTCCCCTTGTACCTGACTCCCATATTCTCTTTGTAAGCCTTTCATCTCCCATTCGTTCAACATGACCATACCATCTCAGCACCCTTCTGTCCACTCTGGCTGACAAATGTTCCTGCTGCCCCACTCTCCTACGTATCTCTTCATTCCTCAATCCGTCTCTACGAGTAACTCCACACATACTCCTCAAGCAGCTCATCTCCATCACATCCAGCTTTCTTTTCTCCTTTTTCTTCAGAGCCCATGTCTCAGCCCCATACATCACTGTTGGCACAACAATTCCTTGATACAGTGCACTTTTTACTTTCACTCCGAGATTTCTCGTCTTCCACATACTTCCCATTGCTCCGAAAACCTTCCTTCCTTCACACACTCCCTGTTTTACCTCCATTTCCATACCTCCACTCCTGCTTATCGTTCCTCCTAGATATTTAAAACACTCTACTTGTTCCAATATTTCCCCATCCAGCCTCACATCTAGATTCACCCTATGCTCTCCCCTATTACACACCATTACTTTACTTTTATTGACGTTCACCTTCAGTTTCCTCCTTCCACAAACCACACCAAACTCTTTGACTACCCGCTGCAGTTTCTCCTCAGAATCCGCCACCAATGCTGTATCATCAGTGAACAGCAACTGATTCAACTCCCAATCTCTACCATTCTTTCCTACTAATCCCAATCCTCTTCCCATAGTTCTCCTTTTCACCTCCCTCACCACATCATCCATAAATATATTAAACAGCCATGGTGACATTACACAACCCTGTCGCAAACCTACCTCTACCTCAAACCATTCACTCAACTCACCATTTCCTACTCTCACACATGCTCTGCTCCCTTCATAAAAACTCTTAACTGCTTCTAACAAATTTCCTCCTATTTCATAAATCCTTAACACCTTCCACATTGCTTCATGGTTCACACGATCATACGCTTTTTCCCAGTCCATAAAATCCCAAAATATCTCCTTATGCTTCTCTAAATACTTCTCGCATAACTGTCTTACTGCAAACATCTGATCCACGCACCCTATTCCCCTCCTAAAACCGCACTGTTCTTCTCCTATTGCAACTTCCGTACACTTTATTATCCTCTCTATCAACACCCTGCCATACAGCTTTCCAACCACTGACAATAAACTAATACCTCTATAACTTGAACACTCCTGCCGATCTCCCTTCCCCTTGTACAACGGCACAATACATGCACTCTTCCAGTCTATTGGTACCATTGACACAGCAAAGCACACATTGAAAAGTCTCACCAACCAATCTATTATCACATCTCCACCCTTCTTTATACACTTCACAGCAATACCATCCAAACCTTCTGCTTTTCCCGCTCTCATTTGTCTCACTGCTTCTTTCACCTCATTTTCCTCAATCCTTTCATTCATTCCCTGCCACCTGGGTGGCCTGGGTAACCTATCTCCATCCACCTCTGCTTCAATCACTGCTTCTCTTCCATCTCTTGTATTTAACAAAGATTCAAAATACTCGGCATATCTTTTCCTCACTTCAACTGGTTCTACTAGTAATTCTCCATTTGCATCTTTCACTGACTCTTCCCTCTTTTGTCCTCCTTTCCTTACTTTATTTACCTCCTTCCAGAACATCTTGTTTCGTTCTTCAAAATTCTCACTCAACCTTTGACCCCACCTTTCGTTTGCATCTTTTTTCGCTTCTCTAATTTTCCGTTTTGCCTCTCTCCTTTTCTCCTTGTACCTCTCCCATACCTCAACACTACCATCCTGTAAAACCCTCTCAAAACAGTGTCTTTTCTCCACAACTGCCTTTCTCACCGTATCATTCCACCACTCGCTTCCCTTCCTTGTGAAAATAGGAAATAGAGAAAACAACAGATTATACCCTATATTTTGTTTACCTCCCTGTTTCACTCCATTACTTTCAAGATTGCGAATTTTAACTCCATTAGTTTGGCGATAATAAAATGCTTGACCCAATTCAGGTGACCAATATTTTTCTTGGCGAGAGATATCATACACAGAAAGACACAAATCAATATCGCCATCAACGTGAAGGGAAGAGTATAACCTTATAGTAGGTTCACACATAGGCGAGTCGGAGCGCGAGGCCAACGCGAGTCACACTCGCCGCATATCGCCGTTGATGGAGCCCGAACCCAACGCGAGTAGAAGCTGATGCGAGTAAACACGCATATAACACGAATATAACACGAGTTTACACGAGTTTACATGAGTTTACACGAGTTCACAGGAGTTTACGCGAGTGTCGGCGAGTGTAACACGACCCCAACACGCACCGCCAAAATTTGAAAAATAACGGTCAAATTCCAGGGTACGAATAGTGCGAGTCTACAGGAGTCTACACGAGTGTCACAGGAGTTTACACGAGTTTACATGAGTTTACACGAGATGAACGCGAGTCTACAGGAAGTTAACAGGAGTGTATGGGAGTCTAACATGAGTGTGTGCGAGTGTTGGCGAGTGTCAGGATATGTATATAAAGAGGCCCCCACTGGCACCATTTTTCACACCACGCAACACCACCACGGACGGACGTTACTCTGCAGGATACAGCCCAACCCACCCACCCACCCACCCACACACCATGTCCATCAGGAGGCGGAGAGCGGCAGCTGTGCTCATACTGCAGATGCAGATGCATCTCCTAGACCTAGAGGAGCTGGAGGAGAAGGAGGCTGAAGAAAGACGTCAAGGGGAAAGGCCACGAAGGAGAGTTTGGGCTAGGAGCTGGCTACTGAGACGGCCACAGTTCGGTGTGTACGAACAACTTATGGAGGAGCTTGAGAGAGAGGACCCCAAAGGATTCCGGAACTTCCTACGTGTGGACGTCCACATGTTTAGGGAGTTGGTGGCACGTGTCGGGCCTAGGGTAGAGAAGCAGGACACCTTCTGGAGGGAGGCTTTGTCACCTGGGCTGAGGATTGCAATCACACTCCGCTACCTGGCCACTGGTGACTCATATCCTAGCCTACAGTACGCGTTCCGTGTGGCCCGGAACACCATCTCCCTCATTGTGCCTGCAACATGCGAAGCCATCATTGCAGAATACCAGGAGGAGGTTATACGTTGCCCCAGGACACCGGCGGAGTGGAAGGATGTTGCCAGTGAGTTTGCCAAGCGCTGGGATTTCCCACATACCGTTGGTGCCATCGATGGAAAGCACTGCGCCATCAAATGCCCTCCAAATGCCGGTACAGAATTCTACAACTACAAAGGCTTCCACTCCATCGTGCTCATGGTTATTGTAGACGCCGACTACAAGTTGCTCTACTGTGACGTGGGTAATCACGGTAGCTGCTCAGATGGTGGGGTCTTTATAAGAACCAATATCAGAGCAGCATTGGATGGGTGCACCCTGGGACTCCCTGCTGCCGAACCCCTGCCCAACGACGACACACCTGTTCCCTACTTCCTGGTGGGTGATGACGCCTTCCCCATGCGAAGGTGGTTGATGAAGCCACACTCTACCCGGCGACTGACTGTACCTGAACGGATCTTCAACTACAGACTGTCCCGGGCTCGCAGAGTTGTTGAGAACGCCTTTGGCATCATGGCATCCAGGTATGTGTATGATTATGTGACATGTTTGACCATAAATACAGGTATCGGTGATGGCACCCTACTAATGTGAAGTATACTAGTCAGGTATTAACTATACATGCTCGTAACCATTCTTCCTATAATTAATATGGATTAATACATCTCCCCCACATCCACAGGGTGTGAGTCGTGCACGTCTGCAAGTCGAGTTTTAACTATACATGATCCTAACCATTATTTCCCTATTTAATATGAATTATACTATTCAGTGTTTAAATATACATGCTCTTTCTCTCCCTAATTCAGGTTCAGGTGCTTCCTCCACAGCATTGCCCTCCACCCGTCCCGTGTTGAGTCTGTGGTGATGGCGTGCTGCTGCATGCAAAACCTTATGCGGATGAGGTACCCTAATCACCACGCCAACCTAGCGGACGAGGAGGACCCTGAGACGCATGCTATCATCCCTGGGCGTTGGAGGGAGGAGCGGGACAGGCTGAATCCCCTCCAGAGACTATCCGGGAATGTCGTGACAGCCCAGGCCAAGAGGCAACGCCAGCACCTCACCGACTACTGCTCATCACCCAGGGGCAGTGTCCCCTGGCAGAACGACCTGATATAAAGGTATGTATCCATATGTTGCCATTGCTTTCATTAATATTTTTGTAGTTTAGATATTTATATTCTGTTGTTAATCATGTTTTAAATCAATTCAACCTAATTAATATATATTCTCTATTTGTTATTCGATTTTTATAAAGTCTCATATATTATGGTGTTCAGCTTATCCTATGTCGTTTCATAATGTTTAATATAGTATATTTAATTTATATCTTTTATTTATTTATATTTCATGTTGGATATAAATCTCTATATTATTATTTGTCATCATATATCCTTTGCATATATTCCACATAAATATTTATATTAATAACAATATTATTCCAGAAACCTATTTCATTCATATTATATGGTATTTGTTCTCTCTTCATTATTGATGTTAATATCAATATTATTCATAACACAACTTGAATTCATATTAACTTAAATTTTTTCTCTGTTGACAAGTCATTTCCATGTTTATAAAAGGAAGCTTTGTTGAGAATTTTAACAGATACACTCTAATAATATATTTTGGATCCAAAACAACAGCTGGAGGCACATAGTTTATTTTCTTCAGAAACATAGATATATAGCATGTTAATATATAGCCGAAAGTAATATAGTATGTAAATATATAGCAGAAAGTATAGAAATAATAAGAGATATTCATTTTATGTGTAGACATAGTATTACATATATTCGTCATTCCCATCACTGGGAGGTTTATGACTTTATTATTATACACAAAGGTTTCACACATTTTCGTCATTCCCAGGCCTGGGGGTGTTGACTTGGGTGTTCAACCTTGTTTATAGGAAGTTCCCTGGTGTTGGCGGCCTACTAGTAGCTGGGCTTGAGGGAACCGGTGTTGCAATGTTGGCGCCATGTGTAGGGGTAAGCGCCCCCGCCCACCATTCATGTGCATGTGCAGGAGACCTGAATGGCGTACCCGCCATCAGCTCTGAGAATGTGGGGCTTGTGAAGGCTGCTGGCATGCGTGACGGACCTGGCTGGGGTTGCATCTGTGGTGGTGTGGTGTGCAACTGCGGGGGGCCTAGTGGTGTGGTGTGCAACTGCGGAGGGTTTGCTGGTATCGCCATCTGGGGTGACGTGGAGAGGGTGACCTCATCCCTGGCCTGAAGGACTTGCTGCATTATCCTCCGTGACAATACCTCCCCTACAGCGTCAGGGAGCCTCTCGAGCTGCTGCTCCAAGTACCCCACGAACTGTCCATACTTGGTCTCCTTCCCAGCCAGGGATGTCACCAGGCGTGACATGTCCTCCCGCATCGCCTCCCGCGTCGCACTCAGCTGTAGAAACAAGAGTATGCATGTTAAAAACCTTTTGTACTTATAAAATAATACATACATGTCATGGTATGTTATGATAATAACCTTTTTATGTTTTTCTCCCCCGGATGCATATGTCTTCCTCTACAGGAATTGTTTGCGGTTTGCAGCGTACACGAACATAGGATTTATATAATACTCTCGTAATGACTAATATACTCTCGTAATGACATATGTTAAATGTTTTCATATTTACCTCCACAGGTGAGGCTGCCTCTACAAACTTCCGCCGCTTGTTCTGGCTGCTGGACCTGGCAGTGGGAGTTGTGTTGGTTGGAGGGGGCATGGCAGTGTCCTCTCCATCACTCTCCTCATCGCCAATCACCTCCACAGTCCCATCCGGCGAGACGTCCACGGTCGGGTTTGGAAACTGAAACACAAAAACATAATATATCCTATATAAATAAGACCTTTAACCTATTTTAGTATACTTAAATATATGTACCTTGACAATATAAATAAATATAAGAAAATACATTTTATGTTTACATGAAGCCTTCCATTATAAATGTATGAATTCAAGTATATATGCACAAGATAAGCATGATATTAACAGCCATGAATTAACATATGTATAAAATCATATATATATGCACAAGATAAGCACGTTATTAACAGACATTAATAGCCTAGGTATACATGGTTAAATAATATTTTCCAAATGTGATATCGAACAGTTCTTTAAGTATATATTGTTTTCACACATATTAGGTATGTTTATATTAGTTCTAACCTTAGCTGTGACCTTGGTCTTTACGCGGGAGATGTGCCCTTTGAGGAAGGCAAACTTCTGCATGATCCAGGCGTCCCTCTCTGATAGTGGCTTGCCTTCGAATGTCCCAGGTGTTCCCGATCCACTCTTGATATCGCTCAGCTTTGAGTACCTGGACCGCATGTTCCGGACGCAATGGGCCAGATTACCGCCTGTGTAAAGAGTAATATTTATTAAGCAAGGCCCCTTTATATATATGATTTATATCGTGTATTTAACAGGCCAAACATGGGTTGATAATACATTATTAGTTAATGCTGTTAAATACAAACGTAAAGGGATGTAGATGATACTGGCAACACACATACATATATGGCAATTTAGCAAACTTTAACATAATGGTATTGATGTATTTCACGTATAAAACACATGGAATCAAACCAAGAACACAACAGCAAGGTATTCAATCACTTATTACAATTAATATATCATGGTGCATGTTTGGTTGTGGGTACTTACCTGTGACATTAACACCCAGGGTTACAGCCTTCTCGTCGTAGGCGCGGACTTTCCTGCGCGTATCTTTGTAGGCCTTGCTACGCTTCATATATAACATGGGGGTGTCCTTCACTCACTCGGCCAGCATGTCCTCAGTCTCGTCGCTCAAGATCACCCTTGTCAACTTATTTTTCTTAATGGCGCCATAACGAACAGGGCCCGCGCTGCCAGGGGGGTCAGGGGTATCATCATCACTGTCACTGAGGCTACCTTGGGTGTCCTGACTGGTCTGAGTATCCTGGCTGGGCCGAGTATCCTGGCTGTCGTCATCTTCAATATCTCCATCAAACACGTCCATGTCCTCATGTCCACTGGGCTGGCTGTCCGGCACAATTTCATCAGAGTCGTCCAACTCTTGCGACGCAACAGGCCTCCTGGCAGGGGGTACGATGCGGGGTTGTTCGGGAGGTGTAGCCTTGCCTTTCTTCACAACACCATCACCACCCTTCCGAGACTTGGTGGCCGCCACCTTCTCCTTGGGCAAAGGCATGGTGCAGGGCAGGCAGGTAGGGCAGCGTGGTAGGGCAGGCAGGTAGGGCAGCGTGGTAGGGCAGGCAGCGTGGTAGGGCAGCGTGGGTCGATGTGCGGCACGGATCAATGGGTCCTTGCTGGGGTCAAGGTGGAGAGTGGAGGAGGCACCGCGGGCGGTCCCTTTTTATAGGGGGTGTTTGATGCGGTGGTGCCACCTACTCGCGCGGTGTTGCCAGCAGTCGCACACCACTCGCGTAGACTCACGTTGGTTTCACCATTACTCGCATAGACTCACGTTGGTTTCGCATAGACTCGCATAAACTCGCGTTAATATTGCGTAAACTCGTGTTTGTTTCGCATAGACTCGCCACACATATTGTGAAATCCAGGCCCCCACGAGGGTACTCTCGTTTACGCGTGTTACACTCGCGTTACCCCGTGTTAACTCGCGTTAGGGTCGTGTTGACTCCTGTTTGACTCCTGTTAAACTCGCCTTTGGCAATATTGGTTGTTTGCATATAGTGTTGACTCCTGTTGTACTCTTGTAGACTCACGTAGACCCACGTGGACTCGTGTAGACTCGTGTAGACTCGCGATCATTAAATTTCTAAATAGTACAACGCGAGTTTCACGCGAGTCTACATGAGTGTCACACGAGTCTACAGGAGTTTACGCGAGTCTACGCGAGTCTACGCGAGTCTATGCGAGTTGGCGTCCTACTCCCACTTGACTCTCCAAATTTCATGTCTGCATGAAATTTTTGGCCGCGTTCTCGAGTGTACGCAGTGCAGCGCGAGTCTGTGCGAGTCTGTGCGAGTGTCGGCGAATTTGGGATAATCATTGGCGAGTGCAAAAATTTCATCACTCGCGTTGGAGTTGCGCTCCGACTCGCCAATGTGTGAACCTTGCTTTAGAAACGATTAACAAAATAATTATCTTCCTATAATTATTCGCAACTAATACATAACTGTTTTTGGAGAAATACTTACTGGAAAATAATATCTATATACACACTAAGCAATAATAAACTATGCACTCTTTTGTTGGTTTAGCGATTATTGTCAGCATGATATCTATCTATCTATTTATCTCTCTATATATTATATATATATATATATATATATATATATATATGTGATCTTCAATGCCGATACATTAATATATAACACTTGAAACTTAGACAAAATATTACTGTGGTCATGATGCAGTGGAAATTCCGTAGATTTATATAATGCCAATATTAGCCTACTGCATAGTTATAATATAATATATGGCTTAACACTATCTGATCCGACGTCTTGTGGGTTCTTATGATAGTTTAATTATTATTGAGGATTAGACTGGCTTTTGTCATTTATGTACCAATGTACTTTAGTTTGTCCCCTAGGATACCAAAAACGCCTTCCAGGACTTCCTTCAAACTAAACAAATGGTCACCCAGACCTCTATCAAGCTAAATTTGTACATTTTGCGATAGATAGATGTCCCGGCCAAAGGCCGATTTCATCAAAGTAACAAGCCCCCTATCGGTCGCCCAAAATAAAATCGACACTTAATGGGGTGAAGCGTCTTATTATCGCCAAACTAATGGGATGAAACGTCATAAAATCTCCAAGCTAGTGGAGCGAGACAGGTGAGTAAAAAGGCCTCCCTCGGCCCAAATAAGGTTTACTGTGAAAGTACGGGAATATCGACATACACTAATGTTGATATAATTATCTGTCACAGTTCGACAGCTCTCAAGGAAACTTGATGTTAAATTTTTCCTTGGAAATTAATGCTAATTATTTATTTTGTTCTTCTTGCATATGTTATACAATTGTAACACTTTTTGTTCGATGGTACTTAAGCTGACTCTACAAAACAAAACTATAATACAATTGTATATGCACTGAAAATTGAAAACAACTATAGATTTAGTGTCGTGTTTATATAATCGGAATCTTTACGAAGTGAAAACAACTGCGTTAGATTTGGTTATATATGAACGAATTTGACATGATTAATTCGAATATTGATGTATAGGTGTGCAGATCTAAGGTGTGGACGCTAATTACCTCGGTCACAGGTAACAACACACACTAACACACTAAATATTGCACATATTCTATTAAGTCTGTTATCTTAGGAAAGTGTTATGTTAAATTAAGGATAGAACGAAGTATAATAAAGGTTAGAAGAAATTATAGTTCTGTTTGGTTAAGGTAAGTCTAATGATAAGTAACCAGTTAATGTTTTGTGATTGAAATTAACTGAATTACTATTTTTATATAACCAAAACAGGTCAAATTAATTAAATACTTGACCTAAAGGCGTTTTCTTAATTATTAGATTAAGCTCTTCTATAAAGGTACATCTGTGCTTTACGTCCAGTTGTTCCTAAATATTATATTAAGGTAAACATACCGTTACTATCAATAGTAATAGTAAAGCTAGGCTAAGGCTAGAGTTGAAATTAGGTTAGGCTGGATACAAGGTAGGTGAACTATTTAGGTCAGTTTATGTTAAGTAAGGTTCTTAAGATTAGAAAGTTAATTGTAGGCTCGGAAGGGAAATTAGGTTAGCTACAGGGTAGCTATGAGTCGGAAGGGGTTAAGGCTAGTCTAAGGCTTGGTTAGTTGTCGGTGAATTAAATGACTTGACTTGTGTCAATTCAACAAAGGGGAGGTGACTTGGTGAAGTGACTGGGTGAAACGACTGAGCAAAGCAACTGAGCGAAGTCAGTAATAATATTAATAATAATATTAATGATAATAATACTAATAGTAATACTAATAATAATAGTAATAATAATAATAATACTAGTAATAATAATAATAATACTAGTAATAATATTAATGATAATAATAATAATAATAATAATAATAATACTAGTAATAATAATAATAATAATAATAATAATAATATTAATAATAATAATAGTAATAATATTAATGATAATAATAATGTGTTGCCATATTAAGTTAACAATACACGTACATAAATAAAGCAAAACTTTATTTGTTTATGCAGCTGAGCGCTAGTTCTTCAGCAAGCATTTAAATATACAGTATGTTTCATTCATATATAAACTACTCAACGTACAGTTAAATGGCGATGCGCCCGTTTGAATTGGTATCTTACGCAAATAAGACAATACAAGGCTTTATTATAGCCCAGATGCTGCACAGCGTGGCTTGAAAGATTCAAAAACTCGAATTACTGTAACTATATAAATGCTCACGACTAAACATGAGTGATGCACATGCTATACAGTAACACAATATATACTTGTGTGTGTGTATATATATATATATATATATATATATATATATATATATATATATATATATATATATATATATATATATATACAAACACACACACACCCTTGCATATACGCATTCAAAATTTCACATATTTTTTTTGAAGAAATACATATACCGTGTTCATAATGTACACATACGAAAACACATAACTTACACGCAATTTTGATATGGAATTATGAAGAACATGTTCGGAGACGTGTAGGAACGAGGAAGGGAGAAGGAAAACAATATAAACAGGAATATCTGGAAAGTGGAGAGAACTGGAAAATATAACGTGAGGGAACAAAGATGGTTGTGGATACGGATAACAGGAAGAGAGAGAGAGAGAGAGAGAGAGAGAGAGAGAGAGAGAGAGAGAGAGAGAGAGAGAGAGAGTACAAAGGAGTACAAAGGAAATCAAGCAACAACAGGTCTAGTGACCCTTCTAGGCTGCTTGTCCTCCAAAACACTGAGGATCAAGTGTCCAAACAGTGGTTTAGAGTGGGTAAGGGAACATTGGAAAGGGAACTACTGCCATGGAACTAATGTCCGTGGCAGTACTAGGAAGTTAGTAGGGGACATATGGGTTAGTAACTAAGGGGAGGATAAACTAAAGTTATTCATTTACAAACGCAGTCAGTCGCGGGTTTGATGCGAGATATTTGTCTAGGTGGAGTTTAAATGAATCAACAGTGCTGCAGTCTATAACGTCTCGGGGAAGCCCATTCCACAAGTTGACAACTCGATTGAAGAAGAAATTCTTAGATTCGTGTGAGTTAAAAGATTTACCAATAATTATGCAACCGTTTCCCCGCGTGTAATTAGATTGGTCGATAGTGAAGTACTTACTACAGTTCATATTGTCGATGCCTTTGATGATTTTGAACACTTGAATTAAGTCACCTCTTAATCTGCGCTGGGTTAAAGGAAATAGATTTAATTCTCTAAGACGCTCTTCGTATGGTTTGTTCTTTAGGCTAGGTATAATTTTGGTAACTCTACGTTGAACTCGTTCTAGCTTGTTTATGTCTTTTTGGTAATAAGGGCACCAGCATTGAACGCAGTATTCCAGAAGAGGGCGGACTAAGGAATTGTAAAGGGTTAGGATAACGTCTTTGGATTTATGCTCAAATGACCTGCCTATAAAGCCAATTATTTTGTTTGCCTTCTTAACAACTTCTGAACATTGTTGACTCGGTTTTAGGTTACTCGATATTGTTACTCCCAGATCGGTTTCTCTGTTTACATTCTTAAGCTGAGTGCCATTCATCGAATAGTTTGCTTTCTCATTTAGGTATCCGATATGTAGTACTTTACATTTATCCGCATTGAAACTCATTTGCCAAATTTGAGCCCAATGTGACAATTTATCTAGATTGTGTTGCATATCGTCAACTTGATCTTTTGAGAGTACGCTATTTGCAATTTTTGTATCGTCAGCAAATTTTGAGATTGTACAAGTGAGACCCTCATCTATGTCGTTGATGTAAATTAGAAAGATAATTGGTCCTAGTACCGATCCCTGGGGTACCCCGCTACTTACATTGGTCCATTTAGATGCCTTACCGTTTATGACTACTCTTTGCTTTCTGTCGCTGAGCCAATTTTCTATCCATTTCAACACACCGTCTTGTATTCCATGCGCTTTTAGTTTTAGCAGTAAACGTTTGTGGGGAACTTTGTCAAAGGCCTTTTGAAAATCAAGGTATATAATATCTACAGCTTTACTCTCATCGTAGAGGTTGAGGATATCGTGGAAGAAGTCTAAGAGGTTTGTTAAACAGGAACGTTTTTTACGAAAGCCGTGTTGAGTATCTTTAAGTATGTTATTTTCCTCTAAGTGATTTACGAGTCTGTCTCTTATGACCGTTTCTAGCATTTTACATACAACTGAGGTTAAGCTAATTGGACGATAGTTACTGGGTAGGGATTTGCTGCCTTTTTTGAATATCGGTGTTACGTTGGCTATCTTCCACTGATCAGGCATAGTTCCAGACTGCAAGGATTTATTGAATAGTAATGTCAGTGGTTTGGAGAGCTCATCCTTAGCTTCCTTTAGAACTCTAGGCGAGATTGTATCAGGTCCAGGCGTTTTATTTACCTTGAGTTTATCTAAACAATTCAATACTTCTCTCTCTGTAACGGTGATATTGCTTAGAACATCTGAATTATCAATCTGAATCGGCGATGGTGTAGGGATATCACTGAGGTCTTCTGTTGTAAAAACTGATGCAAAGAAGGTATTGAGGGCATTACTCATTTGTACTTCGTCGTTGGTGTATTCTCCATTTTCATCGACTAACGGTCCAACAGTTGAAGTAACTACTTTTTTCTTTCTGATATAACTATAGAATTCTTAAGGGTTTGTTTTACTTTGATTTGCAATATGTAACTCTAGGGTCTTTTTACTTTGCTTAATTAACTTTTTGGCTTTGCGTCGTAGCTCTACAAATTTCACCCGTTCTTCGTCATTTTGTGAGGATTTTAATCTATCATTAGCAAATTTTTTAGCAAGCAGGCAGTTTGAAATATCTTTTTTCCACCATTTGGGCTTATTATTATGGCCTGGACGCCGTATTTTCGATGGTATGCAGTCTTGCACTGCTTTTAGGTAAGTGGTTTCGAATAACTTCCAAGATGTATTTATGTCGTTATTGTTAATTAAAAAGCTCCAGTCAGTTTCTTTAAACATAGCTCTAAGTTTATGAAAGTTTGCTTTCTTGAAAGAGAGAGAGAGAGAGAGAGAGAGAGAGAGAGAGAGAGAGAGAGAGAGAGAGAGAGAGAGAGAGAGAGAGAGAGAGAGAGAGAGAGAGAGAGAGAGAGACGGAGAACTGGAAAAAGGAAGCCATAACAATCTAGATTGCTCCATAATGTACACGTATTTCCACCATTTGAGCATAGCAGAGGTCGAGGGTGCATGCAAACATTTAGAGATACGTCTTTGAATAGCTAATCAATAATAATATGGAAATAAACTAAAATATGATTGATCAGGTTATTGCTATTATTTTCACTTATCATTTTATTGTAATTTAATTTATTATATATATATATATATATATATATATATATCACCGACATTAATCGGTAAACCAAATAAAGACTGCATAGTTATAATATTAAAAATACATCTATATACTTAGGCACATACCACATAGATGGGGTGGCCGACTCGAAGCAAAGCCCGATTTCCAATTGGCCAGCTGCGAGTTTCAGGGTACAAGGAAGTTACCTTCATAAACATCGATATAAAACAGAAATGCAATAATAATATAGGTTTCTGATGGATAGACAGCATGGTGAATTTAGTTTTATGTATTGATATATTGCAATAAAACCATAATTTAACTCATAATTTTGCTAATTATCGATCTAAATCATTCCAACTTCCTTATAGCTTGAAACTCTCAAGTGGCCAATTCTTAGGGTTCGGGACCACTTTCGCGTTCCCTCGACCTTTTCTCTGTCTCGTCTAGTAGGTGAAATTTACAAGGGGAGGAGGATTCCTAGTTCCCGCCCCCGAAGTTGGCAACGTAGTACAGGGAATAGAGATGACAAACCTCACTCTGGACAGAACCAGCCCTCACCCTAAATAATACTAATATTAATTCCATTATTGAGTAAATTAGCCATTAAACAGACAAAAACAAGGTTTATTGCTTCTAATTGGGTACCGAATGAAACTTAATCACCAAATGTATTCCAACATGTTCATACGTTTTCAAAATACTGCTATGATAATTTTGAATAAGGGGAGTGGGGCATTCAATATGTCACATGGGGAAGGGAGATGGGTGAAACTGACCATAAAGGTCATTTAAGCATAAAGGTAATCTAAGCGTAAAGATAATCTAAACATAAAGGTAATCTAAGGATAATAGTAATCTAAGCATAAAGGTAATTTAAGCGTAAAGGTAATCTAAGAATGAAAGTAATCTAAGCATAAAGGTAATCTAAGCATAAAGGTAATCTAAGCATAAAAGTAATCTAAGCGTAAAGGTAATCTAAGCATAAAGGTAATCTAAGCATAAAAGTAATCTAAGCGTAAAGGTAATCTAAGCATAAAGGTAATCTAAGAGTAAAATTTATTTAAGCTTAGAGGTAACCTAAGCGTAACATTAATCTGAGCGTAAAGGTAATCAGTTGTTATTAGGTACAATCAATATCAATAGTTTGCCGAAACCTTGATATTATAGGTGTGAAACCTAGAGAGGGACATGAAATAGACATGGCCTATTGGCAAAACGTATTGACTGTTAAACAAAAGGGATGCCAGACTAATAACACACACAGCAAAGCCACTCCGACAGCTTCCTCTCTCTCCAACACTCCTTCTCCCCTCTCTACACTCTTCAGAAAAAAAGTAAAGTAGAAAGTAGCTACGAGGTGCCGTTGTAAAGGCTTATCTCTTAATACCTTCACCTGACCTGACTTAAATAGTAACTCAAACATATACCGCTTTGAGTAAGGTTTTGGTGAACTATTGATTTGAACTGTACCACATGCATGCAAACACCAATGTTCTTATAAATTCGAGCAAATGTGGTCGTTGGATTCATTTAGTCACCAGAATTTGATAGTGTTTTGTTTTGTTTTGATAACCATTAATCATTCAGTAATTGCCACAACAAGCAAACAAAAGAGATGCATACACACATACCTTAACCTAAAAATCAATTTTGTATAATTATTTTACTTCCATTGTCAATTTCACTTTAATCTACATAAGTGTTTTTTTCTCTAGATCTCCTAGTGAAAAACAAAATATAAATAAATAAATGATAAAAGAAACCTAAGAAATGTAACTATCAATAAAACTATAATATATTTATAATAATCAGTGGTACTATAGTACAGTACATATATCCCATTTCTTTGATGTAATATAATCCTTTGTATAATTTATCATAGCTCCTAGTATGTGCACTGTAGTTTTGACAACAGGGCTTTTGTCTTTTCAATGTCCTTAGTATACACCATGTCTATTAATTCAAAGCACTTTGTAATATATTCTTTGTAGCTGCATGGCCTTTAGCCACAACGTCCCCTAAAGTGTTGAGGATTGTACTGATAGGTAAAATCAATAATAAAACAAATCTGTTGTGGGTATAGAATATACGATTTATCAATTAGTGTGATTTTCAGCATACTGTTTTGGAATGATACTCAATATACGTTGACGGAGATGATGAAATGGAACTGAAATAGAAGGATGGTGGGGAGGGGGAGGGGTGCGATAAAAGAAAGAAAACTTGGTATAGACAGAATTGAGGGGACACTAATGTTTTTGTTCTGCTCAGTTTCGGTGGTCCCCCAGATAGCCTTCGACAGCTAGGTATAATGTTACTCTTAAATGCTAACAGGGCGGGTTTATAGTGATCTTTTGGAAGCATTATAATAGCGGGACTGACAACTCTTTTTACTATAGGCTATAGACAATTGCTTTGTTCAGGACATTAGCAAATTACATTTTCAGTTCCGACTTCAAACTAGCAAAATGGACGCTTAAAACAAGGAGTCCTAGTTAGTGTTCTTGTTGTCGATTTACTTGCTTCAGGATATACAGTATAGTATATAATAGTTTATTATTTTCTCCTTAAACCTTTACTGTATATGCGGGCCTTGAAATGGGAACAAAACTGATAATGGTATAGTAAAAACCATATGATTTACCTCTGATTCCAAGTTTAACAAAAAAAAAAAAAAAAAAAAAAAAAAAAAAAAATGTAACTGCTATTAAAATTTAAGTAGTAATGGTATTAAAGTGTAAATATACCAAAATGAACGAACACATCATATTTCTTCAGTGACAGCGTAACAGTGATCAAGGTTGTGTTTCAGAAATATTAATGTAAAGGTTGAACCAGCCACAGCCTTACGAAAGAGTAACGCAGACTCAGTGTGATACCATAACTTATATATTTAGGATACCTCGTCCAACAAATGACACCAAAATCTGAGTAAATTTAATGCGACCAAATAGTTAATGCTCAATAAAGTAAGGGGAGATAGGTCGTTTTTCTAGACCCCCTTCTCCCTCATGTACAGCCCCATTAGTTTTCATATTTCAAGATGTTTGCCCCATTAGTTTTGCAATTTTAAGACCTTTCGACCCATTTCTTTGTCAATGTTAAGACCTTCCGTGCAATTTAGGTGTCGAATATTTTCCTGGCGAACGAGAGTGAGCCTGTAATTTTTGAAGAAACGGCCTTCGGCCGGGAAATGTTTCTACCGAAAAATTTACACATTTATCTAGAAGGGGGATCTAACGTTTTTTTTTTAAAGTTTGTTGAAGGTTTAGGGAGGAAACTAAAAAATAATAAATAAATAAAATAATCGACCAAAAAATACACCCTTCCCCCTTAAGTTATCCAGCATTAAAGGACAAGAAATAATAACTGGAATTATGATTACTAACCATTTTATCAATGCTATGTGCGGAACATTTGTCGACATCCATTTATAAATATGGAAACAGGCATATTTACGAAAAGTGTAATGTAATCAGATTGAAAGACAAATAATGGTGTTGAAACCGCCTGAATAAGGGTTTACCTATTACGACAATCAACATAATTTCGACAAATTAGAGTATACAGTACTTATCGTGAGAGTATACATTATTTACAACACCATGAATCGACATAATTAGTGTGCTGTAACAAAGAGAAAGCTATACAGAGGATACTATTTCCTTATTTATAACTTAAATGTATTTGCATTCATGTAAGTTATGCTTGCATTTTATGCTTAATGACTAGACAAAGTGCAAAAGATATAGTAAGTTCAAATTAAGAGCTTAGTTTGACAGAATATTAGACAAGGGATACCAACCAACTCCCCCACCCCAAACTAAATAATACCATAAATACAGATCTATCTACTTCTGACATCATAAGGTTTGGCTTCACAGAGCTTGGTATAAGGCCAGGTAAATAGCTGCTACATATCTTAGTTAAGGTGTTAGTGCTGTAAGTGGGATTCATGTGTCACAGTGTTTGGGAGCAGGGGTGAGGGGGGGGGGGGGGGCAGGTACAGTCGAGAGGTGAGGGAGAGACAAGGGGTGATGGTGAGACAATAGGTGTGAGGGTGAGGGAGGGAACATTGGGAGGTGGGATAGAGAGAGTCCGGGGAGTGAGGGGGAACAGTCAGAGGGTGAGGGAGGAAGTGTGTGAGTGGTGAGGGCGTGAGTGTGAGGGTGGCGACAGAGGGGGGTGAGGGATGGAGAGTAAGGTGGGTATGGGAAGGAGAGTCAGCGCAGTGAGGGAGGAGAGTCAGGGGAGTGAGGAAGGAAGTGTGTGAGTGGTGGGGGCGTGAGTGTGAGGGTGGTGAGTGATGAGGGGGGAGAGTCAGGAGGATGAGGGAGGGTGGGTCAGGGGGTTGAAGGAGGGTGAGTCAGGGGGTTGAGGTAGTGAGAGTCAGGGGAATGAGGGAGGGAGAGTGTCAGGGAGTGCAGAAGGTCAGGGTTAGGTCAGGAAGTTAACCTTTGGAAGGGACACGCTCAGGTACCTGCCTGGTTACATGCGCACACACAAACACATACACGTCTCCAAGCACTTTCACACGCACGCACATAAACACATATTTGCCCTATTTAGTTGTACGTGTGTGTCTGCTACGTGTTATGGTCACAGTACTTAGTAACATATTATGTATCGCTTATATTCCTAGACAACTCCTTCCCTTCGCAGCTCCTGACACCGAACAAATACTGTGGGGATGAGTATTATTTACAGAGAGTACACGGGTTAACACTCCCATTGTTAAAGGTATTAGAATGTTCTAATTATTTTGCTTAAACCTTTCAAAATTAGAAGACGCGTTTTTCATACATTTTTTGGCTGTAATTATACAATACCATAAAGCTTAGGAAGGATCTTTAGCAATCAGAAAGGCAAACTAGATCTCAATTAACTCTTCCACTCCCACAAATCCTTCCAAAATGTATCCAAATTGTCTTGTAATAGGCTAGAATATAATGAAGAAATGAGTACCGGTACTCGAATTCTGAAAGTTTAAAGAATGTAAGCGATAATATCTGACTGCATTACTCTTTTAAGGAGAGTTTATTCCTTTTCTGGTCCCCCTTCTTCCTCATGTGTAGCACCAATAGTTTTCAGGTTTTAAGACGTTCGGCCCATTATTTTGGCGATTTTAAGACCTTTCGCCCCATTTCTTTATCATTTTTATGACTTTTCGTGTCCTTAGGTGTCGATTTTTTCCAGGCGAGCGATAGCGAGCCTGCATTTTAGGAGAAACCTGCCTTCGGCCGACAAATTCATCTTGCAGAAGGGTCTTGGGCGGGTGTTTTTTAAAGCTTGATGAAAGTATAGGGAGGAAACTAAACAAAAATAATAAAAAAATATATAAATGATGAAATAAATACGCCCATCCCCCCTTAACCCCTTCTTTACCTGCAACGTGTTTTTAATTTTCTTCTGGTTATATTTAGACGATTTTGTGTAGTTTAAGAAGGATCTGAGGTAGTAAAATGGGTTAAGTGAGATAGTTCGAAGTCTGTTAATTGCTGTAGTCCTTTTTAAACTGAATGAAAGCGTCTAAATCTAGCTAGAAGACAATCGTAAAGACGTAGCCGGTAGATAAGGGGTTAATGTTTTCTGCCTGTCTTGACATATTATCTTACTATAAAGTATACTTCTATTGTATGGGGTTGTTGGTGTATCTTCTGTTCCAGCTAGGGTTCAACCGGGCTAAGGTAATCTTTGGTTAGCGGGTTAAGGGGAGATGGGTCATTTTTCTTGTCCCCCTTGTTCCTCAGGTTTAGCCCCATTAGTTTTGAAATTTTAGGACATGTGCCCCGTTTGTTTGGCGATGTTAAGACCTTTCGCCCCATATCTTTGTCAATATTTAGACCTTTCGTACAATTTAGGTGTGGCTTTTTTCCTGGCGAGCGATAGGGAATCTGCTATATAGCTGCAATCGGCCTCCGGCCGGGATTTTTTTATTTTATTTTTTAAAGCTAGATGGAAGTCAAGGGAAGAAACTAGACAAATAATGAGAAGATCAATAAACAAGCTATTTAATCATTTTATGCCAATCCCTCAATGAAATCATGCTTGTGTAACTCCCCCCTACCCATCTCAGTACACACACACACACACCTCCCCGTGGCGTAACTGATAGCGCGTCTGGCTCACATCCAGAAGGTCCCGGGTTCGAGACCCGGGTGGGGAAGAGACATTTGGGGAAGTCTCCTAGCGGTGTAGCCTCTGTTCACCTAGCAGTATAAATAGGAACCGGGTATAAGTGGACGAAGTTGTGACGTCCAATCTGGGGTTGGTGATCGGTTACAAGGTGAGATGGGTATCGTACTGGTCAACCTAAGCTACTGGTCAACCTAAGCCTTCGGGTGAGACTGGTACCGTAGTGAGAATGGTACCGTACAGATTAACCCTAAGCCTTCGTTTCCAGATGTCGCCAATTGGCTAAAATACAGACTACACACACATCCACAGCCATTCCAACGATACATAAACACTTAACATGCATTTCACGCAATACATTCCCAGTTAAGGAGGCACGATAATAATGAGCTTACCTCGCATTGCGTGGATTCCCCTTGACGAGCAAGCAAGTGAGTGAATAACACACACAATAACAAATATCATGTTTGCTTAAGTCTGTTCTTTTGTCTGACTTTGTTAAGTTACCCCATGTCTGCTTGATAGTTTGTCACTGTATAGTATAGTATGTATGTACTGTATGTACTGTATGTATGTATGTACAGTATGTATGTATGTTCTCAGGCACATACCCCATAACTGGAGGTGGCCGACTCGAGACAGAGCCCGAACAGAAACAACATTTAAAGTTCCAATTCTTAGGGTTCGAGACCACTTTCGCGTTCCCTCGCTCCTTTCTGTGTCTAGTCTAATAGGTGAATTTTACAAGGGGAGGAGGATTTCTAGCCTCCCTTCCCCAGTAATACTGTAATATAGTATAGTAACATGTATAATACAAGAGATACGATCATCTTATATATACAGCGTGCGTACTCGCAAATATACAAAAACGTACATTAGTGTCAATAGTTGAGTATACCCGTAAAGCCCCTTTCACACATTCACGATGTTGAGCACGACGTACCCCAATTTGAATATCGTGACACGACGTGTTGCAATCGCCAACGTGTGTCGGGGTCATCGGGGCGCGGTGGGTTACCCACAGGGTGGGACGTGGCAAATCGTTGCTTGGGGGTGTCCAAACAAATCGCACGAGGGAATTTTGGCGTGGTAACATCGGGTACATCGTGTCGATGACGTGGGTCTGGCGTGTCGGCATCGGGTAGCAACGGCATCGATGTGGCGGCGTCGGGGTACGTCGTGAAAGATAACGGCCATTTTCAAATCCCCCGCCGCCACCACGACAGGCCCTGATGTTGCCACGTGTACACCCGACGCCACCACGCTGCACCCACGATTATCGGGTATTGACGTGTGGTCCACGTGAGTCCATGTGTCATACAAACTTTGGAAGCACGACGGCAACAGGTCAGCACCACGGCAACAACACGCTGGCAACATGGCAACAACACGAGGTGCACGATGGCAAGACGATATGGCAACTTCGCACCACGCGCAGGCCACGCCGCCTGCCGCGCACCCTTTTATATCGAATTCTGTCTGTTGTTGTGGCGTCGTGTTCGTCGTGTCGCACACGTAACACCATCGTAAGTCCATCGCCCCTCGTCGTGTTCCCCTCGTGCCATGTCGGGGTACGGTTTTTACCGGAATTTGGACCGTTAGGGCATTGATGTGCCGCCCTCGTGCCGCAACCATGGTACCATCTGGCCCGTCATGGCTACGACGTGTCACCGTCGTGGCTTCATCGTCAAACGCGTACTTCGTGTCACTGTCTCTTCCGATGTACCAATTTGTGTACCTCGTGGCACATCGGGACCAACATCGTGAATGTGTGAAAGGGGCTTAATACACAACGTACAATCGTAGACGCTTGATAGAGATATGTTACAAAGGATATATAATGTTCACACAAATTTGTTTGCTGCTTGATCGTAAATTTATTAAATTACCCAGACGTTTTAAGGGGGAAATAATTATAAATGTACCATAATATTCTACTGTAGGGCCATGAAATATTCCATACAAGGTAACCCTTCGCAAGATGTGTATTGTTTATATATGTACACTTGGTCAAAAGAGTATCTGCACCCCTACGCTGATCATCTTGTGTGTACAGCTCGGTAGGGTTGGCATCTCTACCTGCAGCTATATCCATGTATACTACTACCTACGACCTACGACCTATACAACCGAGCCGTACACACCAGAAAATCACCGCAGGGGTGCAGATACTTTTTTGACCGAGTGTACGTCTACGATCAAACATGTAGGCTACACTTACACCAACAAGTCCTTGACCAAGCAGCAAACCAATAGTTTGGCCAACCAAACAGGGCCCAGAAGCACCAGGACAAGGAAGAGGAAGAGGCTGAACAGCTACGTAAGAGGGTCGCGGCGAAGCTGGCGGATAGTGACATCAAAGGGGCCGTCAGACTGTTGTCCTCTTCAGAAGGTTTTGCTGGTCAAGGCACCGAAGTTGTTGAAGCCCTACAAGAAAAGCACCCACCTACACCTAGGGACCTAAACCTCCCCCCTGCCCCAAAAGACCAGATGCGCCAACCTTTAGTTGTCACGAAGGAGCAGGTGGTTGACGCAGTGACTTCATTCCCAGCAGGCTCAGCCGCGGGCCCAGATGGTATCCGACCCGCCCACCTCAAAGGCCTCTTGGGTCAGGGATCAGGAGCTGCTGGGGAGGCACTCTTGGAAACCCTCACCAAATTCATCAACATGGTTTTAAGAGGGGAAGTACCCGACTGTGCCACACCCCTATTTTTTGGGGCATCACTCTGTGCACTGGCAAAAAAAGATGGCGGTGTGCGCCCAATAGCAGTAGGGAACACCTTTCGCCGCCTTGCCACAAAGGTGGGTTTGAAACCACTCTCGAAAGGCCTAGGTCAACACTTAAGACCAGTTCAACTAGGTTTCGGAACTCCAGGGGGGTGTGAAGCTGCTGTACACGCAACCCGCACCTATCTCAGCCAAGCCCAAGAAAAACGAGTGCTTTTAAAGATTGACATGCGGAACGCATTCAACAGCATTCGCAGGGATGTCTTCCTCCATGCAGCTCAAGAACACATCCCCACTCTGTACCCCCTACTTTGGCAGGCTTATTCCAAACCTTCAATCCTGATTTTTGGCGAGACGGTAATCTCATCAGCGACTGGGTTACAGCAGGGAGATCCAGGTGGTCCTGCTCTTTTCTCAATAGGGGTGGATGCAGCAGCTAACAAAGTAAGGTCAGAACTGAATGTATGGTACCTGGACGATGCAACCTTGGGTGGGTCAGTAGAGAACGTTCTAACCGACCTAAATAACATCGTAACTGACCTCGGCCAGGCCGGGCTAGTGATAAATGACACCAAATGTGAACTTGTCCTCCTCAACCACACACGTGAACAAGGAGAAGAGACTCAGGCCCTGTTTCGAGACATATTGCCAGATGTAAAGATCCTTCAGGAGCACCAGCAAACCCTATTAGGTTCCCCACTAACTCTGGCAGCAATCCCACCAGCACTTCAAGATAAAAAGGAGGAGCTTCAACGTCTCGTGAGTCGCCTGATACACATCGATGCCCACTCAGCTCTGGCCCTGCTCAAGAACTGTTTCTCCATCCCAAAACTCCAATACCTCCTGCGCACATCGATGACTTACACGAACAATGGTGGCCTCCAAGAATTAGACAGCATAATAGTCCAGTAAATCTAGCAATCATTTAACTGGACCTAGAACAAATTGCAATAGAAGGTTTTTTGGCTTTAACTTGTTTATTAGGTCCCTCTGATGAACATATAAAAAGTCTCCAACTTTTGGACACTGGGAAAGTGGTTAATTTGCATAAATTCAAGATGGCCGCCGTCCAAAGCTTCAATTTACAGATAACTTTTTTCTGGTTGCTCCTAGACCCTATAAATGTATTACAAACAACGTTTTTTGGCTTTAACTTGTTTATTAGGTCCCTCTGATGAACATATAAAAAGTCTCCAACTTTTGGACACCTGGAAAGTGGTTAATTTACAGCCGAAAAACCTTACAGACAGGCTGAACTGTCTCTTTCACAAGGGGTGACACAGGCACTTTGTGCTTGTATGGGTTTTTTGACCTGTTGTCCCTCTTTTTTATAAAAAAAAAAACAAAAACATGACGTAGTATGACGTCATTCAGAGCCAATTATGTAATTCATGATAGGAGTTCGTATTCACTTGGATCATCGGTGCTTGCATCAAAGTTGCTATTTTGACAGAGTCCTTTACATTGACCACATGCACTGGAACATTCAAGCTCATTCCGTTTGCAACTACAGCGTTGAGTGTCACAGTTGCCCTTACACTGACATCTGACCAATTTCAGTAGTGAATCAGGAGCCACTGGCGAATCCATCGTCTTCGGTTCAAGCTGTCCCTTCCGCAGACACCAGCCCCATTTCTCGGGGTCCACACAGTTCCCCATCCATTCCTGGACCTGACAATAAACTCGGAACGAGTGGTATTTGGCTGCATCGGTTGTTGGGGGAAGGCTGTGAACTTCAACGGTAGTTGAACTTTTTGCCACCTTGTTGCAAAACTTTGTCTTTCGCAGTCCGTCAAGGGTGTCATTTCCTTTTCCCCCGTACAAATAAACCAAGGCCTTTTCACCAGCTGATGATATCGCGTCTTTACTTCCACTTTGGCAACAGAATGCTTCTATACATTTCAAGAAACCGTTGTCTTCCCTCACTTTCCTCAAGGCAGCCCCTTTACCAATACCATACAGTCGTGAGGTTGTGTCACATCCACAGAGTGCATGGACAACTGGCAGGACACGACAGATGCTTTCACCGAGAGCTTCTGCTACTGAGTTAATATGCCAACATTTCCCACCTTCCTTGCTCGACTTGAAGTACAAATCATTCATCCCTCGTTCCGCATAATGACACAACAGCACCAACAAGTCTGTGTCCTCACCTATCACATATGTCACGGTTTCCCTTGCATGCTCAATTCCTTCTTCGCAATCATGACATCTGCATCTGCTGGCGCATTGACACAGTCAATTCCATTTGCCTTGAATGTTTCACACAATAAGTCAATGAAGTTTTGCTTATTGTCCGAGTTTGACAAGAAGTTTTCCTTTTTTGACCGAAGGGGCATGGTTGGAGTGAACATCACCTTTTGACCAAAGACTCCTTTTGATCGTCGATTGTGTGTCATGTCCTTGGTAGTAGGTCCTGATTTATAACCATCGAATACAACCACCGGGTTGAGAAAGTTTTTGGAAACATGCTTCATGTACATGCTTGCAATGTCCTCAAATGTGTCACCCTTCTTCCATGGAATCCTTTGCAATAAGGAACCACCATCCAGAACATGGGTCACAGTCCTTTCTTCCTCAAATGATTCCAATGACGACTTGGGAACAACAGCAGCTATCTCATCTCCTAGCTGTGGTTTATTGGCTTCCCTGAGCCTCCCCCACTTATCGAACAGAGCAGTAGGGTAGCTAGACAACTCATACGCAAAGACCTCTTCAACACCTAAGTCCCTGTTATTAGCAAAGATGAGGAGCCTCTGGAAAAGGAGCTGTGGGTCGATTGGTACTTTTTCAGCACTGATTGTAACCTTTGCACCCAACGACTCAACTTGATCTTTCTTCCTAACTGAAAAGTCAAAAGCATTGCTACCTTCCATCTTCTGCACAATGTTCATACCAACCTCATACAGTAAATGAGGATTGGCCGAGGCTGGTCCTGTCACACCGTTGGCAATATTCCTGAGTTCATTTGATTCTTGAAATGGATCATAATCCTTGAAGAATGCGAGAACCTTCTCTGTGTCCTTCCTATCTCGTTCACGCCTTGCTTCAGTCATTTCTTTGTGCTGCTCAGAGGTGTGGAAATGCTTCCCTGTCAGTTCTTGCATAACTTCACTCACCTCAGCGCAGGCTGGCATAGCAAGTAACCAGCGCAGGCGTTGCTTTTCCTCCATGCCCCTACCACGTGTCAATCCACCATTCGTTTTCAAAGAGCGCATCAAAACCTGCTCTATAACCAAGTCGCTTGGCAGTCCTGCCCACAGCCGATCACTTCGGCGGATCACAAATAGACCGGAGTTCAATTGACAGAACATGTCTGGGTTGAGCTGCTCAAGTTCAATCATGTCTTGAATGTACACATGGGCTGACTTGGCATAATTGTTATGACCACACGCTGCAAAGTACGGCAACATCTCCTGGAGTGTTCCGAGGTACAGTAGGAAATCGCCCATTCTCAGTGCCCTCAGGAAGCGACGCAGCAGGTCAATCATGTCCATGTATTGAATCCATAGCTTTCCCATCTTATGCTCTGCTAAGGAGCTCTTCTCAGCTTTAAGTTTTTCAGAAATTCTGTTGAAAACGTCTTTACTGCAGACTTCATCCGGTGAAACGTCTTCACGCAACAGCTTATCCAAAAGATCTGCAGCCTCCTGGAAGTCCTTGCATGCGTCACTTTCCTCATCTACCATTGAGAGGTTGACACCGTATGCCCTGCCTAACACAATCGAACTCAAGGCTGTGTCAACCAAGAAGTGGCCTCTGATTGCTCGTGCCTAGGCTTTCCCACTCAGCATTTGGGTCACAGCATTTTCAGCGTATATAAGTTCCAAAACCTCCTTAAGCCCAGATGCTTCCATAACATGGCCCATGCATCCCAAAAAGCTCATCACAGAGTGAAAGCCACCAAGGTTCAAAACAATGGGTTTCAGTTCGCTTCCTTCCTTCTCATGAACAATGATCGTCTTCGCTTTCCAATAAAGCGGTTGGTCGAATGTCAGCATTGGCGTCGTTCCCTGGCGATGGCTTTCCGCAGCAACGAAGTGAAGTGTTGAGTAAATACAACTCATGTCCGTAGGGTCCATGTCAATCATGGGCAAGAAATGGACGGATGATTTCCCTGGGTGTGGTCCATGGCACACACTCTGCATTAAGCCGGACCAGCCTGGTCGTTTTGGTCGAAGCAACCATGACGTTTTCCACAGTATGTCCAGATTTTCAAGCTTGTCAGATGCTGAAATGGGGTCAAGCTTTCTAAATTCGAGAGGCCCACCCTTCTTGCGAACACTGCGGTAGTATTTGATTTCAATTTGAGCTGCCGTGAAGTTGTTTTCAGGTGACTGCAATCTTGGTATTGATGTTGTGTCTCTTACTTCAGGGGTGACAGCAACAATTATACACATACCATGGTATGTTCCTCGCCCATCAAGCGTACGCAAGTTGTGATCAACATTGTCTGCAACGAACTGTCCAAACCTGCCTGCAGTGGATATGTTGGTGCCCCTGAAATTGGCAGCACACTTCGAAAACCTCAAAACTTCTGCGTAAGGCAGACAGAAGCCGTGGCTGTGTAAACTGTCCACAAGAAAGCGGGAACCAAAGTGCTGGTGCATTTGAACCGCCAATCCATACTGAATGGGTGCTACAATGGCCCTTGGTCTGGTAAGTTGCACGATACTTTGTCCAATTGATGCAACTTCAAGATCACATGACTTGCCACTGAACGTCTCTTGCAGCAATATACGAAGGGACTGCGGAACGTACGCCACATTCTTTTCCAGCGACCGGAGTTCAGAAGGATCTGGATAGAAATCTCTACAAGTATCAATGTTCTTTATATCTGCTTTGATCAACCGTGCCGCAGCCCTGACTATCTTTGTTCTGCTTCCTCATCATCAGTCTGTGGTGAGTCTTTGAATTGTTGCAAAATCTTTGCAGCACTTTCTTTGACAGTTACAACATCGCTGCGTCCATGCACGTTACTAATAACCAGTTCATCCACAAAATATGAAATAAGTTTCTGTTTCATGTATTTTACACTATACGCTTCAACATCAGGGCACAACTGGGACATTCTATCAACGAGATCAACCACTGTAGTCTGTTCATCATCATTGCCACTGACTAGGTCCTCGATTGCGAGTAGAAATGCTTCCTCTCGTGAGGCATCTACTTTGCGACCCTTGCGAGGAGGTTCACTGTCTGCGGAATCACGATATTTGGAGGGGATCTGCCTATGTGTCTGGAAATTTGAGCTGCACTGCTTGTGATATATTGCGTCAGCTGCTGGAAGATCGCGTGCAAAGTTAATTCGGCCTCTAACAGTGTCAGCCCACTCATCAGCCCTGGCATCACATGCAGAAAGTATTGTCCTTTGAAAGTTGAAGGTGCGTACTGGATACACTTCTTCTGAATCATGCTTTGTGTCCAAATAGATTTTTGTACCACAAAAAAAAGCAGTTCTCTGTAAAACAAAAGTCTGGTGTCTGAGAACGAAGAGCAGGTTTTTCAGGACGTTTCTTCTGCTTCCCAGGAATTCTATTTGGCTTCGTATTGACAATGTTCTTTCGGCAATCAATGTGCACCGTTTGGCCCTCGGACACTGTAATTGATGGCGTTCCACGTTCAGTACTGGCCTTGTTGATAGTATCTGCTCCCTTCGCCCTCAGCTTGACTGTTTCTCCTTCGTCTAACGTGTTTGAGCAAATGACGCAGGGATTATGCACCACCTCTTCTTCCATGGCTTCGGTAGATGTCGCACCAATCTGTTGAAACAAGAAACAAGATGATGGGATTAGTATAGGCCTAGGCAAAATGTAATAGACAATAATGTGCAGTAAAGGTAGGGCTTGACCTAGAACAAATTGCAATAGAAGGTTTTTTGGCTGTAAGGTTTTTTGGCTGTAAATTAACCACTTTCCAGGTGTCCAAAAGTTGGAGACTTTTTATATGTTCATCAGAGGGACCTAATAAACAAGTTAAAGCCAAAAAACGTTGTTTGTAATACATTTATAGGGTCTAGGAGCAACCAGAAAAAAGTTATCTGTAAATTGAAGCTTTGGACGGCGGCCATCTTGAATTTATGCAAATTAACCACTTTCCCAGTGTCCAAAAGTTGGAGACTTTTTATATGTTCATCAGAGGGACCTAATAAACAAGTTAAAGCCAAAAAACCTTCTATTGCAATTTGTTCTAAGTCCAGCCCTACTTTGACTGGTCTATAATCCGAGAAGCAGTGACCAGCATCACCAACGTGGAATTTAAAGAACGGGCCTGGACACAAGCCACCCTTCCTGTCCGCCTCGGGGGCTTGGGCATACGGAGAGCCTCGGATATTGCCTCCCCAGCCTTTATCTCTTCCCTCATCGCGACCAACGACCTTGTAGTGTCCATCCTTTCTTCTCAACCCGGAATGACACTTAATGGGGACGTAACAGCAGCGATTAACACCTGGAAGGGAAGTACAGGAGTAGAGGAGGAGCCTCAGGGTACCTCCAGGAGCAAGCAGAAAGCGTGGGATACCATCTCGGCGAAGAAAACTCAAGAAAATCTCCTAACCAATGCAGACCAGGGCACGCCTCCAGGCAGCCGCCCGTTCGGAGAGTGGCTTGTGGTTACACGCCATCCCCATCCCACCTCTTGGATCTCACTTGGATGCTGAAGCGCTCCGGGTTGCCATCGCGCTCAGAGTGGGTGCGGCAGTTTGTCACCCACACACTTGCAAGTGTGGTGGGGGGGATGGATGCTCAAGGTCACCATGCCTTGTCATGTAATTACAACGCAGGCCGCCTGCCAAGACACTCTGCACTAAATGATGTCATAAAACGGGCCCTGCAGAGTGCTAACCGTGCATCAATCCTCGAACCACATGGACTTCACAGAGAAGACGGCAAACGGCCAGATGGGATGACCACTTTCCCTTACAAGAATGGCCGGTGCCTTGTGTGGGATGCCACATGTGTTGACACTTTCTCCACAACCAACATCGCCAGAAACGCCGACGAAGCAGGTGAAGCCGCCCGGATAGCAGAAAATAAAAAGCGAGAAAAATATCAAGCCATCGCCAGAATTCATCAGTTCGAGCCTCTGGCATTCGAAACTTCAGGAGTCTTCGGCCCTACCACCCTTAAGATGGTGAATGAAATAGGCCGTAAAATCAGAGAAGTTTCAGGAGAACCCCGGGAAACCCTCTGGCTCAAGCAAAGACTAGGGATGGCTATCCTCCGGGGCAATGCCACCAGCGTCATGAGCTCAGTTCGACAGGACTGGGTCATGCCACTGTGTGAGGCCCGGGCAGGAGTGGTGTATCCGTAGTCTTTCCACAGTAGGGTAAAACAAAACATAAACTTTATTTGTATGTAACATGTGTGATGTACATAAATAAAAGGGGATGTGTCGGATGGTTGAAAGCCACAGTTGCTCGCGCGTTTGGGGCTAGCAACACGTATTATGAAAAACATGTATCCTCCTTCATTCACTGTCCCCCCCCCTTCACTCACTCAACCCCACAATTTGCCGGAGGATAACAGGTTTTTCACAATACGTAGACGGAGGTCTTTAAAAAAAAAAAAAAATAGTTTGGCCACAACAACTGAAGCAGTTCTAGACACTTTTAAATTACATAATTATAAATATTTATTTAGTTCCTTTTTCTTTTAACATTGAAATCGACGAGATTTGACGATATTAAAATATGGGTTCTAAGTGTGGCCAAAACACTTCTTCTAGTCCCATTATGTTTATAATAAAGTCCCCATTAATGTAAGTATAAAACTTAGGACATAATTACTAATGCCCTGAACAGCTGATGTAAATATTATAGCTTTCCCGATTTTGGCTCATGGCGGTCATTAAGACCATTTTGTAATGTACCCATGAGGAGGTCGTAGCATATGCAACTTATGTCAAGTAATGCTACGTAAACTATAGTAACTTAATTCAACACAATAAACTACCTTCGGCTTAACTACTGCACTATATTATCTATTATATATGTATTGAAGGGATTTAGTGCCGAGTATTTTGGACTGTAAGACTAGGTTTCCCCAGAACTCCTTTAAACTAAAAGTCCCTCCCTAGACCCTTATCAAGTAAAATATGTACATATTTTGGTAGAAAAATGTATCTTAAATTGCAGCTCGGTATCATTCACCCAGAAAAAGTCGATACCTGAATATGGTGAAATGTTTTATAATCACTAACAAAAAATAAGTTGAAAATTCTTAAGATCTTCAAGCTAATGGAGTGAAATATGAAGGGTCCGAAAAGGTTGTGCGCACCAGATTTAAGGTTAGGGTTGGATACTGGTAAGCAGTTTGGTCAGGGAAGTATCGTGAATCTTGTGGTATATTATATGCATCAACACGCTAAACTTCAGCCCATTTGTTGAACAATAATAGTGATTAAAACCAAAACTGTGTTATTAATAGCCCACCTTCCAAAGTTATATTATGTCCATCATTTACACAAGTACAGTGATAAACCAAAACAATACTATCACTACCTCACTCTCCAAAGTTAAATATACGTAACAGTGACCCTTGGTGAGCTCCTACAAGAAGGACAGATCAAGAAGAACAACAACTGTTTTATTACAGCAGTACATTTTTGTTTTAATCATGATTTGCTTTTATTCTTTTTAGAATGGTGTTTTAATTGACAAACTGATCTTTTCTTCTGGGATCTCTAACTACTGTAACCCTTTTCCTTTTTCTTAGTTGTCTTAGTCTCTCTCCAGTACTTACGGGTATTTTGTGGGGATTCATCTTTTATAGGTGTATCTGCACCCTGTTGGGAGGCTTAGACAGCTTCTATAATAATAATAATAATAATAATAACAAGGATATATGCATTCATCTTCGACTCGGACAAAATTAATAATTAAGCCTATACCAAGAGCCAGTATGATGACATTTTTAATGCCGTGGACTCACTTGATTAACAGGGCTAGGGCGTGGCCTTGTTACTGGAACTTAACTGGACATTTGCCACAAATTGCTAGACCGAGTGTTCTAACTCTTGACATCTACCAATGGCACGGCCTAGGATCGAACTGCTGATCCTTTGATGAGCAGCCAGATGCGCTACCGACCATGTCAGCACCCGTGGCAGGAAATGTCTAAATGTCTAAAGCAACCTAAATACTATTCTCACTTAATTATAGTCGGTTTTATTTCAGCTACTGATTTCTTAATAAAAAAAAAAGGAAACATACGAAACCACTGTCTCTTCATATTATTAATCTATCTATCTATTGCCGGACGCCTTACTCCCCTTATTAATGACATTCCATAATTAACAACACAATTCGCTAAACAATCTTCACCGAGGACAGAACCGCAGGACAAGAGGATTGTACAGAAGAGCCCATTCTTGAGGAGATAGCTGAGGCAGAGCAGCCAACCTCACCTGAAAACCTGGGTTATTAGGCCGCCCCCGCCCCCATTATGTCCGGATGGCGGGGGCTCGTGATGGGAAACCTTCCATATATATACATGCACCTCCATAACAACCGAGTAATCAAGACAAGGATATAACAATTCACCGTCACCTGAGATATAACAGACTATAGTTGAAGCACTTCGTCCCTAAGTAAATAATGCTAAATGTGAATGAGTCAATCTCAACCACACATAATAAACAGAAACACACGTGCTTCACCATTACCGAGGGAAACTGGCGACCTTACACGGAGCACATGACTGTCCGCAATTATTTGTCCGATTCGTTATCTTGATGGCTATATATGGGATTTAAGGGAGGTGACCTGCTTTTTGTTATTTCTGTCCTTTTCTCTTTTTCTCTGGCTTGTATCCATTCGGCCCCATTTATCCAACTATTTTAAGACGTTTATCGCCATCTAGGTGTCGATTTCCTCCTGGCGAGCGATAGCGAGCCAGTATTATATGAAAAAATCCGAATTCGCCGGAGAAATTTTTCTATCGAAAAATTTACAAATTTAGCTTGCTGTCAAACAAAAATAAAAAATATGCTGGCTCGCTACCGCTCACCAGTAAAAAATTGACACCTGGATGGGGATAAACGTCTTAAAACAGTAGGCTGAATGGGGCCAAATGGATACAAGCCAGAGAAAGATAGAAAAGACAGAACCAAAAGAGGTCACCCCCCTTAACAAACACTCCAACAATCTTGCCCGGACCCATTCACGGCAATACAAATCCTTACTACTTGTTGATCTTGGGTGACTTCATTGGGAAAAGTAATCTTTTCAATGAGGTGAATAGAAACCTGTGCCATATTTTAAGCCACATATCACATGACTATCAAAATGTCCGCCTGTGTAGGGTCACTCAACAGATCATGTACAGTAGTAAGAAAGAGGAGTCATCTTTTTCTTTGGACGCCATTTTGGTGCCATAATTATCAAAGAACGGGATGATATTTAAGTTTTGATCATGTACAATTTAGATGCAAGAGGCAAGTAATCTATCCTGTACCAGTATAACCGAATGTATATAATGGGTATGGATATATGTGAATGTAAAAAGGCAAAAAGACACCAGTGACACCAAAATATCGGAGATTGGCCGATCTTTGTTTACTATAGGGAGTCTAGGGTAACCCATTGCCCAGTACAGTAGGTATCACGTGAGGACCAACATACTCTTGACACTGACAGGATAATACCCCTCACAAATGATACACCACTATAGTTTAATTTGGTTGAGTTGACGGTAAATTGCCATGTCTCCATCTTGATTACTCAGCTATTATGAACATGTTGGAGCGAAATAGTTGTTATCAATGACAACTTAGCATTCGTATGATGGAGTAGTTGCATAGTACTCAATTAACAAGATAAATCAGCTGCCAGGGGAATTAAAATATGTTCTACCAAGTGATAAACACATTGACTATCTTTCAGCCTCTAGAGAGTTAATATTTCCATAATGGTGACCACCCAGATCGGATCATTCTCAGGAATTGTTTCACTATTCCAATGCGCACAAAAACATTTTTTTTTAAAGTATGCTCCCTTTACCTTCATCAAACTTAAACATATAACCACAAGACCCCCTTTCGACATAAAATTGAACATTGTTTGGTAGAATTCGTTTCCTCCGAAATTGCAGGCTCGCTAACGTTCGCCAGAAAAAAAAATCGACATCTAAAGGCACGAAAGGACTATAAATTAATAAAGAAATGGGACGAAAGGTATTAAATTCGCCAAACTAATGAGGTGAACATCTTCAAATATCACAACTAATTAGGTTGAATATGAGGGAGAAGGAGTAAACACAAAACACACACCCTTAAACAAGGTGAAGGATTTCAATGTGACCAAGTTTATCAATATTGCTGATGGTCTAATCTAACTAGTGATTCAGGTTAGTTCAGTTTATTGGGGGCACGCAGAGGGTGGCTTTCTTGTAAAGCAAACCGATGACCTCTATGAAAGCAACTAGATCATCTACAAAGACAGCACACTGCCAAAGGAAAAACATAAATAAATATTATCTAAACAATTATGAAATAGGTCTATAAAAACATTGGGTATACTGATGGTGATTTACCTGTTTTAGTAGTAGATGGGTATATTTCCACCAATATACCTTTCAAAGGGGATGTTATTATGAACACTTTAAATGCCCTTTTCATTCTCGTAATTGTTGAGAGTGCACCATTATTACCGACACCAAAATCAAGACACAGAACTGTCCACAACACAAACCACCTATCTAGTTGAATTTGAGAGCAGGGGGATATAGACGGCGTTGTTATAATGGACTTTCTCTTTCCTTATTCAACATAGACCATTATTTATTGGTAGCTCAGAAATCGTGACCTTTAATCTCTGTAATTAAATAAGGGCTAGAGTAAATGGGCTGTACATTTCTACACTAACTTCCTGTTTGACTATTTCCAAATGGTAAAAATACTAACTTGATTAATCTAGTCGTTTTTTACTTATAGGTTATTGGTTAATATTTTTGGCCTAACTATAATGAATGGACTATATGTAAAATCTAATTAATGCCATCCTTTCCATGCAACCAAATGAGTCTCATCTGAGGACTTAGCTGAGGCAATAAACACCCTGAGAAAGACTCGCCAAAGAGTTGGATAATTTAAATATACTATCACTACTGGCTATGTTAATTATGCAAGTTCGTTAGCATAATAAATGGGGAGATTGTAGACAATAATCGAGACAATGCCCGATAAGAAGTTGCTGGAATTCCTGTTTCATTAAGAGTAATCCAGCTAGCTCTCACAAACCCCTCCTCTTCCTATTAATTTCACTACGCTAAACAACCACACCACACTTCTTTCCAATACCCCCTACCCCTAAAAAAGAAAAAACAAAACAAATATATATAATACAAATACAGAAGCGACTATCACTCTCACCTTTGGGAGAGACACTTGTTATTGGCAGCTTTGCCCTTTGTCTCCTTCATACACATGCATATACTATAATGACAGTTCTAGAATATAGGCTATTGACTTGTGGCAGGTAACACGATGTATCTACAAGAAAAGAGACAAGATAAGACATATACATTTGGTAATTTGGTTGTCAATTGTTTATAAGCAATTGGGTTACTAAATACATACAATTTTCACTCTTCGCTGTATGTACTGTATATAGTATTACCTGCCAACCAAATCAAAATACTACTATACGGAAGTGTTCACGCTTACTGGCTCAAGAAAAAACAAAACAAAAACATGATAGTTTCAACTTCAATTGCAGGGAACCTCTAGTGTTATACACAGTAATACAAAGGAAGACAAGCAACAACTGTCCTAATGGTCCTTACTAGGCTGCTTGTAAAAAATAAAAATATAAACAGCCACAGCACCCTCCTCAGCTCCCTGCCTTGGAGTGGCTTCGGTCACCCGGGCTTTGTTAGTGGTAAGCAGGGAGGGTTTTGTGGGGGCGCTCGTTTATGGCCTTGGCCTTGCTCGAGACCTTGGGTCTGTTCGGCCAGACAGCCTGGGGAACAACAACAACAACAACTGAAAGGCTTCAGCTCCAGAAAGCCTGTGGACCAGAAAACATAATTATAGTACTATGTACGATACTGATACGATCATATTACTCGGGCTCAAACGCAGTCAGTCAGGGATTCATGGCAAGATATTTATCAACGCGATATTTAAATGTCTGAACCGTATGGCAATCTATTCCATAAGGTGGCCACTCTGTTGAAAACAAAGTGCTTCGCTTCATGTGAATTAAACGACTTTCCAACAATTTTGTAACCATTACTTTTTTGTGCAGTTTGAGTTATCTGGTGTGAAACAAGTGGTTAGGATAGTCTGTGAACGTCTCCAGTATTGGAAAGCAGGTTTATTTCTATTGCAACATAATTTTAAGGGGAGATTTCCACTTGAGGGACTTTTTTCTTGACCCCTTTCTCCCTCATGTCTAGCCCCATTGCTTTTGAGATTTTAAGACGTTTGCCCTATTAGTTTGGTGATTTTAAGAATTTCGGCCCCATTCTGTCAATTTTAAGACCTTTTGTGCCATTTAGGTGTTGATTTTATCCTGGCGAGCGATAGCGAGCCTGTAATTTAAGAGTAACCGGCCTTCGGCCGGGAAATTTTTCTACCGAAAAATGTACAAATTTATCTTCAAAGAGGGTCAAGGGGGTGACATTTTAAGATTGCTGGAAGAGTAGGAAACAAACTAAAAACCTCCCCGACAACCTAATTTTGACCCATCACAATATTACACAAACAGTAAAGGATTGTTCTCGTGGTATTGAGAGTCCACGAGTATACATTCTATAGCATAATATGGTACGTACAGTCGCGGTCATTAACCACTTCCGTACCGCGACGTCTTTTTAATTTAATTCTAGCTATATTTAGATGATTTTGTGCAGCTTAAGAAGGATCTGTGGTAGTATAAAGGGCTAATTGAGATAGCTCAAAACCTCTTAATTGCCGGAGGCCCTTTTTAAACTGAATAATATCGTCTAATAGTAGCTAGAAGTAATAATAAGACGTCATCGGTACAGAAGGGGTTAATGCTCAAACATACATTTCCAAAGGTATCTCTGTCTGAACTGAACTTTCTTAGTGAGGGGGAAGGGTTTATTTTTAAGTTGTATATATCATATACAATTTTTTTTTTTTAGGTTCCTCCCAAGACCTCCATCAAACTTAAAACAACATCCATTAGATCCCCCTTCTAGATTAATTTGCACATTACACTATCGTTCGCCAGGAAGAAAATCGACACCTAAATAGCAAGAAAGGTCTTAATATTGATAAAGAAATGGGACGAAAGGGCTTAAACTCGACAAACTAATAAGGCAAACGTCATAAAATCTGAAAACTAACAAGAGGGAGAAGGGGATCTAGAAAAACGACCCAACTCACCTTAATAATGTACCAGATATATACATTTGGGAGGTTCGTTTAGGCTGTTCGAGGGTCCATACTGAGCCCGGATTATGTCTTTGAGTGTAGGTGTTTTGTAACAGTATATCCCCATTGATAACCTCGTCTGTGTAACCTTCAACGGTCTTAAAAGTTCACATTAATCTTGAAGGGGATCTTCCAGGTAAATCAAACACCCCTTAAGGGAGATGGGTCGTTTTTCTGGGCCTTCTTCTCCCTCGTGTTCAGCCCCATTGTTTTTTAGCTTTCAAGACGATCGGCCCATTAGTTTGGCGATTTTAAGACTTTACACCCCAATTCTTTTGTCAATATTAAGACATTTTGTGCCACTTCGGTGTCGATTTTTTTTCTGGCGAGCGATAGCGAGCCTGAAATTGTAAAAGTAACCGGCTTCGGTCGGGACATTTTTCTACCAAAAAATGTACACATTTATCTTGAAGGGGGGTTTATATTTTTTTTCTTTTAAAGCTTGATTAAGTCTAGGGAGGAAAGTAGAGAAATAATAAATAAATGAAAAAATCGTCCTTAAAGTGAACCATCCTCCCTTAACCTATAAATGGCGAAGCTATGGTATTTGAAAGTGCCCGCCAGGCGAACATATTGAGACTCATTCCCGACTAAAATCGTCATTATCCGATAAATATCGGTATTACTTAATCATATGCGCCTATTTTAAGTTTACTATGAAGATATTATCATGTAACACCAATAAAACAAGTGGGAATAGTATTTGGGGGCTGAAAAAGACAAAATATTGCCGACCGGTTCATTCATGAGAGGAGAGCCGGCGCGGCAAACGCCCTCCCTCTCTCACTTATCGATTGACACTGATGTATTGCTAGTGAAGTCTCTCTCTCTTGCTGCGATCTCTATATGCGTCCCCTTTGACCTTGAAACCAGGTGGGGGATATTGGCGCGGAAAATAAACCAACAAATAAGGGAATAAGAGGAAAATAGGTGATAATTGAAGAAGGGGGGGGGGACATATATGGAGGAGTGATAGAAAGTATGGAGGGGAATTATCTCACTTAATCACATATTCCTTTGTTTTGAGAGCCACTGAGGTCTTTTAAAAGGATTTTTTAAGCCTTGGATCTTAAGAGTCCCGTCGCCTTTGCCCAGTATAACCTCTTAGGATTCTCGGCGCCGTTCCCGGGTTAAGCGGAGTAGGAGGTAAGTAAGGAGGGAGGAAGAGGCGAGAATGGAAATCACCAAATATTACCTAAAATCTCTATCTACGTGGCTCCAAGTTAAGATAGTCACAACATTTCGTCTATATTGCACTCTAAAACAAACGAGTAGGAGAGTCCTTAATGTGTCCATAATAACATACTCTTAAGGGGCGATGGGCCGATTTTTTGTGTCTATTAATTAATTTATCCTTTATTTCTTAGTTTCCTCCTAGACCTCCATCAAACTTAGAAAAACACCCCCTAGACCCCCTTCAAGATAAATTTGTACATTTTTTGGTAGACAAATGTTCCGGCAAAGGCAGGTTCCTCTTAAAATGTCAAGCTCGCTTTTGCTCGCCAGGAAAAAATCTACATCTATATGGCACTAAAGGTAATAAAATTGACAACGAAATTGGAAGAAAGGTGTTAAAACCGCCAAAAGTAATGGGCCAAACGTCTTATAATCTCAAAACTAATGGGGCTAACCATGAGGAGGAAGGAGGACCAGGCAAACGGGCCATCTCCCCTTAAAAGGTATATTGGCAGTAATAAACTTATCCAATATAAGGGTAAACAGTGTAATCACAATCAATATACCTGTTCATCTTATATATATATTTTTTTCATACCCATTTTATAACTTTCATCTTTTGCAGGATAAATATTTTGGCATTTGTGATGGCCAAGTAATATTTCAAAGATCCTTGCTATTGGTATTGAAAACTACTGTAAATTGAGAATAAATTACTTAAGATAACACATTTTATATACAGCACAATTTTTTTTTTTAAAGTTTGCTCCCTTTACCTCCATCAAGCTTAAACCAGCATCCCCAATACCCCCCCCCCCCCTCCCCCCTTCGAGATAAATTTGTGCAATTTTCGGCAGAACAATATCCCTCCTAATTAACAGGTTCGCTGTCGCTCGCAAGGAAAACACTGACAGATGAAAGGTCTTGAAATTGAAAAAATATTGGGCGAAAGGTATTAAAATCGCCAAACAAATGGGGCGAATGTCTTAAAATTTCAAAAATTAATGGGGCTAAACATGAGGGAGAAGCGGGTTCAGACAAACACAACCTAAACTTAAGTGCTGCCAGATCACACTTGCCGATAAATAGCTTGTGTGATATCAACCTACGCTGCTGTAAACGAGTGTTATATTTTGTGGGAACCCCTTCACCCTCATATTTATCGCTATTAGTTTTAGAGATTTTAAGATATTCACCCCATTACTTTTGATATCTTAAGACCATTCACCCGAGTTATTTGACAATTGTAGGAATTTTCGTGCTATTTAGGTGTTGATATTTTCTTGACGAGTGATAGCGAGCCTGCAATTTGGGAGGGATATGCCTTCGGCCGGGCCTTTATTCTTCCGAAAATGTTAAAATTTAACTCAAAGTAGTGTCTTGGAGGTATTTTTTTAAAGCTTGATGGACGTCTAGGGAGCAAACTAAAAACTTTAAGGGGAGTGACCTGCTATTTTTCTCTTTCTTGGTTGTATCCATTTTGCCCCATTCAGCCTACTATTTTAAGACATTTATCCCCATCCAGGTGTCAATTTTTTCCTGGCGAGCGATAGTGAGCCAGCATTTTATGGAGAAATCCGGTTTCACCGGAGACATTTTTCTATCGAAAAATGTACAAATTTAGCCAGCTGTCTAACTCATTATCCAAAATATGAAGGCTCGCTAACGATCGCCAGGTAAAAATCGACACCTGGATGGGGATAAATGTCTTTGGCTCAATGGGGCCAAATGAATACAACCCAGAGAGAGAAAAAAAGGCAGGTCATCCACCTTAAGGTATATCTTGTAGACAGACCAATGCGAGTGACTGACAACAAAGACCAAAGGGGGTGTCACACGTGGCCATGCATCCAATAATAGGCCCGGAGTCGCTTTAGCGGATTCAAATATACTTAACCCCTTCGACTCTAGGGACACACGTTATGCGTCGCCTATGTATGTAACCCACAGTACCAGCGACACAACGTATGTGACCGCCTTAATTACTCTTATCCTATGGCACCTAGAGGGTTTCAGATTTGTATGGGAACTACTATATAGGATCCCACAGAACAATACCGATGGTTGGCAACCCCCCTAGTCCAGCTGCGTGCGTGTGGGCGAGCGCGGGAGTTATAGGCCAGTATACAGCCTACCCATCACCCAATGATAATTGTGGCTTCCCCCTACCCCCCAGGAACCCCAAATGACCTAGGTGAGAGGTTTTATGTTGTTTATCTTTCATTACTAACCCATCCCAAGTGTTTTTAAGGAAACAAATTTAAAAGTGGCTGGTTATGGAGTGTACTTTTTTATTATATCGCTTGGGGTCCAGTGGGTTAAGAAAATTATGATACAAATAACTCGCATAATTTGATAGAATGAATTTAAACACAGTATCAGGAGGTGCACTTTATTGATAATGTTTCACATTGCGAAACGTTTTAAATATAGTGTTCCTCCTCATATGGTGTTTAAATTCAATGAAAAAGAGGCTATTCGAACAATAATACTTGCATTTTTATATTATATTAAATGTCAAAACTAATAGGGTTAAACATGAGGGAGAAAGGGGAACTGACATCTACTTACTGACTTTGTAGATTCCATACACATGAAATATATACATGTAGAATATATACCTCTTACAGCTGACTATGGGTTATATTAGCTAATTAAAATATATACACATATTCAAAACTAGTTGATATGGCAACACTAGTATGATGTCACGAATGAATCAGCAATGATGATACAATCTTAACATTGTTCTCAGCAAAACAAGAAAATCAGTAAGTTAAATACTTATTTCTACAAACTAATAACTATGATCAAGATGCCTACTATGGACTTGGAGAAGGCCTATGACAGAGTGGATAGAGAAGGTTTGTGGAAAGTACTTAGAATATACGGAGTAGAGGGCAAGTTGCTGAAAGCAGTGAAGAGCATGTATGAGGGTGCAAAGGCGGCAGTACGTGTGGAGAGTGAGCAGAGCGAGTTCTTTGACCTGAATGTTGGTTTGAAACAGGGGTGTGTGATGTTCCCGTGGTTGTTTACTGTATATATGGATGGAGTCATGAAAGAAATACTATCAAGATCAGTGGATGTTGGTGTATCGCTGAAAAGGGAGGGAATTGAGTGGAAGCTACCTATACTGCTGTTTGCGGATGATACAGTTCTGATGAGTGATAATGAATGGGAGTTGCAGGGTCTGGTAAATGAGTTTGGAACAGTGTGTGAAAAACGGAATTTGAAGGTAAATGCGGGGAAGAGCAAGGTTATGGTCTTCGAAAGGGGTGAAGTCACAGAGTGTGAGGTGAGGCTGAACGGTCAGGCTATGGAGATCGTCAACTCTTTTAAGTATCTGGGCAGTGTGTTGAGTAAAGATGGGACTATGGATGAAGAAGTGCGGGAGAGGGTACAACAGGGGAAGAGGGTTGTAGGAACGCTAAAAGCAGTAACAAGAAATAGGGTGGTCAGTATGGAAGTGAAGAAGTCCTTGCATGACAGTGTGGTAATCCCGACACTGACTTACGGAAGCGAAGCATGGATGTTGGTTGAGAGACTCAGACCAAGAGTGAGAGCAGTGGAAATTAATTACTTAAGGAGTGCATGCGGAGTTACATGGAGGGATAGACAGACTAATGAGGAAGTAAGAAGGAGGTGTGGTGTGGAGGTAGATGTGCTGGAAAGTGTGAAAAGGAACAACTTGAGATGGTTCGGCCATATGGAACGTATGGAAAGCGAGAGAATGACTAAGAGGGTGTACGAGAGCGAGGTGGAGGGACAGAGAGGGAGAGGTAGACCGAATGAGAGGTGGAAGGATGGAGTGAGGAAGTACATGAACGAAGGCGGTGCTGGTTGGGGGGAGGGGCGTCGACTGGCTGGGGACAGAGGTGCATGAGGGCGGTTCGTTCGTGGCCACCCCTTCGGGGATCATGGCGTCAGGCAATAGATAGATAGATAGAAGATGCCTACTTTTGCAGAAATAACTAATAACTTTGTAACTTGTTTGTTTTTAGTAGACCATTTTATATGCGTAATGAATTGTGATGTATTTGGTGGAAGTATTCACATATTTTTTACTTAGGTACCCATTGAGTAAAAGGTGTCTATTCTTTAGGTATATGCTCATCATAGTGCGCCAAATTGAATTATGAAAGTATATAATGGATGAAATGTGATGTCAGTAAGCCTTTAAACTCCAGCTCGATGGAAGTTTTCATTCCACCTGAACCAATCAAGACACAAATACAATGATCTGTGACTTTGAGACACTTATCTCTTAAGACTAAAAGATGTCTTTTTCTAGAAACTTGGCATATGTCCTCTCCAGTGCCCAGTCTCTGGACGAGAAATGTACTACACTATCTGATGCCATAACGAAAGGCACAAAAGAGATTGTAGGAATCTCACCAAGAATACACAATGCATGGTTTAACCAGAATTAACCTCAGATCAATTAGCTGATCAAGTAAGCAGAAATCATGCCTATATTGGGGGAACAACTCCACCTCTTGACACATGGAAAGCCTGCTTCAAACACCTTAAGAGGTTATGCCAATCCACACTGCAGAACATACTAAACAAGTGGTGATAGAGAAACATTTCTGAACTCCTAGAGTTTGCTAATGCCTGTGATATGAGAAACTTCAATAACAAAAACGAAGGAGCTGTATGGTCCAACCTACACTTTATCTGGATGACACAAGGCAGCTAACAACCACACCATCATCACAAACAGCCAAGCCATTCTTGACCATTGGAAGGAATACTTTCACATCCTCGTGAATCAGCAGTCCATCACTGCTGAAGACCTTTCTGATGTCCCTCAACATTCCTCTTGAGTCTTGACCCTAGAAATCGGCACCTACATATTACACTGAATTCACTAAGGCAATATATCAAATGCACCCAAAAAATTCACTAGTACCTGACATCATCTCAGTAGAACTTCTCACGCATAGAGTACAGGTGCTTTGGTTACAAAGGAAAGCAGGCAACAAAGGAGTACAAAGGAAAACACGCAACAACAGATCTATTGATCATTTCGAGGCATCTTGGTCCTTATTCTACATATGTGGGAGGCCAGGCGTGTCCCTCACAATCTGAAGAGTCCTATAATTATGAAAATTTCTGAGAAGGGGGATCACATTGTGGGATTATTTTTAGCTAAGAGTTCAACTCAGCTGCGTGCAGCATGTTGCTGAAGAGCTCTTGCCAGAGTTTCAGTGTGGCTCCTGTACAAACAGGGGAACTTTCGACATTATCTTCTGTTCCAGACAACACCAGGAAAAATGGCGAGAACAACTGAGAGCCCTTATACATGATCTGTATGACCTAGAGAAGGCCATTGACCGAGTTCCCCAACCAGTTATATTGAAAGTTGTTGAATGCTTTGGCTGCTCAGAGCAGTTCACATCGCATATTCAGGCCTTTTTTGACATCATGAACGGCTGAGTATACCATTAGAAAGTTATATCCGACTCGTTCCCAATCACAGGCATCCTGAAACAGGTCTGTGTCCTGGCTTCAAATCTCTTCTTGTATGTACCTTGCTGGGATGCTATATAAGATTCCTCATGGCAATCCTGGGATCTAACTCCAGACTATACTGTATAGTTTTGAGAGTGGTTGCTTCAACTATTCTCGACTTCCATCCTTGAGGTACATTGACAACATCAAAGCAACAGAGCTCCTGTAAACTGATGACTTGGCTGTTCCGAATCACACGCCAGAAGACCTACAAGTACCAGCAACCTATTATGCAGAGGCATAATTATGCTCGATTTGGGTTCACAGTTACTGTCATGAAGACCAAAGTACTCATGCAGCCACCATTTGGTGTGAATCTTCATGAATTCAACACCACCATCTCTGGGTCCTCCATTGATCAAATTGAGCAATTTCCTTATCTCGACAGCCTCCTAACATCCAATGGCACTGCTGAGAAACTTATGTAAAACAGGATCAGGGCAGTCCCAATCTTTCTACGGAAAACCCTCATCTCGTGTCTTTCGAAAGCATGATTGAATTGAACCCAACTTCGGGCCATTCTCAACAAGTGGCATGATAGTTTTACCTACAATGGCATAATTCTTAAGGTCTAGAGCACAGAGTATGGAAGATACCATGGCAGAGTAATGCATGAGGCGGTCTAGTCAGGCTGTGAGGATGGAGGACACTGGTCTCCCTTGCATGATCCTTTACAGTGAGCTGGCATCTGGGAGGAGACCTCTTGGGGCATCACTTCTAGGGCCAGCTGAAGACTACATTGTAGAGATCCTGAATCGACACTCAGGTGAGGGAGGAGGCTTTCTGAGACCATCATTTCTGGTACCAATCCTTCACCACTCGGTCAAGACTCCTTCAGCCGCAACGCATCTTCTGTGATGAGAAGTGCGAAGCAAGAGAGATCCGGCAGATCCTCCCTCGAACCCCCCCAACCCCATTCCCTGCCATCAGATGCGAGACCTGTGGCCGCCTAGTCCAAGCACGGACCAGTTTCATCAGCCACACTAAAACCCATGGAAAAGAAAAAAATATATATACAATTTCTCACTCCCTAGGTTAGGGCAATCACAAACCCATATCCTAACTGTTCCTGCGGGATATTGGTCAACTACTCTGAGAGGATTATCCTGTTTATTATTCCTAGGGGGTAGAGGAGAAACGATATAAATTAAATAATTAAACCTGGAAAGATGAATTGGCCTAGGCTATAAAAATGATACCGGTCGGCGGTTGACTTACGTGTTAAATTGTATATGTAGGCTATCTGTGGTAGTCCCAGTAATATCTATGAAGAACTTCTAGTATTAAAGGAACTTAGCTGTGATGCAAAGAGTGTAGCTTAGGTGATGGACACGTCGGGAGTCAAATATCAGTGAAGTTCTGGTGTTATGTGGCAGCAACTGGTGGTTTGTTGTTAGCTGGACGAAGTGTGTCTGATATTCCCATTTATCGTAACAATATAAAATATATTTAAGGGTTCTATATCATCCCCCGTGATTAAATAATAAGGGAAAATAAACTAAGATATAATTGGTGCAACCACAGCAATATTTATCCACAAAGATAAATAAAGTAATGCGTATAAACAAAAAGGAACCAGCTGTCGTGAACCCGGGAAATTCAAACTACTATATACCAGCTAGGATTCACGACAAGGATGCTGAAAAGTGAAACTGGTCACCTGACCGGTACTTTTAAAGGGAATAACTCCTATTCCATTTTATCACTGTCTATAGCATGTTAAAGCATGATTGATACAGCACAGTTGTCTTGGTTTGCCATTCATTTTGATCTAAAATAGTGAACAAAGCCATGGAAGATAGTTTAAGCTTAGAAAGTTGATGGCAATCCCTGTCGCCTCTATCTTGTGGTATAGTGATAAAGGAATGAGACCGCAGGTTTTGAATCTGTTTTGATATTGCCTTTAGCTAACTTACCCTGATACATTTCATACATGGTGAAGTAAAGTGAAGGCAGTATTTGATATTTAAATCACATGAGTGTAAAATTTGTCTATCTTTAAGTATCTGTCTATACAATTATTCATATTTTGGTTTTGTTAATCATAAATATTATGTATTGGCAGCTCAATCCATATGGCAAAACTAGCCGTACCGACCCTAATGGTACACAGGTACCTCTGTACAATAGTATACGGCCAACGTATCAAAATATTCCATCTTGTTTTTCACTTTCATAGTGCATTATTCGATAGGATGCAACTATTTATACACTTCATTATTAAGCTTATGCTGCTCATACAATTTCTCATACCCCTCATTTATATACCTGTCCATCTTTGTTATTGTTTTCACAGCATGGAGTGCTTAACAGAAATACAGATAATCAAAATGGTGGCCAGTGACCTGACTCCTAAAACTCTTTGACCGATTGTGTTATTCTATTGCCCCTTTCCCACTGGTGAGACAAGTCACGATTTTCGTCGCCGACACCAATAAATTGGCACATTCGTGACATGTCTCAACACCTCTCATGAACAATCGTTTGACTCTCAAGGCCTTGCAAGGGCCCTCGCGGGTCGTCGCAAATGTTCGGACAGTTCAAAATTTTGGACGAGGACTCACGAGGATTGTTTGCCCTCGCAAGCATCGTCGAGCATCGCCGAGGGATCTGCGAGGGCATCTGCGATCATCTGCGACATCGGTGAGACATCGCGGAGGGTTTCGCACAAAAAAACTTTGCAACGCTGCATGGATACTCACCGATGCTCTCAGATCCTCTGCTCGCCGATGCTCTCAGATGTTCCGAGAACATCGACGTTGCCAAAGAGCACTTTCGGCGAGGTGGGTAAAAACAAATTATTAGGCCTTTAGTGAACCTGATGAACCCTTTTTTCTATGCACCTCTCGTGGGGGGTTCACCTGTTTTTTTTTCTCTTTCTCTCCTTTTCTCTCTTTCTCTGGTTTGTATCCATTCAGCCCCATTCAGCCAACTGTTTTAAGACGTTTATCCCCATCCAAGTATCGATATCTTCCTGGCAAGTGATAGCGAACCAGCATTATATGAGGAAATCCGGCTTCGCCGGAGAAATTTTTCTATCGAAAAATATACAAATTTAGCTTGCTCTCAAAACAAGAATATATATATGTTGGCTCGCTACCGCTCACCAGGAAAATATTGAAACCTGGATGGGGGTAAACGTCTTAAAACAGTAGGCTGAACGGGGCCGAACGGATTATAGGCAAAGACAGGAGAGAAAAAAAAAAAAACGAGGAGGGAGAGAGAGAGAAAACAGGGAGGTGGGCTCAATGTTTACGTTACGGCTTAGCCTAATTAAGCCCACCTCGCTGTTTTCTCTTTCTCTCCCTACTCGTGTTTTTGTTCTTTCTCTCCCTCTCTCTTGCCTATAATCCGTTCGGCCCCGTTCAGCCTACTGTTTTAAGATGTTTACCCCCATCCAGGTTTCAATACACTGAACCATCGCTTGAATCGCCGAAGACGTCGCAGAAAATACGGAGAGTTTTTTCTTTCATCCTCGCATGATTTTGCAAGATATTTTTGAAAATGTGACATGCCTCGCAGAGGTCATTGGCGAAACATCCGCTCACTTCGCCGAAACGTCGCAGAAGGTTGGCAATTGCATCGCTGACATCGGCGACATCTTCGCCGAGTATAATTTGTCATCTGTTTGAAACGGTCAAAATCGTGAACGTCGCACGTATTCTTGCGAATTTGACAAAACTAAGTCATCGGCGACGAAAATCGTGAGTTGTCTCACCAGTGGGAAAGGGGCATATGGGTACTCCCCAATGCCTCTCTATACGTCACGTCACGACAGTTCGGAAACGCCTCTCACCAGCACCATCCAAACCACGTATTTATTTATATTTACAATTATAAGAAACTCGGACTAATAGTATGCACTTAGAAGGGATATTGTACACTAACATTTATGATAATGAGGCTAGCTGTCCTAGTGAGCTATGCTCTTTAAGTAAACATATGGATGATGGCCATCCTTACTAAGTACCTACGTTTATGTTAGGTTTAATAATACTCTTGTGAAATGCAACTCATATATACAATAATCCTTCCATTATGAACTTTATTATATTATTTATATAATAATAATAGCGAACGGTACTACACTATATATTAGCCAAAAGGAGTAACAAGGAAGTGAGGTGAATGCAAGAGGTAGAGCCCGGACAAAGGACAATATTAAGCAATTATAAATGAACAAATGTCGGGATACAGGGAGAGAAAGTGTGGTTATCATGCAAACAATTATTTGTGTGTGTGTATGTGTTAGTTAAAATGTTTAATTACAAAAAACAAAACACCCTAATGATAACAAGTCCTGAAAATCAATGTGGTGACACTTAAGATTGAAAAATAAAGTTGCAATATACAGTATACGGTCTTCCTTGCCTTCCATATTATATATATTTTCCAGTGTCTATAAATATAAAGGAAACTATACATTGGTAATTCGTCCAAAATAGTCTGTATACAATAATAAACACATTATACACATATCGTGTTTGTCAATTGACCACTTGCGAGTTTTAGGCTATAAGGAAGTTGGAGCCGTGACCATCGACATTAAAGAGAATGGCAATAATATGTGGGTTTCTGATAGATACAAAGTATGATCAATTTGGTTTTATGTATTTACAATATGTATTATGACCGTACATTAGCTGATAATTCTGCTAAATATTAATGACCACGGCTCCAACTTCCATATAGACCAAAACTCGCAAGTGGTCAATTAATATGTGTAATATATAAAACCAGATAGACGGACTATGCGAGACCCCACAAAAAAGTAGGGCACGATACAAACAGGGTACAGAACTACTTTTTGGGGCGGGCACACAAACCGGTAAACAGAGAGACGGGGGCAGTTAAGGGGGAGGTAGTCGCATTTTTATGGACACCCTTCTCCCTCGTGTTTAGCATATTAGTTTTGAGATCTTAAAACGTTCGTTCCATTATTTTGGCGATTTTGAGACCTTTCGTCTCATTTCTTTGTCAATATTAGGACCTTTCGTGCCATTTAGGCGTCCATATTTTTCTGGCGAGCGATAGCGAGCATATAATTTTTGAAGGTACCGGCCTTCGGCCGGGACTACCGAAAACATGTATGAATTAATCTTGAAAGAGGGTCTAGGGGGTGTTTTTTTTTAAGCTTGATGGAGGTCCAGCGGGGAAACTCAAAATAAATAAATAAATTAATATATAGAGCAAAAAGCAAGCACTGAGAGACTGAAGGCAAAAACCCAAGCCAGAGAACAAGAGAGAGAGAGAGACAAGGGGCAGGGTAGGGTGGGTGACCTCGCAGGGTGTAGGGCAAAGGGTGGGTCGCAGGTCGAGTATATAAGGCTGGACAGTTGGTGGAGTAGTCACAGTGCGGCTCAAGTCCTTCACCAAACAACAACAACACTCAAAGCATCATGCAGGGTCTGGTAAGGACCACTACCAATTGCTTTCTTATAGTCTGGCGAACATTAGTCGATCTTGAGAGGTTTTACCCCATTAGTTTGGCGATTAAAAGTCGTTTCGTCCAATTCAAGTGTATTATTTCCTGGCGAGCACTAGCGATCCAGTAAGTAAGTTTTTAACTACCGAAAGATGTAGTAATATAGCTTGAAGGGTGCTCATTTATATATTTATTTATTTTGATTGAACTGGGGTTTGAAAGGCTGTTTTTCTTTATTTATTTATTTTGTATTTGTGTTTATACATATAGCTTGAAGGAGTGCAAGGGGGCAAACTAAAGTAAGGCAAAGGGTGGTAGGTCTCGGGTGGACTATTCAATGCTGGACAAATGATGGGCTAGTCACAGTACGGCTCTAGTCCTCGGCACCACAACAATCAAGGCATCATGAAGGGGCTGGTAAGGCAGAGGCAACAGTGGACACGGTTTCAACTTAAGGGGAGGCAGACCGTTTGTTTGGTCTATCAATTAATTTATTCATATATATTTTTTTAGTTTTCTCCCTAGAGCTCCATCAAGCTTAGAAAAACACACCCTAGACCCCCTTCAAGATAAATTTGTATATTTTTCGGTAGAACATTTTATCGGCCAAAGGCCGGTTCCTCTTAAAATTGCAGGCTCGCTATCGCTCGCCAGGAAATAATCGACACCTAAATGGCACGAAAGATCTTAAAATTTACAACGAAATGGGGCGAAAGGTAATATAATCCCCAAACTAATGGAACCAACGTCTTAAAATCTCAAAACTAGTGGGGCTAAACATTAGGGAGAAGGGGTCCAGAAAAACGGTCTTCCTCCCCTTAATGCGATGTACTTGTATACAAAGTCCTGGTCATGTGCAGGCTACTGCTTCCATTAAGGGGGTGTTCTTTTTTAACTGATCTTCGGCCGGGACATTGTTTCACTAAACAAATGTTAAAATTTATCTCTAAGGGGGGCTTGTGTTTTTTTCTAAGTTCAATGGAGGTCTAGGAAGAAAAAATATATATATAATAAAAATACTTATCTTAAAGAAATTCAGTCATCATTATAGTAACAAACATATGTATGAATGTTGAAATTACCATAGAAGTTGACGAAATGGTTGAAACAATAGATTTTCGACTGTTCTTAATATTCCTGCCATGCTCTGTAGCTATATCATAGATATTTATATTTTAATAAGAGCTCAACAAATTTATTTGCCAATACTACTAATGTAAACGCCTGAAATCTTCCCACTTCGTTGCTGTCTAGTGACAACATCAGGTTTCGATACATTTTGACGTACTTCGGAAAATCAATTGTATTATGAATTTATATATAAAGATTGATAAAGATGATTTACTTTGATAAAAGGCTTGCTTTAATTTGGTTTACGAAATTACGATACGATTACGATACTTTGTTTTGGCTTTAATATAATAGTTACTTTAAGTTCAGTATTTTGTTTAGCATTCTATCGAAAGTCAAAGGTAACTAACCTGAATTTCAGGGCAATCGTTTGTTACTTTGAAGATTAATTGAATAATCAATTAATTTAATTTTTGTTGTCAGGAATATGAGATTGCCACATGTTTGTAAATGGACCAACTATTCGTTATAAATTTGTAAATAGAGCATATAGTGATGAATATTACTTTATTATTGCTAGAAGTATCCACTGCAGATGGCCTGCGTTTATTGGGGTATCATTAGGTTTGATCACCATACTGGTAGCATTAAAATTATATACAATACTGAAATCTTGCCCGAGTCTATATTTTATCTGTCGACAATAGATTGACTACAGTAGTATGTGAGAAACTAAGTGTGTGTCTCTCCACAGATTCTACTGACAGTGGTGGGTGCCTGTGTGGCCTTCCCATCCATCCAGGACGCCCCGGACGTGGCGGCTGAGAAAGCTGCGTTCATGAAAGTGTTCAATGCTGCTCATGCCGCTGCGATCCCAAGGACCCCGTCAGGTCAGATCAAATGGACCGGTCCCTATGCTGCCACCGTAGCTGCTGGTCTCCCCGGTTCCGCCGTGGTCGCCAACACCGCTGACGTTAACGCTGCCCTCGATGCCTTCTCCAGGACCTACAACGCCCAGCTGGCCGCCGTCGGTGCTGCGGTGCCCCATGGCCCTACTGTTTGGAGAGGCCCTCTGGCTGCCACCGTGGCTGCTGGTCTCCCTGGCTCTTCCGCTAACGTTGCCGAAACCGCCGATGTTAGTGCCGCTAGGGCTGCTTTCTTCAACACCTACAATCAGCAGGTAGCAGCCACCGTCCCGGTCGTAGTTTGAGCCGCACTGTCATCATAGAAATATACTATTTTGGATATTAAACCATATGTACATTTATTATGAACTTATAAATAAATAAATTATAAATGATACCCATCTGTTTATATTGTTGCACCTCAATATACTGTTTCACGAAGGGGCCTTTAACAATATGGTGTACAATTAATTATGACATCTATAAATACAAAGGCAAACCAAATAATAATTTTCATCTCTTACATTAGCACAAATACAAATAAATATTCCAGTAAAAACGGAATTAAATTTGGCATCAATAAAGTGACCATATACTGTATAGTAACAGAGAGGCACTGACAGATAGTCAGAATTATAATTTCAATTAATATACATACAGACTACTTGCTAGGTTAATCCCAGACTGTGTCCCTACTACAGTTCCCTTCCTTACCACCTACTATTTCCTCTGTCCCTATCCTTCCTTTGAGACATTCGAACTGCCGACTTTATTATCAAATATTTATTTATATATTTTATTGAACTGCATTAACAAAATACACTTTTCTTAAGGGGTGTCACCGGCTTTTTTTTGTATCTCTCTCTCCGTTTCTCTCTTACTCTGGCTTGTATCTATTCGGCCCCATTCAGTCAACTGTTTTAAGACGTTTATCCCAATTCAGGTGTCGATATCTTCTAAGCGAGCGATAGCGAGCCAGCATTGTATGGAGAAATCCTGCTTCGCCGGAGATTTTTTTTTGTCGAAAAATGTACAAATTTAGCTTGCTCTTAAAAAAATATATAAATATGTTGACTCGCTACCGCTCACCAGGAAAATATTGACACCTGGATGGGGGTAAACGTCTTAAAACAGTAGGCTGAATGGGGCCGAATGGATACAAGCCAAAGAGAGAGGGAGAGAAAGAGAAAACAAGCGAGGTGGGCTCCCTTAAACTAGCACTTCTAACCCAGCACAATGCCGTAGATGTTCAGTGCTAGGGTGGTATTGTGTCCGCCCCTAAGTGTCTGTCTGTGTGTTTGTATGGCTGTTTAGCCCTTTCACGTTTTTATGACGCTGAGGTTGCCAGATTAGCAATAATAAATAGAGTTCTCTCACTCTTATAATTACCTCTCCAAAATTAGTGTTCTGCCCACAGCTAACTCAAAGACAACTGCAGAGGTTGAAGTAACTAAAATAAAGGTTTCTAAATACCCCTGATGGTAACAAAGGCTTTAAAGTATCCCTAATAGGCTCACAATTGCATCAAGAACGTGAGAGGTTGAACTGGTCGCAAAATATCTCGAGAACGAATTAATGGATTTCCATGTGACTTGGTCAGTCCCTTCAGGATCCCATTACTTTTTGGTTAATACATTTTGTTTTTCTGGACCTCCTCTCGCTCAAGTTCAGCTCCATTAGTTTTGAGATTTGAAGACGTTCAGCCTATTAGTTTGGCGATTTTAAGGCCTTTTCTTCCACTTTTTGTTTTGTTTTTGTCAATTTTAATACCTTTAGTCCCATTTAGTTGTCTAATATTTTTTTGGGCGGCGATAGCGAGCCTACAGTTTAGGAGGAACCGGTCTTTGGTCGAAGCAGTTTCTACCAAAATATGCACATATTTATTTAGAAGGAGTTTCTTGGAGGTATATATTTAAGCTCAATGTAAGTCCAGCGAGCAAAACGGATAAAATAAATATATATATATATATATATATATATATATATATATATATATATATATAATGTTATTAAATATATACATATATACTATGCTGCCCTTAACATTGGGTGAAGCCACTGCCCCCGACTCCCGCTGTCTTGGATTCCCCCAAACAACAACTACCCTCAGAAGGTTTTGTTCCATATTTCAGATAGTTGAGGAATCTGTTCTTGGTTAGTCGCTGAATTCATATAACATATTTGAGATGACTGGATGACCACAACAGGGTCGGGGTGACTTGAGTCCCACACTTTAATATGCCATAATTTGAATTACCGTTACACGGAGTAACACAATTTTAGGTGCCTATATGTTTGTATGCGTGTCCTGTCTGTATGTTCGCACAATATCTCATGAATGGACTTCGATGAGATTTGTTCAGCCCCTTCGTTTGGTACTCGAAGTATCCCATTAACTCTTCGTTACTATTGGAAAACGACCTCACCCTGTAATATAGTATTATATATACATACGTACAAGTTTAAAGAAGGTTTCGACAACAGAGACCGAGGTTTTAGTCTCACGTGTTAACATGTACTGCCCCCAAATATGACCATTGCTGCTTCAAATTCTACTACTCAGGCTGTTCATTCTTGGTTACTCGTGAAATATACACAACAATTTTGGAGATGATTGGATGACCCCAATGGGAGCATGGAGGCCTTGACCCCCATATATATGCCTCTATCATCATTGCTATAGCACAGAATAATATGATTTTTGGTGACTTTTGCTATTGTTACCTTTAGTGTGTGTGTATGTGTTTGTAAGTCTGTTTGCAGAATATCTCAATAATTAATTAATGGATTCCGACGAGACTCGGCCATTTATTTTATTTTGTAACCGGAAGGATTCAATTCAATTTAGATGATGTCCCCACCTCCCCCTCTTACTCCCTTCTTCTTGTACCCCCCTAAATACCACACTGAGCAGCTATTATTCGATAATCTGATATCTGACAAATTACTTCTTGGTTTGTCGCTAACTTCACATAACAATTTTGGAGAAGATTGGATGACCACATTGGATCGGGTAAGGTGGTTTTGACCCCTAAGGTAAATATCAACATGCCATCATCTCCCGAGAGGATCACATGCTTCCATGGAAGGTGTTTGGTGTTGGGAGTGAAATATATAACACATTATTCCTATAGGTGCAGGAACATTTCATCGTGAGGTCGGTCCTTAGAGATCTGTGCCCCATAACACGTTCTTTCCTTTCACTTAACATTACGTTATTCAGTGTGCAGTTGGGTCTGAATACATGATTAGATTGATATCCAGTATTCAATAAATGGATATACAATCGTGGTCATGTACTGTCTTGATGGTGTAATGGTTTGAGTGTGTAAGATATGTATGTGGTAACCCAGGTTCGATTCCCGGGAGGATCACATGCTTTCATTAATTTCATTGGGAGGTGTGTTGTGTTGGGAGTGAAACAAATAACTTGAATTATTAATAAACTATTGTACAGAATAACATGAATTCTGGTGCCTGTATACCAAGGGGTACTTACACACGTCTCATCATATTTTGCATTATATGTTTGTGTTTGTCTGTATGTGTCTGTGTTAACGGGAGACTGGCTGTTTGTGTTTGTCTGTATGTGTCTGTGTTAACGGGAGACTGGCTGTTTGTCTGTATGTGTCTGTGTTAACGGGAGACTGGCTGTTTGTTTGGTCTATTAATTCATTTATTCATATTTTTTTTTAGTTTTCTCCCTAGACCTCCATCAAGCTTAGAAAAACACCCCCTAGACCCACCTTCAAATTAGATTTGTACATTTCTCGGTAGAAAAATGTCCCGGCCAAAGGCCGATTCCTCCTTAAATTACAGGCTCGCTATCGCTCGCCAGGAATAAATCGACACCTAAATGGCACAGAGGATCCTAATATTGACAAAGAAATGGGGTGAAAAGTCATAAAATCCCCAAACTAGTGGAGCTAAACATTAGGGAGAAGGGGGTCCAGAAAAACGTTCTGTCTCCCCTTAAAAAACTATTTCAAGAAGGAATTGATGGATTTCGATGAGTCATGGTCAGTCTCCTTATTTGGAACCCACAAGGAACCCATTAACATTGAGTTACCTTTGGACGAACAATCCAACCCCATTACCCTCTTATTGTTAAGGGGAGACAGACCGTTTTTCTGGACCTCCTTCTCCCTCATGTTTAGCCCCACTGTTTTTAGATTATAAAACGTTCGGCCCATTAGTTTGGCGATTTTAACACATTTTGCCCCATTTCGTTGTCAATTTTAAGACCTTTCGTGCCATTTAGGTGTAGATTATTTCCTGGCGAGCGAAAGCGAGCCTGCAATTTTAAGAGGAACTGGCCTTCGGCCTGGACATTTTTCTACCGAAAAATGTAAACATTTATCTTCAAGGGGGGTCTAGGGGGTGTTTATTTAAGATTAATGGAGGTCTAGGGAGGAAACTAAAAAAAATATAGGAATACATGAATTAATAGACCAAACAAACGGCCAGTCTCCCCTTAACTCGTGTAAGCGACACTTTCAATGTATCTGTCTGCATGTGTGCCTGTCTCTTCTTGCCAACTCTCGGGATTGAATGGTGGATATTGGTTTAACTTGGTCAGTCCCTTTATTCGGTACCAACAGGATTCCATTAAATATCAATTACCATTTGATGATAACCTCACCCCTTCTTGTACCCCCCAAACAATAACTACATGCATGCTGGATGTAAGTGGCAGTGTTAGCATTTCGTACAGTTTCCGGATGTAATTTCATTATGTATATATTTTATTCATGATTATTGACGGGTTTGCTAGTTTGTCATTTTCTTAGCAATATTTTTGTTGTTTAGTTTGCCCCCTATGCTAAGGATGAATGCCATCCCAGACCCTTTCTAGTTATGAATCCAGGCCACCCTTCAAATTAAGCTTACACATTACTTGGTAGAACATTTTTCCAACTAACTTATGGCTGGTTTCTTTTAAATTGCAGGTTCGCTATTGCTCGCTCACAAAAAATCGACACCTGAATGGGGCACCACGACTTATGAAGCGAAACACTATGAGTCCATATAGACTACTATCTAATTAAATAGGGTTAAATCGATTCGAGAGAAAGTTTTATTCCGTTAATGTGAGTTCTGGATTAGCTATAACAAAAATCAGGTATGTCATATCATAGAACAGTGTTAACTATGTTCCCAATATTAACTATGGATCCTAATAATAATAATAATAATAATAATAATAATAATAAATATTAAAATGCCCCTAATTCACCACCTGTTGGTGCTGGTAGAGCTACACAAATCTACACAAGCTCAAGAGAACTGGATAGAAGCAAAGAACAGATCTGTCACCGATAATCTTCAAGAGAGCCATTAGCTACAGGCTGGATCCTTGCTGGCCATGCTCACTGGCTAAACCTCTATGAGCATACCCTAGCTGCTGCCATGGCATTGCAATACTCGGACATAGCAGAGGAAGTTACTAACGGCCATGCAGGCAGACCACAACATTATATGTTAAAGGCTTGTTTGCGACTGACCTCATCACTTCACCTACAACTAGTACTTTTAATCCTTCATCAGCGACTGGAGTTGATACTATTTCATCTGTAACTAATAGTATATGGACAACTTCATCTGTAACTAATAGTATATGAACAACTTCATCTGTAACTAATAGTATATGGACAACTTCATCTGTAACTAATAGTATATGGACAACTTCATCTGTAACTAATAGTATATGGACAACTTCATCTGCGTCTGAGACAATTTACTACCACCGCTTTGTCTGTGACTGATTGTTGTGTAGTACGAAAGCATCGAAGGTACAAAGGCTTTGTTTACACGTGTATAACAGGGTTAGAAAAGTGTTTCGGAATCGCTCTTGGGATTCGAGTCCTCAACCCTTGATTGGATTATAATATTATGTTTATCATCCCTAGAGCGAATCCGATTTTTTTTCTAACCCTGTTATCCACGTGTAAACAAAGCCTTTATACCCGCGCTAGCTTTGATATATTCGTTTTTACCCCATAGACTAAATTTGTTTGTATCTATCGATAACTTTCGATGTGTAATATTTCCATAATTATAAATACTCACCAAGAACGTCATGGAATAAAATAGTCTTATTATTGCCTGACGAATTCGTCCTGTCATTTATGAAAACGTCAACTGAAACACCCTCTCTCTCTCTCTATATATATATATATATATATATATATATATATATATATATATATATATATATATATGAGAGAGAGAGAGAGAGTGTGAAGGATTATAAGATACACATAGGTATAAATAAAATATTATGAGTTACATAGGCAGAATAAAACAGTGTATTAACGGTATGCTCTCAGGTAAAGGGTGAGGTGGAAACAATATAGCGTCCATAGTTGACACACCCGACCCGCAGAAGCGGTGTTATATCTTACTGGGTGTCAAAAGGCGGATTCACACTTTTCCCCCACTATTTTTATCCCCAACTCTCTCCTGGCAGCTTCTACAATGTACTGTTATCATGTTTGTGTCACTTGTAATAAGGTACACTCTGATACCATAGTCTCTATCCCACTTGTAAGAATTCGTGGATCCCTTATATTTTTGGCTTTATGCAATTTTAATTATCTGGATCGATTTTTGGATAGAACTTGCTTTACAATAAATATAATATATAGTTTTGTAGTTGATTTATAGAAAATTATAATAATAAATTAGTTTCCAGAGTTATGTTTCCATAATTATAAATAGGTGAAGTCCACGAATGTTGATGAGAGGACTAACGACTATGGCATCCGAGTGTACCATATTCCAGTTGTTGATACAAGTGCAAAATTGTTTAAAAATATTGCCAGAAAAAAATGCGGATCGAAATTTGCGAACACAAATTAAAGGTTAAGTACAAGATCACGATAGATAGTAATTTTCGAATTCTGGATATTAATCTAATCATGTTCCTAGACCCAACTGCATTATGGATAACGTAATGTTTTAGTGAGACGTCGCTGGTACAGAAAGGTTTACTTAATTAAGCACTCCCAATCGTGTACAGTCAATTTAATAGACGATGAAACAGCAAAATCAGTCAAAATTTGAAAACTTGTAATGGGTTCAAGTCTCCGATACATGCAGCTGATAAACCTGCTCACGTGACGACAGCTTAAGAGGGGATGGTTGTTATTTTTCTGGCCCTCCTTCTCCCTCATGTTAAGCCCCATTAGTTCTGAGATTTTAGGACGTTTGCCATATTAGTTTGGCGATTCTACGATTTTTTGGCCCATTCTTTTGACAATATTAAGACCTTTCATGCAATTTAGGTGTCGATATTTTTCCTGGCTAGCGATAGCGAGCCCGAGATTTAAAAGGAACCGGCCTTCGGCCGGGACGTTTTTCCACCGAACACCGTCGAACACCGTCGTCGTATTCTGAAAGGGTTAGTTAGCTGGTAACTTCCTTGTATAAATGTCAATACTTCTTTGTCTTAATCTTGGTATTGTTCTGAGTGTCTGCTTCCTTGTATATGTAATTTTGCTTAGGATGGACTAGCAAAATTGTTCACGATGGTCCAGTTATGTTTTTGTTTTGTTTTTATGACCCGTTTCTCCTCCTGTTTAGCCCCATTAGTTTTCATATTTTAAGACGTTCGCCTCATTAGTTTGGCGATTTAAACATTTTCGCCCCCATTTCTTTGTAACTTCTAAGACCTTTCGTGCCATTTAGGTGTCGATTTCTTTCTTAGCGAACGATAGGAAGAGGCCTGTGTTTTACTAAATTGAGTGAGTTGTGTCGTCTCCGGAACCTTTGACGTACTACTCCTCCTATACGGTTGCATCCACGACAATAAACACTAAGGCCAAAACTTTTTCCCAAAGTTTAAATGAACTAAGTGAACCTGTTGGATTGCCGCTACTTACACCGGCTAAAGAGGTCGTTTCGCTGCGTTTTGTATGTGCCACACTAAAGACAAATCATTCCTTTGTCAATGTAATTTTCCACGTTTAAGGGGAGGCAGACCGTTTTTATGAACCCCCTTCTCCCTAATGTTTAGCTCCACTAGATTTGAGATAAGACTTTCGGCCCATTAGTTTGGCGATTTTAACACCTTTCACCCTATTTTGTTGTCAATTTTAAGACCTTTCCTTCCATTTAGGTGTCGATTATTTCCTGGCGAGCGATAGCAAGCCTGCAATTTTAAGAAGAACCGGCCTTCGGCCGGGAAAATTTTCTGCCGAAAAAGGTTCAATTTTATCTTGAAGGGGGGTCTAGGGGGTGTTTTTCTAAGCTTGATGGAGGTCTAGAGAGGAAACTAAAACAATATATGAATAAATGAATTAATAGACCAAACAAACGGCCAGTCTCCCCTTAACAGCTTATACTCACGTGCAGCTTCGTCGAATTGCTCAGATGGCACAAATGGACGAAGAAGAATTACAACACGACCTATGAGCTCCATGAGTGCAAACAGGTGCGTTTTCCATGACACGAGTCAGTGAGTTGACACTTATGTGATGGCTAAATGGCTACAAGCCAATGCACCGTGAGATTGTCTAAAACATGACCTAGTAGAATTGGGATGTAGCGGATTAATCCGTCATTATATTATTATTATTATCATGATTTTTATTATATAGCAATGCATTTGTCTTTTATTTTATCCGTCAAGGTAATTGGTCTCACTTCCTTAATTTTTACAGAATATATCCAACTAACATATTTTATTGATATAAACTTATGCACCCGAATTAAAGTGAAAGGTGTGTTAAAGAAGCCGAAATTGTCGGCCCCTGAGTGTGGAGAACGATGTTATTTACAGAAAACGGATGCCATTCTATGAAGAGGGTATACTTTTCCATTATATACTTTAAACTCTCTAGCTTTGTAAAATGCATCATGGTTCTGTCATATTTATCGTAGCTTTGACCATACTCTGTAGCCATTTTCTTTAATTTCTGTACAATTTAGTAATTTTGTAATATTTGTTCTGTATCTACATGACCTTCAGCCACAACGTTGCTTTAAGTGTTGGGGCTTGTACTGAAAGGTAAATAATTATATAGTATATAAATAAAAGCTCCTTGTGTCTCTATCTCACTCACTCACTCAAATACTCAAATACTCATTAACTCACTCTCTCTCTCTCTCTCTCTCCCCTCCAGCAAGTGTAAGGGCTGGTACTAAAGGGCGTATATCTGCATATAAAAGGATAGCCTTTAATAATTTAACATGGTGCACGGCAGAACAACGTATGCAACACAAACAGTCGGAGTGTCGATAATGAGCAGAATATATATAAACGCATACACTGATTAGCAAAGAAAGAAAGAGAGAGAGGTACAGTTGGTCAAAGTTCCAGCTGACCCACCCTCGCTCTGGGGCTCGCAGAATTAGCTGGCAATACTGGTGGTGTAGTTGCCTATCAGTGGATATAATAACTTGAATATTTAAGGAAGTCTACGAACTTTGGGTGAATGTTCGGGATCATACATAGCGATGTATGCATTTTTATTTGAGATAGGCTTACATTCCCTTGTTTAGGATATGTTCTAACAATGATATAGTCGAAATCAGATCTACCAATCCCAATCTTTGTAAGACACACCTCCTTCCTACACCAATATTGCCAGATAATTCTGGAGCCCCAGAGCGAGGGTTGGTCAGCTGGAACTTTGACCAACTGTACAACGAAACTAAAAGAGATCAATATAAATATTGATAGCCTGATAAATTTAAAGTATACTGGCCGATGTATTGCAGCAGCACTATTTGTGGGTTAAAGAGTCTTCCCGATCATATCCCGATCCCATTCTTGTGGCAGCACGTAAGTGATAATAAACTCTACGGTAATCACATACCATCACATACCAAGGGTATCAGGACAACTTGAGTTAACCCGTTGAGGAAATATATATTAAAATAAATGCATTTAAAAATAAATTATATTATACTTTATATTTGTATTTATATATTTGTGTATTATTATTATTATTATTATTATTATTATTATTATTATTATTTTTGCGTTAAGAACATCATTGGGACCCCCTGGGTACCCATGCCATATCTTTTCTCCAGGGTCCTAAGGGCTTGGGAGCTAGAGGACACAAATAGACAAACACTTCAACTTTGGATATAAGCAGACCAGATGGCTGGAGTAAAATAGGAAAGAAGAGTATTTGGACAGAGGAAGAACAAGCTGAGAAGTGAGAAGTACAGTAGAAGACTGAAAGTTCTCGGGCTCAACCAAATAATATACACTATACTGTACATGTATTCCGTAGACTGAAAGGGAGAAAGTATCTGATATTTGTCATGGTATCAATAGAATATTAATTTCAACTAAAATTACTGGCATGCCCAATATTTTAAACAAATGTATGTTCGATGAACCACAAAATAAGTGATATATATAGTATTTTGCATATGTAAATCTCTCTCTCGCTCTCTCTTTCTCTTTTCTCTCCTTGACCTTGACATTTGACCTAATGTCTGAAGTTGTTCTTGCCTACCTCCGCCCGTGCCGTATTTGGTCAAGATATTCCAGAGTTGCTTGGCTTGCCCTTTAAACAACAATTCTACAAGCACACACTCACACCAAACAATCTGAAGCAAATATATGGCTCTATCTTTAACTATCTAAATATGTGTGTTAGCATAATTATATTTATTTATTCATTGTTATTTTGATCGTATATTTTAAATATGTTTTGCTAATTAGCCTATTTAAATCCGATGGCGTCAATATTTGCTATGTTCTAGCTACTTCCAGATAATTTTGTTCAATTTAGGAAGGGACTGTCAGAGTTAGAGGGTTAACTAAGTTTAATTAACTAAATTTCATGATTTGTATTTTAAACACAGCCTAGTTACAAATGAGTTTGTTTATTTGTTCTAGTAAATAATAATTCGCTTACAGTTAGTGTGTATCTTTTTACTTATTCGTAGTATAACTTACTAATATCTAACTAAATTGCTAGGCAAAAATCTCAGTCTTTTAGACTATCTAATTATGTATCTATATAAAGTCGTGGTCATTGAATACTTGATCATCTATTGATAAAAACAAGACGGTGAACATTAACAAGATAATTCTAGCCATTTTATCTTTGTAGCTTCAATAGTTTCTCGTATAGTTCGCTAGTGTATCATAATTGATACTCCAAACAGAAATTCTCGTCCACAACTTTATGCTACATATCTATCCATTATCTATTGAATTTATCCTTGAATTTTTTTTCCGGTACGCAATCAAACAAGTGTGAAAAGTCAAATAACCACAAACCTCTGCAAAAGGTTACTTCAGTTGGCGTAATATAAGGGAGAATGAAAGACAAAGAACATGAATATCGTAGTGAGATCAGCATTAATGAAGACAATCAGCTGATCATAGCCGAGCCCGGAACAAGTGTATCTACACGACCTTTTAACCTAATTAAATTACCTCCTTTTTTTTTTTTGGGTCATACCTGTTATATTGTAACTAAAAGGTCAATCGTCGTGAGACCAAACCGAGGTGGATTAATTTCGTTCAAAAGTAACTTCGCCCACAAATTACTTCGCATACAAGACACTTCGCCCACAAATAACTTCGCATACAAGACACTTCGCCCACAAAACACTTCGCCCACAAGACAATTCGTCCACATGCCACTTTGTCAACTAGTAATTTTACCCCTAGTTGTCTTACCCGGAAGTCATATACCCCAGAAGTCACTTCGCCCACAGATCAATTTACTCATTAAAATTCAATGGGCAAGCAAAACCTATCTATCTGTTGTCAGACGCCTTGATCCCCAAGAGGTTAGACATGAATATATCGCCACCACGCACCTCTGCCATATGTATGCCGACGCCCCTCCTCCCATCCAACACCATTATCACATACACCTCTCAGCTCCATCCCTCCACTTTACTCTCGGTCTATATTTCCCTCTCTGCCTTTCTACCTAATTTTCAAACACTCTTTTAGTCATGCTTTCACTCGCTATACGCTCCACTTGAACGAAACACCTCAATGTGCTCCTCCTCATAATATCCCACAAATCCACACCACAACGCTCTCATACTTCCTCATTCGTCTGTCTATCTCTCCAAGTGACTTCACAAACCCTTCTCAAGTAACTCATTTCCACCTCTCTCTCCCTTGCTTTGTGTCTCTCGAACTACGTTCGTGCTTGCCTCTCATACATTAATGTCGTGAATACCACACGATCAAGCAAGGATTTCTTTATTTCATGCACACCTCCCTATATTTTGTAACTACTTTCAGCAGTTTTACAGCCCATTTTTCATGCCATACCCTTTTTCGCACTTTATCCTCTATACTCATATCTTTATGCAAGACACTGCTCAAATGAACTGACATTCTCAGTATATTTGAGTGTATTCACGCTGTGCATACATCCCTCTTAAAGACCATAATCTTACACTTCGCCACATTTGACCTTCAGGTTCCGTTTATTACATAGTGCTAAACATATTTATAAAACCCTCCAACTTTCACTCTTGTCACTCATCAGCCCTGTATCATCATCAAAGAAGTATCACAAGCAATTTCCACTCGCTCCCTTCCCTTACCAGGGTTACTTCTAGATTCACTGCTCTTCCTTGTATTGCTTTTACGACTTCATGCACATATATACTGAACAAACATAGGGACATCACACAGCCTTCCTCCAACCCAACATTCAGATCAACAAATTCGTTCTCTTCATCCTCTACTCACACTGCATATCCTACCTAATCCTAATCTTTACTCTTAGTTATAACCTACAGTAACTGTACTCATGATGTACTGATTTACTGTACTGATGATGGCTTGAACATATGTCGAAACGTCTTCCAATAGGAAAATAAAGATGATTTTTATCACAAAGTTTGGTTGTCCTCTTTCTATTGAAGCTGAGATTCCCTAGAAACGTCCCCTGTCTAACCTTAGTCATAACCAGAACCTTAGTCATAACCTAACAGTCACAACCTATCATTGACCGCTCTCAACCCTCCAACTATCGTCCAATTGCTCTTATCTCTTGTCTTTCTAAAGTTTTTGAAACTATTCTTGCTTCCAAATTTCTTAAGCATTTCTCTTCTCATAATCTGCTCTCAGATCGCCAGTATGGCTTCCTTAAGGGTCGCTCTACTTGTCATCTTCTTTCATATCTTACTAACTCTTGGTCATCCTCCTTTCGGGACTTCGGTGAGACTTTTTCTATTGCACTAGACATATCGAAAGCCTTCGATAGAGTCTGGCATAAATCTTTAATTTCTAAACTACCCTCCTTCGGTTTCTATCCCTCCATCTGTGCCTTTGTCTCTAATTTCCTTTCCGGCCGTTCCATAGCCGCGGTTGTGGACGGCCATTGTTCACTTCCTCACCCTATAAACTCCGGTGTTCGTCAGGGCTCTGTCCTATCTCCTATTCTCTTTCTAATTTTTATAAATTATCTCCTTAACTGTACCTTAATTCCCATCCATTCATACGCAGACGACTCAACCTTACACTACTCCATTAGTTTTTCAGAACGCCCCAGCCAGCAATCCCTCAACGACAAACGTAATGAAGCCATAGAACTCTTAAATTCTGATCTAAATACTATTTCCAATTGGGGCAGAGAAAACCTTGTTAACTTTAATGCTTCCAAAACCCAATCTCTCCATCTATCTACCCGTCAGGATCTCCCAGCGGACTATCCCTTATTCTTCAACAATACAAAAATCAACCCTTCATCTTCTCTCAATATTCTTGGTGTCTCTTTTTCTTCTGCTCTCATTTGGAAGGACCATATTACCAGTCTTGCTAAGGCAGCCTCCCAGAAGCTGGGTGTGCTCAACCGCCTTAGGGGGTTCTTTTCCCCTGCACAGCTTCTTGCTCTGTACAGGGGCATAGTGCGCCCTTGTATTGAGTATTGTTCACATGTGTGGCGAGGTTCCTCTCACACCGCTCTCCTAGACAAAGTTGAAAGGAAGGCCTTTCGTATCATTAACTCCCGTCCACTCACCAACTCTCTGCAATCTCTCTCTCTCTCCGCCGCAATGTTGCATCTCTCTCGCTATTCTATCGCTACTATAATAACCAGTGTTCCTCAGAGCTATCCCAGTGCATACCACCTCCTTTACGTAGGGCACGTGGTACCCGTCTTGCAACTCAATCCCACCCCTACTCTGTGCAACTCTCCAACCCAAGAGTGAAACGTTACTCTCAAACTTTCTTCTACTCAACATCTGAGCTCTGGAACTCTCTCCCAGAATCAGTCTTTCCCTCTTCCTATGACTTAAATTGCTTCAAACTCCGTGTGTCCAGGCATTTTGGCTCGAACGTCCCTTGATTTTTGCCCTGTCACTCTTTCAACTATGGGGGAGGCACTCGCTATAGGCAGTTATGCCTTTTGCCTCCCTCAATCACATAGAAAAAAAAAAAAAAATTATCCATAACCTAATATTTGTCATAGCCTAACATTAGTCATAGCCTAATGTTAATCATAACCTAACATTAGTCATAGCCTAACAATCATAACCTAACATTAGTTGTGACCTAACATGTTATAATGCAACATTAGTCATTACATAACTGTTATAGTAGGGCCTGCACAAAGCACCACGAGAATCTCAGCCATACATCTAGTGAAAAGAACAGATCAGTATCCGGTACCAGTAAAATGCTCTACAGACCAACGAGAGGAACAAGCACTGCCCTCAGCTGTCACGTCATCAGCCGTGAAGCTGCTGGGAGTCCAGCAGCTGTTCTACCTACCCGTCTACCTTTCATCTCCCTGCTTCCGGAGACACCAGGGTGAAAAAGGGCATATGTCCAGCCAACCTGACGAGCAGGTAGAGGACCTTTATGCCCGCAGCCAGAAAGCTCGCAGGAGGAGTAAAAAGGCGAGATACCTCTTCGGAGAAACAGGACCGCATCTCACCTGTCACAAGTCCAGCTTTCATCTCTGAGCCTCTTCTCGAGAGGATTTACTTAGAGTAACTAAATACTGCCACCTGGACAATTCAGGTGAAACTCAGCCTGGACATTCCGGCCAGAGATCTGGACAATCCGGTCACCCAAAGCCTGGACAATCTGGCAAGATTGAGCGACCCAGCAACACTCCCTCTGTCCTTTGGAGAATCCAGGCAAAGACAGGCACCTGAGCAACTCGGGCCTCATCAATCTTCTAGATATTTAAAGAGAGAGAGCGTCCCAAAAGAAGAGATAATAGAGGATGCAGAACAAATTGAGGACTAGTACCAGAAGATACCCATCACCCCAGTGGCCCAACAGAAGATCGTCCTTACCCCAGATCAATACCATCCTGGATGTGCACATAGTCCGGGAGCAAAGGCCGCAAATTGTATCTAGATAAAATCAACCTCATCCATACCATTGTGGAGAAGATTTGTAAAGTTATATACAAAGATTATAATTTTTAGACATATAATGCTAAAACGTTAAATTCGAAATTCGTTAAATTACGAGAAATATTGAAAAACATATTTTTAATATTTTAGTTACCCTTCAACCGTTTTCTTCAATTTAAATCACTGATTACTTGTGAATGTTGTTTTTATGTATTACAGTTTTGTAGATAATAATTTAGCATAACTAACTATAATAAAGGACTGCTGTATTTATTACCCTTCCGTACTATTGCGGAGCGGTCCAATCTGCAAGGCAGGTAGTGTAAGAAAGGACCTCTTTGTTTAGTACCCTTCAGTACCCGACTGGGGTGCGGAGCGGTACTAACCTGCTACTACTGAGTGGTACATACTGACTGCCATACGTGCGGAGGTGTCCGTAATCCACGCACGCGGCTTACGGACACCTCCGCACGTATGGCAGTGCTTCATCTGGAGTTTTCGTAGCCAAAACAGTGGTAACACAATTATTTAATTATCACAAAGTTATTTGAATATAGGTTAATTGTAAACTACATGACAATTATTATGATACACAGTTTATTTGGTCAAACAATGCAGAACTTTAAAAATCAACTAATGTAGAAATTATAATTGTTACGAATTATAAGGGAAAACGAATTTGCTCAAATGACAACAGTCTAAAAAATTCATGTTTTTAATGTGAATGCACCAATATATTTAGTTAACGAACATATATTTCGAACTTGTCTATTTTTCTAATTAGTAATTTGATACATTTGTGTCCGTCCACTTACATGGACGACGACAATTAACAATTTGGTAGGGTTGCTCCCGGACTAACAGTAGGTAGCTCCAATTCTAGTCTCTGTCTTTCAGAGATCCTTCCCTGGACACCCCAAGAAAAAGAAATACAATCCACAAGACTATTTCTAAATTCTTGATAATTGAATAACTTCTTTACTCATGAACGGCTCCATTCCCCGCAGTATAAGTACAGTATATAATAGTATATGCACTCGGTAATTTTTGCCTCCAACAAAACCCACCTTACAAACATCATATATATATATATTCTTTTACCACACCCTCTTGCAATTCAGACTTCATACATTATTTTACCTTCTTGGGGGCATCATCTCCATGTATACTGTATATTGTAAATAGTCAATGTCCATTATATGTATATTTCAATAATTTCTTGTTGCTCAGCCATTAGCTTTCAATTGATACTTATATTAAATTACCCTCAGCACCACCTTTGTAACTTTGCTTAAGTCTGATTGTTTCTACTACTATTGAATACATCAATTACCAATACATAAATAAAACCTTATAGACCGAGCCTGTGTAATCTGTCTACTTGGCTCTAACAACAATACTGAGAGCTGGTAACTTAATAACATTAGTCATAACCTAACGTTAGTCATGAAATAACATAGCCATAACATAACGAAATTAAAACCTTAGCCATAATCTAAAATAAGTCATAACATAAGTCATAACATAACATTAGTCATAGAACATTCGTCAAAACATAATATTAGTCAAAACATAACAATCATAACCTACAATTATTAGTCTTAACATAATATTAGTCATAACATAACAATCATAACCTACAATTATTAGTCTTAACATAATATTAGTCATAACATAACAACATAACCTACAATTATTAGTCTTAACATAATATTAGTCATAACAAAACAATCATAACCTACAATTATTAGTCTTAACATAATATTAGTCATAACATAACAACATAACCTACAATTATTTGTTTAAAAAAACCCAGTCATAACCACACTCTTCGTCTAACCCTAACCTTAATCTAACTGTCACCTTAGTGCAGCCCTAACCTTAACCTAACCATAACCTTAAATAAGTCTCTAGACTTTAACGCAACTTAAGCTTAACCTAGACCTTATCGTATTATCTTCACCTTAACATTATCTAACCTTAACCTTAGTCTAACTGTAGATATAGTTTAGCCTAATAGAAGTATATTACTAACCTAACTTTTTATTATTAGTAGCCTAACCTAGCCGAAATCAAATTATGAGACGAAACAAATCGAATGTCAACGAACTGACTGGTAACACACAGGTACACTCATGAGCCATAATACATGCACACCCATTTGAATCTGTATCGAACCCAAGCCAGACAATCCAATATTATGTTATATCCCAGAGACTTCAAAACTTAGCTTAAAGGGGGGTCACCGGCTTTGTTTGATCTCTCTCTACTTTTCTCTCTTTCCCTGACTTGTATCCATTGGGCCCCATTCAGCCAACTGTTTTAAGACATTTATCCCCATCCAGGTGTCGATTTCTTCCTGGCGAGCGATAGCGAGCCAGATTTGTATGGAGAAATCCGGCTTCGCCGGAGAAATTTTTCTATTGAATAATGTACAGATTTAGCTTGCTGTCAAAACAAAAATATATATATGCTGGCTCGCTACCGCTTGCCAGGAAATATTGACACCTGGATGGGGATAAACGTCTTAAAACAGTAGGCTGAATGGAGCCGAATGGATACAAGCCAAAGAGAGAGGGAGAGAAAGATAAAAAAAAAAGCGAGGTGGGCCCCCTTAAAGATTCAAAGATTCCAATGGGTGTGCAGGGATTATGGCTTATGACTGTACAACCTAGGACACGCATTATGTTCCTATCCGACTCCTCGAATATCGGAAATGGATCCTTGAAATGTACAACTAATAAGAACCTTTGATTCCGTACGAGGTAGCTCCGAAAGTAAGGGGGAATATGTGTTTTAGGGTGTACAGTCGTGAGTAATAATAGCTACACATTCATTTAAATCTGTATCGAATGAAAACGAGACACTCCAATACATTTGTTTATGAATATTACAGACACTATTTGTTGCACGGTGTAGAAGTATCGAGTTAATGTGTCTCCCTCTATATTTAACACAAATTATCATAACGATTTTTGGACAACTATTGAATTTGGCTGTACAATTAGTTATACACAATACGCTTCAAAATGTTACTATTTATGATATTGAAGATGTAGAATACAATAATGTGATGCAGACAGAGCGGCACCTCCAACTGGCATATAATTGCAGGCACCTCACCACACCTCCGGGATTCCTTAAAGTTCAAACAAGTAACCTGATACATACACACAAGCACGCACCCAATGGTACACATACAGCAAGCTCACACGCATGTACGGTCGAGGTTAATAAGTGTTGACAGATATTTCACAAAGTTTCGGACACTGACTAATACTCTGAGGGATAAGCACTTTTCCCAGTAACTATAAAGATACCAATAACACTTTTTGAGCGAAAACGACTGGAATCTATGACAACACTTAATACTCCCGATTGTACACATAGCTGTAAGCCACCACACACACATACATTAGCCCACGCACATATTCAACACAATTATTTTACACACACATATTAAAGCACTGGCAAATTTACACACGCGCACACGCTCTGTATTAGTAAATTTACTTATGGTACATACAAGTATAGTATCTTACATATATTGTCCATCCACAGCACATATTTACTATTAAAGAATTCTTACGTACATAACTTGTTTACAATCTTGAACAATACACACACTGACTCATTATTCACCCATAATTTGTGAAGCAAAACAAAAACAATAAATCAATCAAGGATGCGCATGCGCATGCTAACGTAAAACACACACACTACAAGCTAAGTATAACTAGAACCCGTGTAAGATCAAGGGTATTAAAATAATAAATATAATAATAATTAAAACAAAAACCCTCATATAAACATATCCAGCTTATTCTAACTTAAACAAGCTGTGTTTCTATATTATTATGTTGTTCCATCCCCCAGATGTAAGACCTTACTAATCTATGCTTGGCAGACAACTAAATATGGAAGGCACCAGCCAAAGAGTTGGTAGACTGATCGTCACTATCTGAATGCCTCACACGGCGTCACATCAACTGGCCTTCATCAACACAACTATGATAAGAGCAGACACCCACGGTTACTGACTGTATCATTATAAGTTTGGGGTAAAATCAAACATCACACACCTACTGGGACAAACAATGAAATATTGCAATAGTTTTGTGGTATGTATATCAGTGATAAGGTACTAAAATCAAGTATATTGACTCCCAATAACCTCTTGTTGTATGGTACCGGGAATCAAATAAGTTAGTAGGATAACAAGTCCAATGTTATGACCACTAAGTCACATATCTCCATCCTAATCTAATGTTACGACCGGGACTACGAATAAAACAAGGGCACTTAATCATTCGACTAGTAATAGGGCACTATGCAACAACGGTACGCTAGATCCAAACCCTCGAACTTATATGCCGGCGAACAAAAACACCTATACCCTCCAGGGTTAATCTGCGATAGCGGGGTATACTTAACTGGGCATAAATGTACTCTACTTCAGGCTAAACTGTACTGGTATAGCCTGATAACAAACAAGATGCAAGTTACGTTAAAATGCATAAAAAGTAATCTATGGAAAGATCAATTAAATCGCTGCAAGATTTAATACAATAAAAAGATGCTTCAATATAGTTACTCTAAACAACAATAAACTCTTCACTCCTATCTGAAAGAAAGTGAAGTATAGTCCTACAGTATAGACCTGGAAACTTCTGAAGAAAGTCTGATGCTCGTAAGATGCTCGCATCTTAAACTATATAAAGGCAGGAGGCAGGACACCACACGTGTAAATCGAATACACTAAAAGATAGGACATATAATGTTAACTGACACGAGAATACTATAAATGCGCAACGGTAGTAATGCTCGACACTAAAAGAAGTACTTCCTCATCAATGAAACAGTCGGCTATGGTTGTGCGGCTCAGCAACAACCTAGACTAATAAATGCTGTGAATAATAATGCGCACATATCAAAGAGCTTATATTAAATACTAACAAGTGTCTACTCGATTAATAATGTCTAGCTGGGATACTCTAGGTAAGGAACTGGGGTTGAGCAAGACAGGATCGTAGCCTAGCGATGTCCTTAAGACTGCATCCTGCCTTTAAGATGGCGGGAGGGATGAAGGGTGCGGGCGTAGCCCTCTCTCTATGTATCATCCTTCTCAACATCCAGAGGGGCTATGCTGATATACAGGTGCAGAGGGGTCCGGTAGTGTACCAGGTCAACCCTAAACAAGTATTGAGGGACCTCGTCACACAGAAATCACACACGAGTGAAATTTCTGTCACCATTCCTGCCTGGTCTATTTCATATATCGGGAAGGCGCCGCGACTGGGCAAATTCTCTGGCACAACCTCGCTACAACACCTATTGTGCTACACTCTAATTAGCTGCGGAGATGTAGAGACCAACCCCGGCCCTTGTTCAACGTTGAAGAAACCTCACCACCAAACAAGTAAGGCAGACACCGACATTTCAACAGTCCCTAGCAGTAAAATTCGTTATAACAAACTGGGCCAGCAGGTACCCCAGCCTCCAGCCGTCACGCTCCAATTCAACCAACAACACAATCCAACACTATCGGTGGCTCAACATGTAACTGGAGCAGCTAGGAAGAAAGGCATCAGTCGCAACAACATCAACAATGGAGCAGCATTAGCAGCCAGGATTAAGGACAACATCATCAAACAGCAAATACAGGTGGGGCAGGGAGGGGTCACAGGGGGAGACATAGCCACAGACAGTCCCCACCCTAGCAGCACAGCTGATCATCACACCGCCAGACGTACGACGACGAACAATACAAAGAATCTATGTACAGTGTGCGATATTAGATTCAACAAAAGGAGTCCAACATCACAATGTAGTATTTGTAATGAAACAGCACACAATCGATGTTCTTATGTTAACAGCAGAAAAGAAATGGAATGCGATAAATGCAGGGAACTAGCAATTACCCACTCCACCAACTCTTCATTACCCACAGCATTACCATTAATACCACAGATATCGGCGACCCAAGTAGCACAACATGCAACAAGAACAACAATAAAAACAGGTAGCACTCGCAAATACATCTACAGGGAAGCAGCATCAACGGACAATGAAAACAACAACAACAACAACAGCAAACAACCACAGCCCGACCGCGAGTATCCCCTACTCTCTCCCGCACAAACAGCTGATCGACGCGGACCAAACCACACCTCCAGTCGTATGATAAACAGTAAGAAAAAACTATGTATAGTCTGTAATATTGGTTTCAACAATAGGAGTTCACTTTTACAATGCAACAGTTGTAATGAAATTGTTCATAACCGATGTACTTACGTTAACAGTAGAAACAAAGTTGAATGTGTTAAATGTAGGAACTCAGCTGTACAACATCGCGAATCTATTTGTTTTATTTGTGAATCACTCATAACACGACGTCAGAAGATCCAAAACTGTGTAAAGTGTAAACAGGTAGCTCACATGAAGTGCATCTCTAAGAAGACCAACAGTGAAGAACGGGAATTCCTTTGCAATAAGTGTGCCTTGCATTCATTACCGAATATTAATGTAAATGATCCAAGTATTAACAACTCAGAATCCAGCCAGGACACATTCAAAATCAAAGATGAATACAGAGTGTTCACCAACAAAGGGCTCCATCTTATCCACATTAACGCCAGATCAATGTACCATAAATTGTCAGAAATAAACTTGTTAGCTAATAAGCCCAAAGCTTCAATAATTGCAATCACAGAAACCTGGCTGGATTCAAGTATAAACGATGGTGAAATAAAAATTCAAGGTTTCAACATGGTTAGGAATGATCGCAATAGGCATGGGGGAGGAATATGTCTGTATGTAAAAAACAACCTCACACACACAACTAGGACCGACCTCCATGTAGAAAATCACGAAGCTCTGTGGATCGACCTACACCTGCCGAGGACAAGACCCATCACAATTGGGGTATGCTATAGGCCACCAGCCGACACACAATTCTTGACCAAATTTGAACGAACTTTGTTATCGCTAGACCCTCGGAATGAATCCATCATACTAGGGGATTTTAACCTGTGTTACAAACAACGAAATGATAGGCTTGTACGAGAATATAGGCATATACTGACAATGCACAATCACAAACAACTCATCACAACCCCCACACGTATCTCTGAGAACACTGCCACAATATTAGACCACATAAACTGTAACAGAGAGGACAAAATATCCCAATCAGGGGTTATACAGACTGGGATAAGTGATCACTTCGTCACATATTGCACACGGAAAACCACAAAAATTACCCTAGAGAATCACAAGATTATCAAAACATGGTCACTCAGAAACTACAATAAGGAAACATTTCTGGACATTTTATGGAATACAGACTGGTCTCCAGTGTTTGGAAGTACAAACGTTAATGACGCAGGGGTTGGCTTCAGAACCATCATCACAAACATCCTAGACGAAATAGCTCCTCTGAAAGACATACGAATTAAAGCAAGGTCAGACCCATGGATCAACAATGACATACTACACCATCTGGAACACAGAGACAATCTGTTAAAAAGGCTAGCGAAACATAGACAGGATCAAGGTCTGAAACATGAGTTCAACAGGGCCAGGAATAAACTAAGTAGGACAATGAAATCAGCGAAAAATAATTATTTTCACAATAAGGCAGAGGAATATCAGAATAACCCAAAGAAACTATGGAGGCACCTAAAAACAACAGGCTACAGCAACAAGACAAGGGATTCGTCTAACACTAATATTGCTCTCACCATTAATGATCAGGTTTGCCACGATAAACGACAAATTTCAACCTACTTCAACTCCTTCTTCACTTCCATAGCAAACACACTTGCACAGAACCTACCTCAACCTCTCAATAAATACACGACAACAACGGCCACCTTTCGTAATTTCTACAGAGATAAAGACATACACCCGAACACATTTAGATTGCAAAATGTTACACCAAAATACACTTTTGACGAGCTGTCTAACCTAAATGTACATAAGAGCACAGGACCAGACAAAATTCCTGCCAAATTTCTACGAGATGGAGCCATTGGTATAGCAGGCCCCCTAACCCACATCATCAACTTGTCAATTAACACCAACACAGTACCTGCTGAACTGAAGGAAGCTATTGTAACCCCTCTATTCAAGAAAGGAAATAAACTAGAAGTTGGCAACTACAGACCAGTTAGCATATTATGTATTGTATCTAAAATCCTTGAAAGAGCGGTATACACCCAAATTGAACACTACTTCAAACAAAATGATCTATTCTATAAGTTTCAATCAGGTTTCAGATGCATGTACTCGACAGACTCCTGTCTCATCCACTTAACGGATCACATTCGTAAAGAAATGTCTAAAGGTAACTACACCGGTATGGTTCTTCTTGATCTACAAAAAGCGTTTGACACAGTAGACCATGATATCCTATGTAATAAACTACAAGCTATGGGCATAGGGTCTGTGAACTGGTTTAAATCTTATCTTAGTGGTAGAACCCAAAGAGTCAAAATTGATGATAATATATCTGATCCTATGCCAATTAACTGTGGGGTCCCACAGGGAAGCATCCTTGGTCCCTTACTCTTTCTCTGTTATGTGAACGACATGGAACTGAGCGTCTCATGTAAATTATTACTGTATGCAGACGACAGCGTGCTTCTGGTTTCAGGAAAAGACCCAATAAGTATTGCCGCTTCACTTTCCAAAGAACTAGCTCATGTAGCGAATGGCTAGTGGACAATAGACTATCTCTTCACCTGGGCAAGACGGAAGCCATCTTATGTGTAACAAAACGCAAACTGAAAGACATTGTGGGCTTCTCGGTCAACTGTAATGATATTCCTATAACAACAGTGTCACAAGTTAAATATCTCGGACTGAAACTGGACGCGAGTTTGTCAGGTGAAACAATTTTGGAATCTATCCTGAGTAAGTGTAGAGCACGTATAAAATACCTGTATAGACAGGTGGGATGCTTGCCCGCGGCGACCAAAAAGACCCTCTGCCAAGCGCTTGTTCAATGTCATTTTGACTATTCTGTGTCATCCTGGTACTCTGCATCATCTAAATCAGCACAGCACAAACTTCAGGTCACTCAAAATAAAATGGTTAGGTTCATGCTGAACCTAGGACCCAGATCACATGTTGGCCAGGAACAACTTCAGTCACTAGGTATGCTCAATGTTTCTGACAGGGCCAAACAAATCAGGATAACTAATGCCTTCAAAATTTTCTATGACAGAGCTCCAGAGTATCTAAAGAATGATTTTGTTAAAGCAAATGAGAGGAGTGGACATAATACAAGAAACATGATGTTTATTTTTAAGGTCCCGAGAATCCAAGGACAGGGTAAGCAAACATTCTTCTTCACTGCCATCAAAGACTGGAACGACCTACCCCAGTCAGTCCGTGAAAAGAGAACACTGTATTCTTTCAGACGTAGCCTGAAGGAACACCTGAATTATCCCTGGATATCAGGATGTCGATATCAGTGCAAAATATTCCAGAAATGATGCCAGAAAAATGTTGATTATCGAATGTTGACTATAAAAGCTCTCGTGTGATACCGGCTCCATACATATTTTTTTTTTATTTATTTATTATTTTTTTTTTCTATATTCCAACTACCCTCTCGGGCATAGGCTGAGATGTTGTTGTTTAAGAAAAAGGGAATTTGCCATCCCAGCTAGTAAAGATATCGAAACGTAGAATTTATTAGCACGACTGTACACGCCAGGTAAATGATAGGTAACGCTGTATAATTAGTCATATTTTATTTATTTTTTTTATTTTTTGTTTTTTATATAAATTTTTTTATAATTTTATTTTTATTTTTATATAATTAAAGGTTCAAATTACCCATATTTAGTCCAAGGGGGGTCTTTTTGGAACTTCCCGGTTTCATTCCACTAGTTTGGAGTACAAAGGAAATCAAGCAACAACAGTCTAGTGACCCTTCTAGGCTGCTTGTCCTTCAAAACACTGAGGATCAAGTGTCCAAACAGTGGTTTAGAGTGGGTAAGGGAACATTGGAAAGGGAATTGCTGCCCTGGAACTAATATCCGTGGCAGGATTAGGAAGTTTGGAGATTGAAAGGGGGCAGTGCTTGTTATCTGGTAGACATAAAAAAAATAAAAAAAAGACGAATAGAGAAAGATAAAAACACATGATGATAAAACTCTGACAATCCTGTAAATACCGATAGAGAGCTTCAAGATCAAATTAGATAGACATATGGACGAGATGGGTTGGGTGTGAGAGGGATCTGCCTTGTGTGGGCCAATCGGCTTGCTGCAGAGACCTCCATCAAGCTTAAATACCCCCCCCCCCCCCCCCCCGACCCTCCTTCAAGATAAATTTGTACATTTTTCGATAGAAACATATTTCGGCCGTAGGCCGGTTGCATTTGAAATACAGGCTCGCTATCGCTTGCCTGAAAAAATCGACACCTAAGTGACACGAAAAGTCTTAATATTGCCAAAGAAATAGGACGAAAGGTCTTAAAATCGCCAAACTAATGGGCCGAACGTCATATAACCTGAAAACTAATGGGGCTAAACATGAGGAAGAAGGGGACCAGAAAAACGACGAGAGAAGGATAAAAATACACAGGAGATAATAATGATAAAACTCTGACAGTAACTGATGATGACAACTGGTGGTGGGTGAGAGTTTGACCCTATATGACCTGACCTGTGACCCCAGCTGACCCTGCCTGACCTCCCCTGTGCCCCAATTCCCTTTCTGCTGACCCTGCCTGACGTTCCTATACCTCTTACCCCTCTGATTGACCCTGCTGACTCCGATTAACCTCCCGTGACCCCCTCCCCCCTTCCCCATTCTGCTGACCCTGCCTGACCCCCCCATCCCTTACCTGCTGACCCTCCACTCCCCTTGCTGACCCTGCCTGACCTCCCAACCTCCCTACTGACTCGGCATGACCCCCATCCCTTCTGCTGAGCCTGCCTGACGTCCCCCCCCCCCCCCCCCCGACACCCCAGCCTTGCCCCAAACCCCCCTGCTTACCCTGCCTGACCCCCTGTAACCTCGACCCTAATCCACCCCCCCCTGCCTGACCCCCTCCCCCCTCTGCCTGACCCCCTATGACCTTCCCCCCTACCTGACCTCCCGTGACCCCTGATTAGCACACCTGGTCACCTTCACAGCTTCGGGGGGACGTCTTAACCATCGGCTTATAATACACCTTTTGTATATATAAACAAATAGATAAAGAGGATAGATAAACACAAGTGGAAATAACGTAAATAAAAGGATATAGTAATTTTTGTTCTAAATATGAACATCTGTTAATACCCTGGGTGTTCGTGTGCGTGTGTGTGGGGGGGGGGGAGTATGTGTGTGTGTGTGTGTGTGTGTGTGTGTGTGTGTGTGTGTGTGTGTGTGTGTGTGTGTGTGTGTGTGTGTAATACTAAAAGTAATATAATAATTGTCGGTCTATTGTTCACTTGCACCCCTGAGGCTGAAAATCTACGGAGTTTTTTCTTAACCTAGGTACAGTCCAATGTTTATTCTACCTTAACTACAAGGTCACATGCGACCTTTGGCGACTGGGAGGTGCCGAGTTCTCACCATGGTACGGTCGCGCTATTAAGTCATGTCCCAGCTGTCATTACGTTTGGCTTGCTCTGTGCTGTATCAATGTCTGTCAGATGTTGAATAGGGTGGGTAAGTGTAGGAACATGTTTGCATATTTCACTGGATATGAAGAAATGAAGCTTAGCTATTGTTGATACCACTTATTGATCAAAACATACTTGGTGCCGAGACATGACTTGTTAGCGCGACTGTACATACGCACCAAGCCCTTGATACGCATATGCACTGGTGAGAAGCATGTGTAGGCTAACACAGGCTGATAGTTGAGCAGCTTGGCTAGAAAGGGACCACGATGCAATATTCTTCATCGGTATGTGTGTGTGTGTGTGTGTGTGTGTGTGTGTGTGTGTGTGTGTGTGTGTGTGTGTGTGTGTGTGTGTGTGTGACAGCGTACACAGAGTTAGCTTGTCCTGCCCCCTCCCCCCCAAAAAAAAAAAAATAACCCCCCCTCCCTTCTTCTCACTCCTACCAACGCTGATCACTCCTCTTAATTGAGTCCTTGGAGAACCTGAGACAATAGCTGAGACATTCCACCCCATCCCCCTCCCCCTTCCCTTGTCTTCTACCTTCACCTTAACACACACACACACACACAGACAGACACACCGTCTCTATCTCTTTCACCTTCACTTACACACACACACAAACCCACGTACAGTCTCTATCTAACTCACCTTCACACTCACACACATTCACACACACAGTTCGATTCCGCGGTCAAATAATACAAAAACATAAAATAAAAAATTTAATTAAAAATAAATTACCGGTAAAAAAATATATATAAAAAATATATAAAAAACGAAACAAAGATACGTATATATATAAAAAAAAAAGCTTGGAATTCCCATCATGTTTCTTAGTGTGTTAATTCTCTCTCTCTTGGCCTGAGGTGGGGAGGTGTGTGTGTGGAGCAGATGTGTTCATTTGAGAGAGAGAGAGAGAGAGAGAGAGAGAGAGAGAGAGAGAGAGAGAGAGAGAGAGAGAGAGAGAGAGAGAGAGAGAGAGAGAGTACAAAGGAGTACAAAGGAAATCAAGCAACAACAGATCCAGTGACCCTTCTAGGTTGCTTGTCCTCCAAAACACTGAGGATCAAGTGTCCAAACAGTGGTTTAGAGTGGGTAAGGGAACATTGGAAAGGGAATTACTGCCCTGGAACTAATGTCCGTGGCAGGATTAGGAAGTTAGTAGGGGACAGATGGGTTAGTAACTGAGGGGGGGATAAAATAAAGTTATTCATTTACAAACGCAGTCAGTCGCGGGTTTGATGCGAGATATTTGTCTAGGCGGAGTTTAAATGAATCAACGGTGATGCAGTCTATAACGTTTCGGGGAAGCCCATTCCACAAGTTGACAACTCGATTGAAGAAGAAATTCTTAGATTCGTGCGAGTTAAAAGATTTACCAATAATTTTGCAACCGTTTCCCCGCGTGTAATTAGATTGGTCGATAGTGAAGTACTTACTACAGTTCATATTGTCGATGCCTTTGATGATTTTGAACACTTGAATTAAGTCGCCTCTTAATCTGCGCTGGGTTAAAGGAAATAGATTTAATTCTCTAAGACGCTCTTCGTATGGTTTGTTCTTTAGGCTAGGTATCATTTTGGTAACTCTACGTTGAACTCGTTCTAGCTTGTTTATATCTTTTTGGTAATAAGGGCACCAGGATTGAACGCAGTATTCCAGAAGAGGGCGGACTAAGGAATTGTAAAGGGTTAGGATAACTTCTTTGGATTTATGCTCAAATGACCTGCCTATAAAGCCAATTATTTTGTTTGCCTTCTTAACAACTTCTGAACATTGTTGACTCGGTTTTAGGTTACTCGATATTGTTACTCCCAGATCGGTTTCTCTGTTTACATTCTTAAGCTGAGTGCCATTCATCGAATAGTTTGCTTTCTCATTTAGGTATCCGATATGTAGTACTTTACATTTATCCGCATTGAAACTCATTTGCCAAATTTGGGCCCAACATGACAATTTATCTAGATTGTGTTGCATATCGTCAACTTGTTCTTTTGAGAGTACGCTATTTGCAATTTTTGTATCGTCAGCAAATTTTGAGATTGTACAGGTGAGACCCTCATCTATGTCGTTGATGTAAATTAGAAAGAGAATTGGTCCTAGTACCGATCCCTGGGGTACCCCGCTACTTACATTGGTCCATTTAGATGCCTTACCGTTTATGACTACCCTTTGCTTTCTGTCGCTGAGCCAATTTTCTATCCATTTCAACACACCGTCTTGTATTCCATGCGCTTTTAGTTTTAGCAGTAAACGTTTGTGGGGAACTTTGTCAAAGGCCTTTTGAAAATCAAGGTATATAATATCTACAGCTTTACTCTCATCGTAGAGGTTGAGGATATCGTGGAAGAAGTCTAAGAGGTTTGTTAAACAGGAACGTTTTTTACGAAAGCCGTGTTGAGTATCTTTAAGTATGTTATTTTCCTCTAAGTGATTTACGAGTCTGTCTCGTATGACCGTTTCTAGCATTTTACATACAACTGAGGTTAAGCTAATTGGACGATAGTTACTGGATAGGGATTTGCTGCCTTTTTTTGAATATCGGTGTTACGTTGGCTAGCTTCCACTGATCGGGCATAGTTCCAGACTGCAAGGATTTATTGAATAGTAATGTCAGTGGTTTGGAGAGCTCATCCTTAGCTTCCTTTAGAACTCTTAGAGAGAACTCTTAGAGAGAGAGAGAATGCGGTGTGTATGGCGAATCGTGTGTGTGTGAATGCGTGTGTGTTCTTGTGTGGTGAGGTGTGAGCATTTGAGATGAACTGTGTGTGTAGTGTTGAGTGAGCGTGTATAGGAGTGTGTGTATATATATGTGTGTGTGTGTGTGTTCTAGGGTGGTGAAGTGTATGTGTATAGTGTTGTCTGAGCGTGTGTGAGTGTGTATGCGTGTGTATGACAGTGTGCGTGTGTATGACAGTGTGCGTGTGTATGACAGTGTGCATGTGTATGAGCGTGTATATGTGTATGCATGTGTGTTATAGAATTGGGAAATATATGTATATGTGCATAGTGTTGTCTGAACGTGTATGTATGATTTTATGTGTGTGTATGAGTGTGTATAGTGTTGTCTGAACGTGTATGTATGATTTTATGTGTGTGTATGAGTGTGTATAGTGTTGTCTGAACGTGTATGTATGATTTTATGTGTGTGTATGAGTGTGTATAATGTTGTCTGAACGTGTATGTATGATTTTATGTGTGTGTATGAGTGTGTATAGTGTTTGTCTGAGCGTGTGTGTATGATTTTATGTGTGTGTATGAGTGTGTATAGTGTTGTCTGAACGTGTATGTATGATTTTATGTGTGTGTATGAGTGTGTATAGTGTTTGTCTGAGCGTGTGTGTATGATTTTATGTGTGTGTGTATGAGTGTGTATAGTGTTGTCTGAGCGTGTATGTATGATTTTATGTGTGTGTATGAGTGTGTATAGTGTTTGTCTGAGCGTGTGTGTATGATTTTATGTGTGTGTATGAGTGTGTATAGTGTTGTCTGAACGTGTATGTATGATTTTATGTGTGTGTATGAGTGTGTATAGTGTTTGTCTGAGCGTGTGTGTATGACAGCGTGTATGCGTATGCGTGTGTGTATTAGAGTGTTGAAATATACGAGTACACAGTGTTGTCTGAGCGTGTGTGTATGTGAGTGTGTGTATGTGTAGTGTCGGAGCGGGCGTGTGCGTGTAACGAGACATAAGGAAGGAAGGAGGGGGTAGGTAGGGGGTAGGGGGTAGAGGGGGTAGGGGGAGGGGGGTATACAGCTGGGGGGCAGTGCGGCAGCTTTTAGGAGGCAGGTAATGGTTCGGACCCGGTGCTAGGACGACCTGTGTGTGTGTGTGTGTGTGTGTGTGTGTGTGTGTGTGTGTGTGTGTGTTTGGGGTGAGGTGGGTGGGTGAGGGAATATACGAACTAAATGATACAGTAAACAATACTATTTCACGTACTCCATAGCTTTCCATCGTAGCAATAATATTAACCCTTTCAAGCTCCAATACGCATTTCTGTTTTGTTTTCTGGTAATTATTAGACGATTTTATTCAGATTAGGAAGGGTATATGGAAGTCAGAGGGTTGATTGAGAGTCTTTACCCTTTTAATAGCCACAGATCCTTCCTAAGCTGCATAAAATCGTCTAATGATAGCCAAAATATACTGCTAAAACGCGTCAGAGCTTCAAGGGGTTAACTGATCAAGCCAACTTCAACGTAATTTAAAATCACTAAATATCTATATTTGTTTGCATTGCTGCTAGATATCAATGTAGACAACTTGAACATTGTATTATCCCAAAACTTGCATGGGGTCAATTGCAAAGCTCAACTTGCAATCCATAAATATTAACCCTTTCAGTACCGGTGCCGTCCTTTTAGCTTTACTATGGCTACTGTTAGACGAGTTCATTCCGTTCAAAAAGGGGCTCCAGCAATGCATAGGCTTCGAACTATCTCGCTTAACCCTTTGTACTACCACAGATCCTCCTTAAATTTTACAAAATCGTCTAACATGTGCCATAATTTAATGAAAAAAGACGTCGCTGGTACAGAAAGTGGTAAATATTTCAAGAAGCACTTCACCGACTGACGGAATATGTTTTGAGGACTTGAGTTTTATGAACCATCCTCAGAAAAGAAACCTCCAAAGAAGATAGTAAGATAATACATAACCAGATCAGTTAGACAGACTGGGTTGGGTGTGAGGGGGATCTACCAGGTGTGGGCCAATCGGCGTTCAGCAGACCCCCGTAATCTTGTGTTAATCCCTGACCATTTTGGTGGGGGCAGTACTCAAGGTATTAGTGAGTTGGGCCTATAATTGGGCATTGTAATTGGGGTTGGGTGTGACAGGGATCTGCCTTCTATGGGCCAATCGGCTTTTTGCAGACTCCCATTTTCTTATGTTCTTATGTTCTTAAATAACTAGTAAGGTCAGTCTGAGAGGAAAGGTGTTGGTGGTAGTGAGACAAGGGTGGGAGGGAGAGAGGGAGGGAGGGAGAGAGGGAGGGAGGGAGGGAGAGTCAAGTCAAGGTCCCCCAGTCAGGAGTCGTACACAAATGACTCAATTATCCCTTCACTTACACCTTCAGGTGAGATTTTTTTTTTTTTTTTCTACATTCCAACTATTCCCTCTCGGGCATAGGCTGAGAGCCTGTACCGTGAGGTCTCGTTCCAGTCTAGGGAGTGAGACATGTGAAGCACGTTTTGTTGCAACCAGCCCCTGTCATCTTGCCCCATCCCTGAAGCTGCCTCGCTCCAGTGCTTCACTGTCTCACATCCTAGACTCAGACCCTCACTCTCAGAACGCCACCTATTGAGCGATTGTCCCCCTGTAGCATATTTGTAGGGCTAGTTAATCAGGGAACAATGAGGGTATTTATTTGGCGTTTCGGTGGGCTAATGGGGCAAACATCTTAAAATCTCAAAAGCAATGGGGCTAAACGTGAGGGAGAAAGGTGTCCAGAAAAAAAAATCACTCAAATGGAAATCTCCCCTTAAGTTTATAAAGGGCCTCCAGCAATGAACAGGCTTCGAACTATCTCACTTAACCCTTTTTACTACCACAGATCCTTCTTAAACTGGAAAAAAAAAAAAAAAAAAAAAAAAAAAAAAAAAAAAAAAAAACGTCGTTGGTACAGAAAGGACTATAATTCGACGATTTTCTTCAGCTTAGAAAGGCCATCTGGGATCGTATGGGGTTACAAACGATCTCTATGTTAACCACACAACTCCCACAGATCCTTCCTAATCCCATAAAGTCAATCAGAATAAAATTTAAAGATTACAAAGTTATCGCTATTGGCATTATTCGATATCATGACGTAATTTTCATGGCGTTCTGGTTACCATTAGACGATTTTCCTTAGTATATATTCTACCTTTATGACTCAAATGGGTAAATACGATCTCAATAAACCCTCTTGGTAACATAGGTCCTTATTAAACTGCATAAAATCCTCTAATTATAGCCAGAAGGATAGGTAATATGGCGTCAGCTTACACTAGAAGTAATGGATATAAATTGATCGGAAGAGACTTTCCTTCACACAAAGCAAGGCATTTCTTTATCAACATACAAAGATAACTTGAGCAACAATCTGCCAATAATGTCGTAGATTGTCACACAGGTCAAAACTCTCAAATTACAATGATTTTACTCGCAATTGTGATTAAGTAGGCCAAACCCATTTCTCAGCCTTCACCAAACAGCCCTGTGAGAATCAGTATATCTGTTGTTGCTGCTTGCTTTTCTGTGTAATACCTAAACTTCCTTTCCCTTCCTCCCGCTCTCCCTCCTGGAGGATGTCGAACACTTACACAGTATGCACAATGGCGACAATTCAAATGCAGTTGGTTGGCGACAATTTAAAGTTTTAACACCTAAAGAGCAGCCTAGGCGGTAAATAATATGTAGCCACCAGCGGGGTGTTTTTACCCAAAATAGGGCTGTTTACGTGATCATTTTCATGCCTAAATAAGACCCAGAGCGTAAAACAAGTATCTATCCCTGAAAGGGCATAAACAGAGCTTTCCAATGACACCACAACGATCCTTGTATGACCGCTAGTTTTCTTGCAAAAACCATGTAATTCGGTACTTTCCCCATACAATTCACTATGTAGCGAGTGTGAGAGGGTGGAGGAGGGTGGGATTCATGTCAGTTGGTCGACCGCGGTGGTCTGGAGCAGTCATATGCTCGCTACTCTCCTACCACCACTTGTCTCTCTCTCTCAGCAACATTACGTGCTGAAATTGCCACACGACTTATGTTGTGAGCCGCCACATAGTCCAAATTTCTTTCACTCGACATATGATGCGCGCCGCCAGTTAAGGGTTAAGAATACGAGGACGCGTCTCTTCATTATAATCCGGCCATTATTAGACGATAATATGCAGCTTAGGAAAGATCTCCAAGAATCAAAGGAGTAAAGACCATCTCAATTAAACCTAAAACAGTTCCTTCCTAAACTGAATAAAATCGCCTAATGATAGTCAAGAAATGCGTCCTGATGTACTGAAAAGGACCCCCCCCCCCCTCCCCCTTGGTGTTACGTGGTCTAATGGCCTCCTGATGAACGTCCAGTGATGTGTACTTATTTCATTACTCTTAGGGTCCCTGTACACATAACATACCGGCACGTACACACACACATACATACATACATACACATACACATACACACACACATACACACATACATACATACATACATACACACACACACACACACATAACGTTTAACACACATAAACGTTATAGACTGCATCACCGTTGATTCATTTAAACTCCGCCTAGACAAATATCTCGCATCAAACCCGCGACTGACTGCGTTTGTAAATGAATAACTATATTTTATCCCCCCCTCAGTTACTAACCTATCTGTCCCCTACTAACTTCCTAATCCTGCCACGGACATTAGTTCCAGGGCAGTAATTCCCTTTCCAATGTTCCCTTACCCACTCTAAACCACTGTTTGGAGGACAAGCAACCTAGAAGGGTCACTAGATCTGTTGTTGCTTGATTTCCTTTGTACTCCTTTGTACATATACATACATACACACATACATACATACATACATACATACAGACACACTCACACACCCATTACATTTTTACATTATTTACGCATTATTTTAAGGCAAAGTTAGATTATTGTAACTCAGGAAGCGGGACAATACGAGCCTAAAAAGCTCAACTCCTGTATACTACAAATAGGTAAATACAAATACACACACACACACACACACACACACACACACACACACACACACACACATACACAGTCACATCACCTCACGTACAAAACATAAGCTTCCTTGCATGCAGTGACTCGAAAGATATACCGAGCTTCGATATTAACCCTTACTGTACCGGCGACGTCTTTAACCTTTTCACGCATTTACGACGCAGAGATTGCCAGATTAGCAATAAGAAATAGAGTTCTCTCACTCTTATAATTATCTCTCCAAAATTAGTTTTCTGCCCACAGCTAACTCAAAGACAACTGCAGAGGTTGAAGTAACTAAACTAAAGGTTTCTAAATACCCCTGATGGTAACAAAGGTTTTAAAGTATCCCTAATAGGCTCAACACAGCTAACTCAAAGACAACTGCAGAGGTTGAAGTAACTAAACTAGAGGTTTCTAAATACCCCTGATGGTAACAAAGGCTTTAAAGTATCCCCAATAGGCTCAACACAGCTAACTCAAAGACAACTGCAGAGGTTGAAGTAACTAAACTAAAGGTTTCTAAATACCCCTGATGGTAACAAAGGCTTTAAAGTATCTCCAATAGGCTCAAAATCGCGTCATATGTCGGAGAGAGTTAATAGGCTAAAAATCGCGTCATATGTCGGAGAGGGTTAATATGTCACACTATATTCCATTCCTTCTCAAGTGGTGGTAAATTACAAAGTTCCCATCAAGATTTCTCAGTTGTATTGATGATTTTGTAGTGAAATAGGGTGCTGAGGATTATATAAACTTGGTCTTAAAATGATGCAGAGACATAGTGGTTTCATAGTTCTCCATCAAGTATCGAGACATTAGCTGCTAGGGGATTCAGTTTACCGTCAACTGAAATGAAACCGACTATAGTTTTATTTAGACGAATTTGTGAAGGTTAAGAAGAATATATGGTAGCTAAAAGGATTAATTGAGACAGTATGTACCTTTTATATGGGTAGATGTCCTTCCTAAGCTGAATATCATTGTCTAATCATTGCCAGAATGGAAATGACCCACCGTCATACACACACCCCACACACACACACATACTAACATACATACACATACCAAACACATACCCAACACACACATAAACACATGCACAACACACAACACAATCACAAAAACGCTAATACACTGACATACACCCCCCCCCCCTCACACACACACACACACACACACACACCCACAGTATATTAATTCCAGCAGCATATTAGACAAGACAATACACATACTGATAAAGAACGAACAGATAATGACTCTCTCTCTGTTACTCTCTCTCTCTCTCATCTGTTCTCTCTATCTCTCTCTCTCTCTCCTCTCTTTCTCTCTTCTCCTTCTCTCTCTCTCTCTCTCTCTCTCTCTCAATATATATATATAGCACGCAAATACACATAAACATACTAGCAAAAAAAAAAAATAAAAAAATAGACACACATACCACAGAGAGAGAGAGAGAGAGAGAGAGAGAGAGAGAGAGAGAGAGAGAGAGAGAGAGAGAGAGAGAGAGAGAGAGAGAGAGTATATAAGTCTTGCAGGATATTAGACAAGACATTACACATACTGATAAGAAACGAACAGATAATGATTGTTTAGGTGTGACTGATAACCTGGGCATGTATATAATGCTCTCTCTCTCTCTCTCTCTCTCTCACACATATTTTCTCTCTCTCTCTCTCTCTCTCTATCTCATACACTCTCATTTCACTTCTTAACCCTCTCACGTTCTTGACGCAATGTTGACCCCATTAGGGATACTTTAAAGCCTTTGTTACCATCAGGGGTATTTAGAAACCTTTAGTTTAGTTACTTCAACCTCTGCAGTTGTCTTTGAGTTAGCTGTGGGCAGAAAACTAATTTTGGAGAGGTAATTATGAGTGAGAGAACTCTATTTAGTATTGCTAATCTGGCAACCTCTGCGTCATATGGTCGTGAAAGGGTTAATATTATTCTCATCATTTTTCCTCCCCATTCTCCTATTTTTCATTCTCTTATTCCTGTTCTCCTTTTTAGCTTTTGTTCTTCTCCTTCTTGTTTGTTCTTCTTGTGTGTCTTGTGGCCAAACACGGTGTCAGCCTAACTCTAGACAAACACAGACATTGGTGGTTGTTTGTCCAGTCACACACACACACATATACATATACACACACACACATACATACCCGATACATACATAAACACACACACACACATACATACATATACGCACACACATAGACGCAGACACATACACACACAATTGAACACACATAGACGAATGACCCTTACCCTAACACACACACACACATACGCAGACACATGTGTACACAGACCGACAGGAGAACACACATAGACAGCTGAATCCTCCAACACACACACACACACACACATACATACATACGCACATAGAAGCTCACACACAGACGGAGACACATACACACACAGACAGTTGAACACACATAGACGTATAACCCTTCCTCCTCTCCCCAACACACACACACACACACACACACACACACACACACACACACATAACACACAGACAGACAGTTGAACACACATAGACGTATAACCCTTCCTCCTCTCCCCAACACACACACACACACACAATTGCCCGTAGCCTAGTAGGTAGAGCTCTCGTCTCACACACGAGGGGTCGGGGGTTCAATCCCCGGCCGGGCGGAGACAAATTGGGCTTGTCTCCTTTCATGTGTTAGCCTCAGTTCACCTAGCTGTATATAGGTACCTGGAATAAGTGGACGACGTTGTGACGTCCCTTCTGGGGTTTGGCAAAAATGGTACAAGGCGAGATGGGTATCATATGGTTCACCTAAGCTGATGGCTACCTAAGCCTTCGGGCGAGACGGTACCGTCTATAGTGAGAATGGTACCATACAGATCCACCCTAAGCCTTCGTTTCCGATGTCGCCAATTGGCTAAAATACAGACTACACACACATCCACAGCCATTCCAACGATACATATAACACCTACACATATAGGAGGCGGGAAATAACGAGCATGCTCACTCCCGCAATACAACTAGAGTAAGTACACACACATAACAGCACACAGACAGACAGTTGAACACGCAGACAGATAACCCTTCCTCCTCTCCCCCAACACACACACACACACAGACGTACACATAACAACACACAGGCGGACAGTTGAACACATAGACGGATGACCCTTCCCCAGAACACACACACACACACACACCTAATCCCCCTCACCACCACATACTCACTCACACTCACACACACACACACACACACAATTAGGGATCCGTGTAGAGTCAATATTTACCTGCACATCTTGTCGGTACCTTAAACACAGCCGACCTGATTGCCAGCCCGCGCGCGTTTTTTTTTTTTTTTTTTTTTTTCCTATGTGAGTGAGGGATACAAAAGGCAGAACTGCCTGTGGCGAGTGCCTCCCCCAGAGTTAAAAGAGTAACCGGGCCAAAATCAAGGGACGTTCGAGCAAAAATGCCTGGACACGACTAGTTTGAAGCAAGTTATAGGAAGAGGTTATTCCATAAATGATGCTATACTACTTGGATATTGGCACCTCGTTCGTGTGACCATGGTCTGGACTGCCTCTCTACAGGTAATGATGTCCTAAACTTTGTGACACACCTGTCTTGAGTTAATTAAGGAGGAGGGGTGGTGACAGGTAATTAAGGGGCCTTCATAGATGTTAACACTACCTTTAATATCAATCGTCATTATCATATATGTCAACACCATTACCAACTTCACCACCACCACCACCACCCCTACTACTACTACTACTAACGAACGAACTACTACTACTATGACACACCTGACTCTAGTTAATTAAGGAGGAGGGGTGGCGACAGGTAAGGTAATTAAGGGCTTTCATATAATTATGTCAACACCACCTTTAACATCAATCATCATTATCATATATGTCAACATTATTACCACATATACTAACATTTGCTTTCACTACTACTACTAGTTCTAAAGCTTTATCATACTAATGATAATTTTTATGATAAATTTGTATAGATCGTGTTAATTTTACTTTCGACTAAATGTAAGTTATCGTAAAACTGCGTAAATCCATTTTAAAGTTCATATTATCAATAATCAATTTATCGAGAAGTACCAGAAATAAGTTAAACAAGAATTATTTGAAATTACAAATTCTATATTATGGAATGGTATATTATTCAATGTACAATCGGGGGTATCAAGTGTTGTCATAGATTCCAGTGGTTTTCCTCAACAAGTGTTATTGGTATATTTATAGTTACTGGGAAAAGTGCTTATCCCTCAGAGTATTAGTCAGTGTCCGAAATTTTGTGAAATATCTGACAACACTTACTAACCTCGACTGTACCGCATCACACTTTTTAAAACTTATATAAATCATATGTCTAAGTAATGCATATAAGTGTATGTACATTACGAAACATAGTTATTGGATTAGACTATTATATTTATGAAAATAATCTACCCAAAATAGACAATTAAATAAATAAATAAATAAATAAATAAATAAATAAATAAATTAAATACAAATAATATAAACATACGACGACTACAACGACTACAACAACAACAGCAACAACTATTACTACTCTCCCCTCTCTCCCCCCACCCACACCAAGTCTAGTTAATTAATAAGGTGTTGGTGGTGACAGGTAAGGGGGCCCTCACAGGTGTCTAGGCCTAACTCCAAACTCAACATCAACACCACAACCACAATTATTATAACCCTACATAATATAGTGTACTTCTACCTTTTTCTTAACATACCTGTACATATCTAATTCATATGTTTTCATGATCTCATCAGGACTTGAATCATAGCGATGGCGATGCGATTGCATTGCGACATAGAATGTGAATGCCATGCAATGCAAGGGTGCTACGATGACAACGAAATTTGTTTTGGCCCACGGACGTCTCACTCAGATTTTGCCAGATGCAAATTTTTCTGCCCGGTAGACGATGCGAGCATATGTCGCTGCGATGCCGCTAGCCTTGCACACGATGCCACTGCGAGTACCACGATTGCCTAGACGATTGCGATGCGGTCGCTTATTCGTGCCTTCGCACGACGGTTTTCGTATATGTGTGAAGTACCCTGAACTTAAAACTTACACAGCCCCTTCTCCACCCCCCTGGCCAAACCCCATCATATCTCACTGCTCCCTCCTAGCCCTCTATAGATGCGACACGAACACACAACATTGTAACCCACCACTAGACAACTTAAAATCCACACAGACCCCTCCCCCCCCTCTGACCAGTCTCCGTCATACCTCGCCGCTCCCCCTAGCCTTCTATAGATGCGACACCAACACAAAAAACTGTAACCCACCACGATATATAACTTAAAATCCACACAGCCCCCTCCTCCCCTCCTAACCAGCCCCCGGCATGCCTCACTGCTCCCCCCTAGCCCACTATAGCTAAGACACTGTACCCCACCATAATACATAACTTAAACCCCACACAGCCCCTTCCTTGACCAGCCCCCTTCATACCTCACTGCTCCACCCTAGCCCACTATAGCTAAGACACTGTACCCCACCATTATACATAACTTAAAACCCACACAGCCCCTTCCTTGACCAGCCCCCTTCATACCTCACTGCTCCCCCCTAGCCCCTATAGATGCGACACTGTACCTAAACACTATACATAACTTAAAACCCACACAGCCCCTTCCTTGACCATCCCCCTTCATACCTCACTGCTCCACCCTAGCCCACTATAGCTAAGACGCTGTACCCCACCATTATACATAACTTAAAACCCACACAGCCCCTTCCTTGACCAGCCCCCTACATACCTCACTGCTCCCCCCTAGCCCCTATAGATGCGACACTGTACCTCAACACTATACATAACTTAAAACCCACACAGCCCCCTCTCCCCCCTCCTGACCAGCCCCCGTTTAACCTTACCACTCCCCCCTAGCCCCTATAGATGCGACACTGTACCTCAACACTATACATAACTTAAAACCCACACAGCCCCCTCCCCCCCCTCCTGACCAGCCCCCGTTTAACCTTACCACTCCCCCCTAGCCCCTATAGATGCGACACTGTACCTCAACACTATACATAACTTAAAACCCACACATCCCCCGTCATATCTCACAGCTCTCCCTCTAGTCTTGCCCTAGTCCTCTATAACCACGATACCAACAACAACACCCCAGCCGCTGGTAATCCCTGGGTTCTGATCCCACCGAGAGAGAGGACTGAGCACCACCCCTTCTGTTGTGACGGAACAAAAGAACATCAACCTCGACCCCAGGCACCCTGCCATCGGTCCGGGCTGGTTAAGTCTGTGTGTGATAGCTGATTGACAACCCAATACAGAATGGGGGTAGTAATGGGCAAATAGAGACGGAATTATAAGTAATGCCCCAATAATGAACTACAAACAGGAAGGGGAGGATATAGAGCACAAAGCAAAACAGAGTGAAAGGATTGTTACTATATGATCCGGGTCTCGTGGCCAATACTGTTAACCCTCTCCGACATATGACGCGATTTTGAGCCTATTAGGGATACTTTAAAGCCTTCGTTACCATCATGGGTATTTAGAAACCTTTAGTTTAGTTACTTCAACCTCTGCAGTTGTCTTTGAGTTAGCTGTAAGCAGAAAACTAATTTTGGAGAGGTAATTATAAGAGTGAGAGAACTCTATTTCTTATTGCTAATCTGGCAACCTCTGCGGCATATGAGTCTGAAGGGGTTAATAAGGCGGTAGAGTTTATTATTTGGTAAACTTATTTCTTTACATATTTATTATAGTTTCCTCCCTAGACCACCACCAAGCTTTACAAAAAAAAACACCCCCTAGACCCAATTTCAAGATAAATGTGTAAATTTTTCGGTAGAAAAATGTACAGGCCGAAGGCCAGTTCCTCCTAATATTACAGGCTCGCTATCGCTCGCCAGGAAAAAATCGACACCTACATGGCACGAAAGGTTCTAATATTGACAAAGAAATGGGGCGAAAAGTCACAAAATCGCCAAACTAATGAACCGAACGTCTTAAAATCTGAAAACTTATGGGGCTAAGCATGAGGGAGAAGGGGGTCCAGCAAAGGCAAATACCACCCCTTAATAATACTTTGGGTCACAATGTGAATATGACCAAAGAGAAAGTATATATATATTCTGATGAAATATTAAGGGGAGATTTCCACTTGAGGGATTTTTTTCTTGACTCCTTTCTCCCTCATCGTTTAGCCCCATTGTTTTCCTAATGTTAAGACGTTCGCCCCATTATTTTGACTATTTTAAGAACTTTCAACCCATTTCTGTCAATTTTAAGACCTTTCGTGGCATTTAGGTGTCGATTTTATCCTGGCGAGCGATAGCGAGCCTGAAATTTAAGAGGAATCGGCTTTCAGCCGGGACATTTTTCTACCGAAAAATGTACAAATTTATCTTGAAAGGGGCTCAAGGTGGTGTAATTTTAAGCTTGATGGAGGTCTAGGGAACAAACTAAATACCTCCCCTTAACGAACAGAGAAAAGGAGCTGGGATTAATTCTTATTTTTTCACCAACCAACTTCACTTCTAAACTCAATTAATGAAATCAACAAATACATGTGGCACTCCAAGGACTCGCACCTAGGATGCTCACACCGAAATTCCGCGTATTTATGCATTACGCCATCAAGACAGTTAAAGAATTATCCACAAGCGTAAGAGAAAAGGAGACGTGAGTAATAACAGACAGAAAACGGGATGGGCGTATTGACAAAAACAGAAAAGGAAATGGGGATTTGAATAACAAAGGCAGTCGCATGGATGTGGAGTTTGTAATGGACACAATGGATATAGATTTCAAATTTCATAAAGACCTTTTGAATTGACTATCTGCGAGTTTTGGTCCATAAGGAAGTTGGAGCTGTGGCCATCCATATTTATCAGAATTATCAGCTAAAATACGGTCAATCCATGAAACCAAATTAACCATACTTTTTTATCCATCAGTTACCCACATTATAATTGAATTTCTCTTTAATATCGATGCTCACGGCTCCAACTTCCTTATAGCCTGAAACTCGCAAGTGGTCAATTGCCAAAAAAATAAAAAAATGAACAGAGAAACAAGTATCGCAAAGGATTCATGAAAAGATCAATATATAATACTCGAATAATTGGACCAAAATCCGTGTATAACTTTTTTTTTTTTTTTAAAGGGGAGATGGGCTGTTTTTCAGGTCCCCTTTCTTCCTCATGCTTATCCCCATTAGTTTTGAAATTGTAAGATGATTGCCCCATTAGTTTGTCGATTTTAAGACCTTTTACCCCATTTCTGTTTTCAATATCAAGATCTTTCGTGCTCATTAGGTGTCGATTTTATTTCCTGGCGAGCGATAGCGAGCCTGTAATTGTGGAGCGGAAGTCGGCCATATATATATTTTTTTTTAAAGTTTGATGGAGGTCTAGCGAGGAAACTAAAAAGAAATTAATACATAAATAAACGGACCCCCCAAAATAACCTCTGTCCCCTTAAGGGGGGCGACCTGCTTTTTAAATTTTTCTCCTTTTCTCTCTTTCTCTGGCTTGTATCCATTCGGCCCCATTCAGCCAACTATTTTAAGACGTTTATCCCCATCTAGGTGTCGATTTCTTCCTGGCGAGCGCTAGCGAGCCAGCATTATATGAAGAAATCCGGCTTCGCCGGAGACATTTTTCTACCGAAAAGTGTACAAATTTAGCCTGCTGTCAAGAACATTTTAAAAATATGCTGGCTCGCTACCGCTCACCAGTAAAACATTGACACCTGGATGGGGATAAACGTCTGAAAACAGTAGGCTGAATGGGGCCGAATGGATACAAGCCAGAGAAAGAGAGAAAAGGAGAGAAGAAAAAGCAGGTCACCCCCCTTAAGAGATATATTGCTACAGACCGACGGAACACCGAAATAAAATATTAATCAAGCTAATATATCTTGACCCCCCCCCCCCACCCCCACCCCAAAAATGCAGCCAACATATGTTTCGTTATTACTAGCCCAAGTTTTGCAATATTAACCCCTTCAGACTCATATGACGCAGAGGTTGCCAGATTAGCAATAAGAAATAGAGTTCTCTCACTCTTATAATTACCTCTCCAAAATTAGTTTTCTGCCCACAGCTAACTCAAAGACAACTGCAGAGGTTGAAGTAACTAAACTAAAGGTTTCTAAATACCCCTGATGGTAACAAAGGCTTTAAAGTATCCCCAATAGGCTCAACACAGCTAACTCAAAGACAACTGCAGAGGTTGAAGTAACTAAACTAAAGGTTTCTAAATATCCCTGATGGTAACAAAGGCTTTAAAGTATCCCCAATAGGCTCAACACAGCTAACTCAAAGACAACTGCAGAGGTTGAAGTAACTAAACTAAAGGTTTCTAAATATCCCTGATGGTAACAAAGGCTTTAAAGTATCCCCAATAGGCTCAACACAGCTAACTCAAAGACAACTGCAGAGGTTGAAGTAATTAAACAAAAGGTTTCTAAATATCCCTGATGGTAACAAAGGCTTTAAAGTATCCCCAATAGGCTCAACACAGCTAACTCAAAGACAACTGCAGAGGTTAAAGTAACTAAACTAAAGGTTTCTAAATACCCCTGATGCTAACAAAGGCTTTAAAGTATCCCTAATATCTCAACATTGCGTCATATGTCGGACAGGGTTAACATGTATGGTTAACATGTATGGTTAACACTATCTGGTGCAACGTCTTGGGGGTTACTATGGTATTTTGTTTAATTATTATTGAGGGTTTTAATTATTTTTGACATTTTCGAACATTTTTTTTTTTTTTTTAGCTTACTCCCTAGACTTGGAAAAACACCTCTCCAAACCCCCTTCAAGCTAACAAAAACGTCCCCGACACCCCCTTCAAGCTAAATTGCAGGCTTGCTATCGCTCGCCGAGGAAAAATCGACACCTTATTGGATTGAAGCATCATATAATCGCCAAACTAATGATGTTAAACGTCTTAAAATCTCCAAGCTAATGGAGTAAAACTGGGAGGATCCAAATTGGCCCACCTTGCACCTAATAGGGTTAAAGACGCCTCCCTTTGATTGTGTTCATACAGCCACTTTGTGTGTGTGTGTGTGTGTGTGTGTGTGTGTGTGTGTGTGTGTGTGTGTGTGTGTGTTTTATATAATTGTTATTAATATTTATATATATTTTGTTTATAATCTAACTGTCCAATGCCTATTTACTGAAGCGTGGATAGGGAAGAGACGGCCTGGTCTAGCTTATACCCATAACCCCCCCCCCCCCCCCCCCAGCTCAGCCCCCCCTGGTGAGTTAAGATCCCCAGGACAACAGAGAGAGAGGCGCTGTGAGTCCCCCAGTGGTCGGGAGAGGGGGCCCACAACAAGGACAAATATAAAAAAAACAGGGCAGCAAAGGACGTAATTCAGCGGGGACTATAGTAAAACGACGGGGGCAGGTGGAAGAGACCAAAACAACGATGGTGATGGTGGGAACAGAGAGAGAGCGAGTTACATAGATACACTGGCCACCTAGACCTTACGATCCAAACGAGGTAGTCGGGACTTAATTCTAGTAGAGATGGCATACCCGTTAGAAAAGGAAAGTTGAAGGAAAGGATAGAACAGAAGAAGGCTCTCTCCCCACCCGCCGGCAATTGCGAAAGAGAGCGAGAGAGAGAGAGAGAGAGAGAGAGAGAGAGAGAGAGAGAGAGAGAGAGAGAGAGAGAGCGAGAGCGAGAGAGAGTACAAAGGAGTACAAAGGAAATCAAGCAACAACAGATCTAGTGACCCTTCTAGGCTGCTTGTCCTCCAAAACACTGAGGATCAAGTGTCCAAACAGTGGTTTAGAGTGGGTAAGGGAACATTGGAAAGGGAACTACTGCCCTGCCACTAACGTGGCAGGACAAGGAAGTTAGTAGGGAACATATGGGTTAGTAACTGAGTGGAGGATAAAGTTATTCATTTACAAACGCAGTCAGTCGCGGGTTTGATGCAAGATATTTGTCTAGGCGGAATTTAAATGAATCAACGGTGCTGCAGTCTATAACGTCTCGGGGAAGCCCATTCCACAAGTTGACAACTCGATTGAAGAAGAAATTCTTAGATTCGTGCGAGTTAAAAGATTTACCAATAATTTTGCAACCGTTTCCCCGCGTGTAATTAGATTGGTCGATAGTGAAGTACTTACTACAGTTCATATTGTCGATGCCTTTGATGATTTTGAACACTTGAATTAAGTCGCCTCTTAATCTGCGCTGGGTTAAAGGAAATAGATTTAATTCTCTAAGACGCTCTTCATATGGTTTGTTCTTTAGGCTAGGTATCATTTTGGTAACTCTACGTTGAACTCGTTCTAGCTTGTTTATATCTTTTTGGTAATAAGGGCACCAGGATTGAATGCAGTATTCCAGAAGAGGGCGGACTAAGGAATTGTAAAGGGTTAGGATAACTTCTTTGGATTTATGCTCAAATGACCTGCCTATAAAGCCAATTATTTTGTTTGCCTTCTTAACAACTTCTGAACATTGTTGGCTCGGTTTTAGGTTACTCGATATTGTTACTCCCAGATCAGTTTCTCTGTTTACATTCTTAAGCTGAGTGCCATTCATCGAATAGTTTGCTTTCTCATTTAGGTATCCGACATGTAGTACTTTACATTTATCCGCATTGAAACTCATTTGCCAAATTTGGGCCCAACATGACAATTTATCTAGATTGTGTTGCATATCGTCAACTTGTTCTTTTGAGAGTACGCTATTTGCAATTTTTGTATCGTCAGCAAATTTTGAGATTGTGCAGGTGAGACCCTCATCTATGTCGTTGATGTAAATTAGAAAGAGAATTGGTCCTAGTACCGATCCCTGGGGTACCCCGCTACTTACATTGGTCCATTTAGATGCCTTACCGTTTATGACTACCCTTTGCTTTCTGTTGCTGAGCCAATTTTCTATCCATTTCAACACACCGTCTTGTATTCCATGCGCTTTAGTTTTAGCAGTAAACGTTTGTGGGGAACTTTGTCAAAGGCCTTTTGAAAATCAAGGTATATAATATCTACAGCTTTACTCTCATCGTAGAGGTTGAGGATATCATGGAAGAAGTCCAAGAGGTTTGTTAAACAGGAACGTTTTTTACGAAAGCCGTGTTGAGTATCTTTAAGTATGTTATTTTCCTCTAAGTGATTTACGAGTCTGTCTCGTATGACCGTTTCTAGCATTTTACATACAACTGAGGTTAAGCTAATTGGACGATAGTTACTGGGTAGGGATTTGCTGCCTTTTTTGAATATCGGTGTTACGTTGGCTAGCTTCCACTGATCAGGCATAGTTCCAGACTGCAAGGATTTATTGAATAGTAATGTCAGTGGTTTGGAGAGCTCATTCTTAGCTTCCTTTAGAACTCTAGGCGAGATTGTATCAGGTCCTGGCGTTTTATTTACCTTGAGTTTATCTAAACAATTCAATACTTCTCTCTCTGTAACGGAGAGAGAGAGAGAGAGAGAGAGAGAGAGAGAGAGAGAGAGAAGGTAGAGGAATGTCAAAGAAGCAGACATGTGGGTTGGCAAAACGGAAAACAAAATTGAATACAGGAGTGCGGTAAAAGGTATCTGAAAAAAAAAAAAAAAAAATTGGCGAAGAGCGACGAGGCGAACCATGAATTTTTAACACACACATTATATATATATATATATATACAGTATATAAACTGACTGGACCCCTAGAGAAGGAAAGTACGACAGGAAAAGACCAGACAAGAGGTGGAGAATTGAGATAGATAAAACATGGCAACGGCTGGCTGCTGATGATGATATATATATATATATATATATATATATATATATAGAGAGAGAGAGATAGAGAGAATATATAGATAGAAAGAGAGCGAGTCAGGTCATAGACCTAGAAAGATTCCGACACATTTATAGGAGGGCCGAAATAAAGAAATGGTGAAATAAAGAAGAGAACCCAGAGAGAGAGAGAGAGAGAGAGAGAGAGAGAGAGAGAGAGAGAGAGAGAGAGAGAGAGAGAGAGAGAGAGAGAGAGAGAGAGCGCGCCAACGTTCAATATAAGAATGAGAAAGAGAGTGACAGTCTGACACAAGAGCAAATTGAGGAGAAAAAGACATGACACAAGAAGAATTGGGAGGTGTGGAAAGGTGTGGAAGAAGGAGGAAAAGGAGGGACATAGGATAAATGGGAGAGATAGACATAATAGAAGGAGGAGAGGGAGAAAATGGATAAATAGGAGATAAAGACATAATAGAAGGAGGAGGAGGTGGGAGAGAAAATGGATAAATAGGAGATAAAGACATAATAGAAGAAGGAGGAGGGGGAGAAAATGGGATAAATGGGAGAGATAAAGACATAATAGAAGGAGGAGGTGGTAGAGAAAATGGATAAATGGGAGATAAAGACATAATAGAAGAAGGAGAAGGGAGATAAATGGGATAAACGGGAGAGATAAAGACATAATACAAGGAGAAAGAGGGGAAAAATGAAATAAATGGGAAGAAAGAAGAGAGGATAGGTGGAAGGAATGGATGAATAGGAGAACAAGACATAACAGAAGATGAAGTGGGAGGGAAAACGTGTAGAAGGAGGAGGGAGGAAAATGGATAAATGGGAGAAAAGAAGAGAGGATACAGTAGGTGGAAGGAATGGATGAATAGGAGAACAAGACATAACAGAAGATGAAGTGGGAAGAAAAACGTGTAGAAGAAGAAGAAGGAGGAAGTGGGAAAAATAAATTGAATAAATGGGAGAAAGAGAAGCTAGGAAAAGGTAAATATTGAATAACGGAGGAATAAGGTGGACAGATAAGTAGGGGAGCAGGGAAGAATAGGGTCCCAGGCCACCCCATTTAAATCCGTCCCTGGCGACACAATAAACCAAAATTGCCTACCGTATTTCAAGATCAAATTCCCACCGTTCTTGGGTCGGACTCACCCTGAAGATTACATAACTGAATACATACATACATACATACATACATACATACATACATACATACATACAGGACACACATACACACACACATACACACACACACACACACAGACAGATAAACAGTAAATCAACTCACAATTTTTCAGAACTATTTTAAAATGTACAATGATTATCTCGACTCGAAAATCATCGGCAAACGAATTACATAATATGTAACTGATCAAATACTGGTAGCTCTGGTGCAATCTCTTGCTATGGTCCATAGTGTAAGATAATATAAGTTAGAGTTAAGCAACAAACTGTTCCTTTTGTACATTTTCACCCACTGGCTGCAACTATCAATAAACCGTTTATTATTATTATTATTATTATTATTATTATTATTATATACAGGGTGTCAATAAAGTCTCTTTACAATTTAAAAAATGTATTACCAAGGCAATTGATGAGATATTTTAATCAGATTTGTTGTATGTACTCGGTGGTTATCAAAGTTTTTAATAACATTGCATTTGTCCATTGGTCCATTTTTTTTCCATGAGAAAACAATTACTGCAAATGTTTCCTTGACCTTTTGACTGAATATGTGGCACCACAACTAGATGACCTTCAACCAACCATCATTTATCAGCAAGATGGTGCACCACCACATTGGGGACTGCGTGTTCGTGAGTTCCTAAATCAAACATTCACAGACCGGTGGATTGGAAGGGATGGCCCGATTCCCTGGCCACCTCGTTCACCAGATATCACTCCCCTGGACTTCTTTCTATGGGGTTACGTTAAAGATATCGTGTATCGAACAGAGATACGGGACATCACTGACCTAAAGCAAAAGATCACTGATGCCATTGCGACCATTGATGAGGCTATGCTACAGCGAACATGGCAAGGAATCGAGTACCGTCTTGATGTGCTTCGTGCAACTAATGGTGCCCATGTAGAGGTGTACTAAATGAGGCAAAACAAACTCCAATGTCTACTCCTCATTTTGTAATAATTTCCACATATTTGTCTGTTCATTTGCTTTTGTAATAAATATTTTAAATTGTAAAAAGACTTTATGGACACCGTGTACAGGTATATATATGTGTATATATATATATATATATATATATATATATATATATATATATATATATATATACCTATATATATATATATATATTTATATATATATGTATATATATATATACTATTCAACTACTTTTTCACAACAACCCTGCATGCAATCACTCCAAAAGTCACATGACAAGGCTATGGTACGCACGCCAATCTTCTGATGTACCAATTATTTCTGATTGGGATAGAGAAAATCTTGTTACTTCAATGCCTCCAATACCCAATTTCTCCTTCTATCTACCCGTCGCAATCTTCCACAAGACTTTCATTTACTCTACAACAATACACAATCAACCCCTCATCATCTCTCAATATTTTGGGGGTTTCTTTTTCATAAAACCTTTCTTGGAAAGATCATATTCAGACTCTTGCTAAAACAGTTTCCCAGAAGTTAGGTGTGCTCAACCGTCCCCGTGGGATTTTCACCCCCGCATAGCTTCTTGCTCTGTATAGGGGCACAGTGCGCCCATGTATTGAGTATTGTTTGCATGTGTGGGGAGGTTCCACCCTTACAGCACTTCTCGAAAGAGTTGAGTCAAAAGCATTTTGCCTCATCAACTCACTTCATCTTACTAGTTCCCTACAATCTTTTTCTACACGCCGCAATGTTGCATCTTTTTCTACACGCCGCGATGTTGCATCTCTTTCACTCTTCTATCGCTATTACAACAATCAGAGTTCTTCAGAGCTCTCTCAGTACATACCTCCCTCCCTCGCGGCGAGTGCAAGGCCTCCGTCTGTCAACACACTTCCACTCCTATTCTGTTCAACTCTCGAACCTAAGATTGAAATTTTTTCCCCAGTCTTTCTTGTAATCAACTAGCAAGTTTTGAAACTCTCTCCCTCCTGTCTTTCCTTCATCCTATGACTTAAAATGCTTCAAGTCATGTAGGTCCAGACATTTTGAATCAAACGTACCTTGATTTTGGCTTTGTCACTTTTAAATTTTGGGGAGACGCTCGTTACAGGCAGCTTCGCCTTTTGTCTCCTTCATTCACATAGAAAACAAAAAAGCCTACTACTGTATATGCATATAATATGCAATAGATATTGTAATTGATGAATTCCGATACCATGACCCAATCCAGACGCAGCCAACTTAAGGGAGGTAACCTGCTTTTTTTCTCTCCTTTTTTCTCTTTATCTGGCTTGTATCCATTCGGCCCCATTCAGCTTACTATTCTAAGACGTTTATCCCCATCCAGGTGTCAATTTTTTAATGGTGAGCGATAGCGAGCCAGCATAATTTTAAAATGTTTTTGACAGCAGGCTAAATTTGTACATTTTTCGATAGAAAAATTTCTCCGGCGAAGCCGGATTTCTTCATATAAAGCTGGTTCGCTATCGCTCGCCAGGAAGAAATCGACACCTAGATGGGGATAAAAGTTTTAAAATAGTTGGCTAAATGGGGCCGAATGGATACAAGCCAGAGAAAGAGAGAAAAGGAGAAAAATACAAAAAAGCAGGTCACCCCCCTTAAAAACTGTTGGTGTGTGTGTGTGTGTGTGTGTATAAGGCCCAGTCTCTGTTCCCGCACCAAATAAGTCCTCCTACTCTCAACCACTACTACATCTCACCACTCACCCTCTTCACTCTCACCAAGATCCACAGTTCAGAATACACAGAGGTAGGGCGACTTTCATTCAGGCAGCTAAAGGACACAAAAGGTCTTAAGGGGAGGTCTCCACTTGAGGATTTTTTTTCTTGACCCCTTTCTCCCTCATGTTTAGCCCCATTGTTTTTGATATTATAAAACGTTCGCCCCATTAGTTTAGCGATTTTAATAACTTTCACCCCATATTAAGACCTTTCGTGCCATTCAGGTGTCAATTTTATCCTGGCGAGCGATAGCGAGCCTGTAATTTAAGAGGAACCGGCCTTTGGCCGGGAAATTTTTCTACCGAAAAATGTACAAATTTATCTTGAAAGGGACTCAAGGGGTGTGTAATTTCAAGCTTGATGGAAGTTTAGCAAACACACTAAAAACCTCCCCTTAAAGGTGGGGGCTCATGGGTTGAGGTAAACATGGAAAAATGGGTTGAGGTAAACATGGAAAAATGGGTTGAGGTAAACATGGAACAATAATCGCCAACCTGCATATAATTATCTTGTAAAATGCAATGTCACTGAAATAATTATTAACAATGGTATAAAGGATTTTGCGGATCGTCTATACCGGGCCTGTGACGTCATAGTGACGTCACACCAGTATCCTTAGCCTAGACTGGATGGTGGACTTACACTCCTGTGACGTCACAGGCCCGGTATAGACGATCCACAAAATCCTTTATACCATTGTTAATAATTATTTCAGTGCCATTGCATTTTGCAAGATAATTAAGTACAGCTTGGCGATTATCATTCCATGTTTATCTCAACCCATGAGTCCCCACCTTTAACATTGACAACGAAATGGTGCGATAAGTCTTAAAATCGACAAATTAATGGGGCAAACGTCTTAAAATCCCCAAACTAATGTGGTAAAGCACGAGGGAGAAAGGGGACCAGAAACACGGGCCCAGGCAGCTAGGGTGTTACTTATATATCTGTTTTATCTAGCTGTGGGTTCCATGTCATCTCAACCAGTAGCTCTCAACCAGTGCCGAATTAACCCCGACCAACCAAACCAGTGCCAAAATATAGTACTAATCTAACCTAACCTAACCGTATTGGTTGATTTGGTACTGGTTGAGAGCTACTGGTTGAAATGGTCTACTGGTTGAGTTGACCGGTCACCCTAGCTGTGTGTTAGTATGTGTGTCTATCTATTTATAGGTTGTATCCATATTCCCTTAAGGGGAGATCTCCTCTTGAGGGATTTTTTTCTTGACCCCTTTCTCCCTCATGTTTAGCCCCATTGCTTTTGATATTATAAAACGTTCGCCCCATTAGTTTAGCGATTTTAAGAACTTTCACCCCATATTAAGACCTTTCGCGCCATTCAGGTGTCGATTTTATCCTGGCGAGCGATAGCGAGCCTGTAATTTAAGAGGAACCGGCCTTCGGCCGGGAAATTATTCTACCGAAAAATGTACAAATTTATCTTGAAAGGGACTCAAGGGGGTATAATTTTAAGCTTGATGGAGGTCTAGGGAACACAGTAAATACCTCCCCTTAAATATAGGGATATCTACTTTGTGCTTTTAGACTTGGAGACCAGGGGAAGGCCCTTGATAGGATGCCCAGAGATGTTGCACGAGGAGTCCACCAGGGCTCTGTGTTAAGGGGGGTGACCTGCTTTTTTTTCTCTTTCTTTGTTGTATCCATTCGGCCCCATTCAGCCTACTGTTTTAAGACATTTATCCCCATCCAGGTGTCGATTTTTTCATGGCGAGCGATAGCGAGCCAGCATTTTATGGAGAAATCCGTCTTTGCCGGAGAAATTTTTCTATCGAAAAATGTACAAATTTAGACAGCTGTCTAACTCATCCAAAATATGGTGGCTCGCTATCGCTCGCCAGGTATGAATCAACATCTGGATGGGGATAAACGTCTTAAAACAGTATGCTAAATGGGGCCGAATGGATACAACCCAGAGAGAGTGAAAAGTAAAGCAGGTCACCCCCCTTAAGCCCCCTCCTCTTTGTTAGGGTTCTGGAGGCCGTATGTGGAGATTTTGGAGTTGGGCTCCCCTGGGAACTGCTATACACAGATTTCAGTGTTGGGCTCCCCTGGGAACTGCTATACACAGACAGATGACCTAATACTTATGTTGTCCTCGTGGCGCAATGCATAAGTGTGTTCATTTTCGGTGTCAGCCTCCTGGGTTCGAATCCCCGGACTGCCACGTGTGTTTGTTAATTTCATTCATCGACTTTAGGAGTAAAGTTGGTTGGTGGAGAGCACATAATAGTGTGTAGGGTTGCCCAGGCAAAGTTCAGAAGATGGAGACAGGGCATGGCAAGTTAAGGATTAAGAATACATATACAGTATATAAAACCAAGGTTTAAGTGGATTAGGGCTTGGAAAGCAGAAGAACTCCCCAAACAACAACAACAACAACAACAACAACAATAAGTAAAGGGATGTTGGTAGAGAGAGAGAGAGAGAGAGAGAGAGAGAGAGAGAGAGAGAGAGAGAGAGAGAGAGAGAGAGAGAGAGAGAGAGGGGGGGGGGGTAGGGAGTCTGTGGTTTGCATTTAAAGTGTTGTATTACCTCTACACGTGAACAACATTACAGACAGGTGAGCTGAGGTGGATGACCCTGTATAGACTACCTCGTTACAAGGCGTTACAAGGAATAGTTAGTATCTCACAGACCTTGCAGTCCCTTTAGAGGAGAGAGAGAGAGAGAGAGAGATAAGGATGTGGAGTATCTAAAAATTATATATTCACACTAAAACACCGAAACCCCCCCCCCCCCCCCACACACAGCACATCCCCCCCCCCCCCCACACACACATAAATATCGCTATATATATTACCCTGAAGATGTCTTAAGAGAATAGACGAAAGGTTGGTGTTTGGTCCCAATGTTTCACATATTTATGATTTAAACTCCATATACATATATATATATATATATATTATATATATATATATATATATATATATATATACACTGTAACAAGGTAGCCAATTACAAATAATTATTTTAAGTAAATTATAGATGTACAGATGTCATGTCCACATTACCTTTGACTGGAGGCCGTCAACTTCAGAGGGTTTGACAAGAAACTGAAAAAAAAGAGAGAGAGAGAGAATTAGTTAAAAACAGAAAATATATAGTTCTTTTGATTAACCCCTTTTGTGGGGGCGCTCGGTTATGGCCTTGGAATTGCTCGGGGCCTTGGGGCTGTTCGGCCAGGCAGCTTGGGGAACAACAACAACAACCCCTTCTGTACCGGCGACGTCTTTCTAACTTTCTTCTTATCTATAAATAGACTATTATGTACAGTTTAAGAAGGATCTGTGGGTAGTCAAAAGAGTTGGACGAGATAGTTCGAATCTCTTAATTGCTGAATATAATTGTCCATGCACTAATAGCAGCCAGAATAAAGTTAAAGGACGGCACCGGTACTGAAAGGGTTAATATAATTGTCCATGCACTAGTGGCCAGCATAAAGTTAAAGGACAGCACCGGTACTGAAAGGGTTAATATAATCGTCCAACTAGTGGCCAGAATAAAGTTAAAGGACAGCACCGGTACTGAAAGGGTTAATATAATTGTCCATGCACTAATAGCAGCCAGAATAAAGTTAAAGGACGCCACCGGTACTGAAAGGGTTAATATAATCGTCCAACTAGTGGCCAGAATAAAGTTAAAGGACAGCACCGGTACTGAAAGGGTTAATATAATCGTCCAACTAGTGGCCAGAATAAAGTTAAAGGACAGCACCGGTACTGAAAGGGTTAATATAATTGTCCATGCACTAATAGCAGCCAGAATAAAGTTAAAGGACGCCACGGTACTGAAAGGTTAATATAATCGTCCAACTAGTGGCCAGAATAAAGTTAAAGGACAGCACGGTACTGAAAGGGTTAATATAATCCCAACTATGGCCAGAATAAAGTTAAAGGACACCGGTACTGAAAGGTTAATATAATCGTCCAACTAGTGGCCAGAATAAAGTTAAAGGACAGCACCGGTACTGAAAGGGTTAATATAATTGTCCATGCACTAATAGCAGCCAGAATAAAGTTAAAGGACGCCACCGGTACTGAAAGGGTTAATATAATCGTCCAACTAGTGGCCAGAATAAAGTTAAAGGACAGCACCGGTACTGAAAGGGTTAATATAATCGTCCAACTAGTGGCCAGAATAAAGTTAAAGGACAGCACCGGTACTGAAAGGGTTAATATAATCGTCCAACTAGTGGCCAGAATAAAGTTAAAGGACAGCACCGGTACTGAAAGGGTTAATATAATCGTCCAACAAGTGGCCAGAATCAAGTTAAAGGACAGCACCGGTACTGAAAGGGTTAATATAATCGTCCAACTAGTGGCCAGAATAAAGTTAAAGGACAGCACCGGTACTGAAAGTTAATATAATCGTCCAACTAGTGGCCAGAATAAAGTTAAAGGACAGTACTGAAAGGGTTAATATAATCGTCCAACAAGTGGCCAGAATCAAGTTAAAGGACAGCACCGGTACTGAAAGGGTTAATATAATCGTCCAACTAGTGGCCAGAATAAAGTTAAAGGACAGCACCGGTACTGAAAGGGTTAATATCAACGTCATCGGTACATGTAACCTACAGTAACTTAAGGGGGGATTTCCACTTGAGGGATTTTTTTTCTTGACTCCTTTCTCCCTCATGTTTAGCCCATTGTTTTTCTAATTTTAAGACGTTCGCCCCATTATTTTGAAGATTTTAAGAACCTTCGACCCATTTCTGTCAATTTTAACCCTTTGGCTGTGGGCTGTTTTGGGCTATTTAGGGCCTATTCAGGCACTCCTGAATGATAAATCAAGCATCTGCATTTAAATGAAGTGTATTCTGCCGAAAACTAGGCGAAAATAGCTTCAAAATGATACCAGAACGGACCGTATACGTGGTCTGGTTCACCCGCAGTGATCCCAGTGAAACGCGGGAACCCCGCTATTATGTAACACTCGCTCGCTTGGCTGCATTTATGAGACAGACGGAGAGAGACTCGCCCGCCACACAGCCTAGCTCAGTGAGCCGCTCGGTGCTCTGAGGGTCGGAGGTGGGCCCCTCACGCTCCCGCCCACTGACACTCGATTCTTACGTTTTTTACAGGCTTTTAACGCCGGGAAATTGCTGTAACTTGCCAAAACATTCCAGAACGTCACCCGCAGCGAATGGATTAAGACCTTTCGTGCCATATAGGTGTCGATTTTATCCTGGCAAGCGATAGCGAGCCTGTAATTTAAGAGGAACCGGCTTTCAGCCGGGAAATTTTTCTGCCGAAAAATGTACAAATTTATCTTGAAAGGGGCTCAAGGGGGTGTAATCTTAAGCTTGATGGATATCTAGAGACCAAACTAAAAACCTCCCCTCAACATTTGTGATCCAACCTGAATTTAATTTGTATTTTACTGCAAGCGAAGTAGCTATCGTTACGAATAAACAGTAGCCTATACTAAGGCAACGGTATATGCAAAACTATATATCTTGGCTTAGCCTTGGTAGGGTTAAAAAGATATATATTCATGAATTTACACTTTCTCCTCCACAATGCAGAACTTCTGCTTATCAGAATTCATTTATCCCCAGAGCTACTACTCTTTGGAATTCACTTCCCTCGAATTGCTTTCCACAAACTTACAATCAACAAATGTTTAAATCCAGTTGTTACAAACATTTTATGAATGGAGGATGCCTTTAGGCACATGGACCTTTTTGTTTTATCTGTGTTTTTCCTTCCTCCGTTCATTGTCTCTTAAAAAAAAAAAAAAAAAAAAACTCATGTGTATTTGATATGTACGGTCGCGCTAATAGACCTCCATCAACCTTAAAATTACACCCCCTAGACCCCCTTTCAAGATAAATTTGTACATTTTTCGGTAGAAAAATGTCCCGGCCAAAGGCCGTTTCCTCTTACATTACAGGCTCGCTATCGATCGCCAGGAAACAATCGACACCTAATTGGCACGAAAGGTCTTAAAATTGACAGAAATGGGGCGAGTTCTTAAGATCTTCAAACTAATGGGGTGAAAGTCTTAAAATCTCAAAAGCAATGGGGCTAAACATAAGGGAGAAAGGGATCAAGAAAAAAATACCTCAAGTGGAAATCTCCCCTTAAATATATGAGAGGCAGGACACACCTTTTGACCTTGACTGTACGGGGGTGAGACGAGATGTTAAGTCTTGCCTTGCTTAGGCCAATCGGCTTTCTGCAGACTCCCATTTTCTTATGTTCTTATGTAGATAATACAGGTGTGAGTTAGGTAAAGAGCCTAGGGTCAGGTTCCAGTCCGAGATGTACTGCGAATTATGGAGAGATGCAATGCCGATAACTGAGGTATGGGAGTTCATTACTTGGCCAACCTAAGATTAAGATTAAGATTAAGATTACTACTACTACTACTACTACTACTACTACTGCAATGATGATAACTGAGGTATGGGAGTTCATTACTTGGCCAACCTAAGATTACTACTACTACTACTACTACTACTGCAATGATGATAACTGAGGTATGGGAGTTCATTACTTGGCCAACCTAAGACTAAAAGAGAGAGAGAGAGAGAGAGAGAGAGAGAGAGAGAGAGAGAGAGAGAGAGAGAGTTAATGTACACTTGAAACCTCTAACACCTACTCTACCATTAACTGAGAGAGAGAGAGAGAGAGTACAAAGGAGTACAAAGGAAATCAAGCAACAACATATCTAGTGACCCTTCTAGGTTGCTTGTCCTCCAAAACACTGAGGATCAAGTGTCCAAACAGTGGTTTAGAGTGGGTAAGGGAACATTGGAAAGGGAATTACTGCCCTGGAACTAATGTTCCTGGCAGGATTAGGAAGTTAGTAGGGGACAGATGGGTTAGTAACTGAGGGGGGGGGAATAAAATAAAGTTATTCATCTACAAACGCAGCCAGGAAAAAAATAGACACCTAAATGGCACGAATGGTCTTAAAATTTACAGAAATGGGGCGAGGGTTCTTAAAATCGCCAAACTAATGGGGCGAACGTCTTAAAATCTCAAAAACAATGGGGCTAAACATGAGGGAGAAAGGGGTCAAGAAAAAAATCCTCAGGTGGAGATCTCGCCTTAAACTACACAAAATCGTCTAACTATAGCTAGAATAAAATTAAAAAGATGTCACCGGTACCGAAGGGGTTAATCGACAAGATATATATTGTTGTCTTGTATTGTATTTTTCTGGACTCCCTTCTCCCTCATGTTTAACCCCATTAGTTGTGTGTCGTTCGCCCCAGTAGTTTGGGTATTTTAAAACCTTTTGCCCCATTTCTTTCTCACTTTTAAGACTTTTCGTGCCAGTTAGGTGTCGATTTTTTCCTGCCAAAAAAATGTACGATGAACTAAACCTTTCATTAACCCCTTCGGTACCGGTGACGTTGTTTTAACTTTATTTTGGCCACTATTAGACGATTTTGTTCAGTCTAAGAAAGGCCTCCAGTAATGACCAGGCTTCGAACTCTCACTTAATTTTTTTTACTACCGCGGATCCTTCTTAAGGGGAGATCTCCACTTGAGGGATTTTTTTCTGGACCCCTTTTTCCCTCATGTTTAGCCCCATTGCTTTTGATATTATAAAACGTTTGCCCCATTAGTTTAGCGATTTTAAGAACTTTCACCCCATATTAAGACCTTTCGTGCAATTCAGGTGTCTATTTTATCCTGGCGAGCGACAGCGAGCCTGCAATTTAAGAGGAACCGGCCTTCGGCCGGGACATTTTTCTACCGAAAAATGTACAAATTTATCTTGAAAGTGACTCGAGGGGGTGTAATTTAAGGTTGATGGAGGTCTAGGGAACAAACTAAATACCTCCCCTTAAACTGCACACCATTGTCTAAATATAGTTAGAACAAAACTATAAAGACGTCCCCGGTAAAGAAAGGGTTAACAAAACTATAAAGACGTCCCCGGTAAAGAAGGGGTTAACAAAACTATAAAGACGTCCCCGGTAAAGAAGGGGTTAACAAAACTATAAAGACGTCCCCGGTAAAGAAGGGGTTAACAAAAGGTTTTCTTCATAATTGACTCACACAGATTGGTGTCTTCAAAAAGGAAAATATTTGACGAGAATGAACTTTTAGGATAATTACGAGTGTATAAATGACCTCTAGGCCTTGGTGACAATGGCCGGGACGCGGATGTATATGCTAATTTGTTGTCAACGTTTGGCTTGGGTTCTGTCGCTTGCTGGGATGTCATTTTCTCTTGGTCTGTCTGTCTGTCTCTGGCTTTCACTCTCTCTCTCTCTCTCTCTCTCTCTCTCATGAACACACTGACACTAGCTTGGTCTCGCTTTCTCTCACTCCACCTCGCTTGGATTGTAAAGTCCGTCAGTGTACCAATGCAAATCTCTCATGTGCTCCCCCCCCCCCCCTCCTCCTTCTCTCTCTCTCATTATATTGCAGTTGCCTGTTCCTGAGATAATATTAATTAGTGTAATTGTACTCTCTCACTCTCCCCCCCCCCTCTCTCTCTCTCTCTCACTCACTCACTCACTCTCATTCTCTCTCTCTCTCTCTCTCTTTCAATCTATAAGGTCAACTCTACAAAGAAAGCTTCAAGATTTTGAAAACATAATATATGTAAATAATACAAAACAATTACGCTAACAATGTTTTTAACTCTTTCACGATTACTCATTATATATATACACACACACATTATATATATATATATATATATATATATATATATATATATAAAATATATAAAATATATATATATATATAAAACACAAAATAAGTCAATATAATACGTAAAATAAATATAACAAAACACACAATAAGTAAATATAACACGTAAAATAAATATAAAAAACACAAAATAAAACTATATAATATGTTAAATAAATATAAAACACAAAATAAAACAATATAATGTTAAATAAATATAAAACACAAAATAAAACAATATAATGTTACATAAATATAAAACACAAAATAAATAAAGTTTCCACCTTCCTCATCTGTTTTTTTCTAGCATAAGTTTTGCAACCAGGTAACATATCATTATTACAGATTAAAGTTTCGTTCTCCAAAATGTGCAAACAAAAAATGAATCTGTATTTGATGTTCGCGTAGGTGGTGACGGTGCTGGTGCTGGTGTTTGGAGGGGGACGAGTTGGAGCTGGCAGGCTTCCGGGCGCCGGCAAGGAGCGGTTGTTGGAGGCGGGCGACGACAGAAATCCTGCACATTATCCTCAGTGAAAGGTGGAATGACACTAGTCATAGTTAATCCCAGAGGGGGAGCAATTAAGGGAGCATTTGTATTGACATTTAGTTGAGCCGTACGATATTGATATTCACATTGTTCGGTCATTGCACTGGCATTTATTCTGGCTAGTTCTATTTTTAGTTTGGCTTGTTCTAGTTCGAATATTTGATCACCGGTCAAACCAGGTGGCAATTGTATATCAAGTTGGCTAGGTTTACTAGGGATCCCACCAACTGCTCCGTCTCCCTCCCCGCCTTCTACAGGGAACAGGTGGGTTTTTATGGTCTGAGCCACCTCTACTTTAGACATGTTTGAGACAGATAATTGGAGATGTGAGGCAAGCACTTTCAGTTCAGATTTTGACAGACAGTCAATATCAGGGGATGTGGGTTCTGATTCTATGAAAACTCGAGCATCTTAGTTATTAATTAGTTGAGGCATGATTAATATTTGATTGTTAAGTAGTGAAACGTTAATGAAACTGAGTGAAACTGTATGAAACGAATCCTGGCAAGGTCGCCACTCTTCTGTTACGTATCTTGATCCTCAAGTGGTTAACTTGATGAATCTAGATAGCACAGAGATATATATTAAGGTATCAGTCAGCTGAAGGCAAAACAAAAGTAAAATCTAATAAAATAATTTCCTGTTGTTGCTTCCTTTCCTTTTGGATCTTAGGACTTGGTATCCTTTATTGACTGATACTCTTTACTTATGAAAAATACTGAAACTAATTAAAGTCATGTAGTATTTATAAAGAATTATTATTTAACCGAAGCTTAGTAGGCTATGGTTATGAACCGAATAAGTTATAGCTAAAGAAGGACTATTAATTTTATAAAAAGTCTTGAAAGATAAATATTAAAGTAAGAATATTTCTGTCTCTTACCCTCTTTGAAATGAATAGATAGTTTTCTTATATGTCCTTTTATTTATATCTAATGTAATTATTCTTGGTTCTTGTCTTACGTTAATAGTATTATATTATTATTATCATCAGATTTATATCAAAGTCACATAAAAAGTTAGATATATATTTAATAATTAGTTAAATTTATTTCTTAACCACGTAACATTGAGGTTTGATTATGAGTAAATAAAGTTACAGGATCGTTTCATAGATTCGATTCAGGTCTCACTCAAATAATATGAAAAGCAAAATATAATATTTTGAAGCAAAAGAATTTTCTTCAGCTTAGGAAATCACTATAAGTAATATTAACACAGCCATGTTAGTCTAAGGCGATATTACTAATACGAGACAATAGCATCACCGTACTAAGAACCGTTAAGCAATGTAAGCTTAATTAAAAGAAAATGAAAGAACTCGTAAGTATTAATATAAAACAATAGTATTACTTTCATCAGAACCCAATTACTTAAAGAGTTGCTTTAGTCCACAAGTTAGTCAACTAAAATAGTTAAGTACATAATAATAGCGTTAACGTTAATTCCCAATCAAATAGTTAAGTACATAAATAGTAGCGTTAACGTTAATTCGCAATCAAATAGTTAAACACATAATAGTAGCGTTCACGTTAAATCCCAATCACATATCTCACTAACCAACATAATATAAGTGTTTACACCGAACACACTTAACACACATTTATATAATCTGACTGACAGTCACAATCCCATTATAATACTTCACCCCGTCTTCCTCCAGCTGCAAGTTCACCTTCCCCAACTCCAAATGAGACTGATTTCAATGCCCACAACTCGGGTCTTATATACCAAACAATGATGGTGTAGGAACGAATCAGGAGGCGAGTGATGGTGCGCGCTCCAATCATAGCTCCTCGAATCACATAACAGGTGTGTCGTCCACTCACAGCTCCTGGCGTCGATCATACGTCATAGCATCGGTCATCGAGGTATGGGGCGAGCTGGTATGGGGCGAGATGGTTTGCCCACTCGCTCGTTCGCTCGCTAGTCTGCTTCACCACTTGGGTAGTTTGGCTCCTTGAACTCTAATTCTAACTCTTAAATTAACATACAGGGCTCCGTATGTCAGAACATACAAAGGAGTACAAAGGAAATCAAGCAACAACAGATCTAGTGACCCTTCTAGGTTGCTTGTCCTCCAAAACACTGAGGATCAAGTGTCCAAACAGTGGGTTAGAGTGGGTAAGGGAACATTGGAAAGGGAATTACTGCCCTGGAACTAATGTCCGTGGCAGGATTAGGAAGTTAGTAGGGGACAGATGGGTTAGTAACTGAGGGGGGAATAAAATAAAGTTATTCATTTACAAACGCAGTCAGTCGCGGGTTTGATGCGAGATATTTGTCTAGGCGGAGTTTGAATGAATCAACGGTGATGCAGTCTATAACGTTTCGGGGAAGCCCATTCCACAAGTTGACAACTCGATTGAAGAAGAAATTCTTAGATTCGTGTGAGTTAAAAGATTTACCAATAATTTTGCAAACCGTTTCCCCACGTGTAATTAGATTGGTCGATAGTGAAGTACTTACTACAGTTCATATTGTCGATGCCTTTGATGATTTTGAACACTTGAATTAAGTCACCTCTTAATCTGCGCTGGGTTAAAGGAAATAGATTTAATTCTCTAAGACGCTCTTCGTATGGTTTGTTCTTTAGGCTAGGTATCATTTTGGTAACTCTACGCTGAACTCCTTCTAGCTTGTTTATATCTTTTTGGTAATAAGGGCACCAGGATTGAACGCAGTATTCCAGAAGAGGGCGGACTAAGGAATTGTAAAGGGTTAGGATAACTTCTTTGGATTTATGCTCAAATGACCTGCCTATAAAGCCAATTATTTTGTTTGCCTTCTTAACAACTTCTGAACATTGTTGACTCGGTTTTAGTTACTCGATATTGTTACTCCCAGATCGGTTTCTCTGTTTACATTCTTAAGCTGAGTGCCATTCATCGAATAGTTTGCTTTCTCATTTAGGTATCCGATATGTAGTACTTTACATTTATCCGCATTGAAACTCATTTGCCAAATTTGGGCCCAACATGACAATTTATCTAGATTGTGTTGCATATCGTCAACTTGTTCTTTTGAGAGTACGCTATTTGCAATTTTTGTATCGTCAGCAAATTTTGAGATTGTACAGGTGAGACCCTCATCTATGTCGTTGATGTAAATTAGAAAGAGAATTGGTCCTAGTACCGATCCCTGGGGTACCCCGCTACTTACATTGGTCCATTTAGATGCCTTACCGTTTATGACTACTCTTTGCTTTCTGTCGCTGAGCCAATTTTCTATCCATTTCAACACTTGTATTCCATGCGCTTTTAGTTTTAGCAGTAAACGTTTGTGGGGAACTTTGTCAAAGGCCTTTTGAAAATCAAGGTATATAATATCTACAGCTTTACTCTCATCGTAGAGGTTGAGGATATCATGGAAGAAGTCCAAGAGGTTTGTTAAACAGGAACGTTTTTTACGAAAGCCGTGTTGAGTATCTTTAAGTATGTTATTTTCCTCTAAGTGATTTACGAGTCTGTCTCGTATGACCGTTTCTAGCATTTTACATACAACTGAGGTTAAGCTAATTGGACGATAGTTACTGGGTAGGGATTTGCTGCCTTTTTTGAATATCGGTGTTACGTTGGCTAGCTTCCACTGATCAGGCATAGTTCCAGACTGCAAGGATTTATTGAATAGTAATGTCAGTGGTTTGGAGAGCTCATCCTTAGCTTCCTTTAGAACTCTAGGCGAGATTGTATCAGGTCCAGGCGTTTTATTTACCTTGAGTTTATCTAAACAATTCAATACTTCTCTCTCTGTAACGGTGATATTGCTTAGAACATCTGAATTATCAATCTGAATCGGCGATGGTGTAGGGATATCACTGAGGTCTTCGGTTGTAAAAACTGATGCAAAGAAGGTATTGAGGGCATTACTCATTTGTACTTCGTCATTGGTGTATTCTCCGTTTTCATCGACTAACGGTCCAACAGTTGAAGTAACTACTTTTTTCTTTCTGATATAACTATAGAATTCTTAAGGGTTTGTTTTACTTTGATTCGCAATATGTAACTCTAGGGTCTTTTTACTTTGCTTAATTAACTTTTTGGCTTTGCGTCGTAGCTCTACAAATTTCACCCGTTCTTCGTCATTTTGTGAGGATTTTAATCTATCATTAGCACATTTTTTAGCAAGCAGGCAGTTTGAAATATCTTTATTCCACCATTTGGGCTTATTATTATGGCCTGGACGCCGTATTTTCGATGGTATACAGTCTTGCACTGCTTTTAGGTAAGTGGTTTCGAATAACTTCCAAGATGTATTTATGTCGTTATTGTTAATTAAAAAGCTCCAGTCAGTTTCTTTAAACATAGCTCTAAGTTTATGGAAGTTTGCTTTCTTGAAATTAGGGACTTTTTCGATGCTACTATTTGGTTCGTTACTAGTAAAGTTTAAAGTGAAAGTTATCGTACGATGGTCGCTGTTACTGAATTCATCACCAACATTCAAATTCTCTATTAATTCTTCTTTTGTTGCAAGTACAATGTCAAGAACGTTATTACCACGGGTCGGCGTTCGAACAAATTGATAAAGCGAACTCTCTTGCAAGTTCGTATACAAGTCATGTCCGGAGTGTGAAGTAAGAGTATCGCCCGACTTGGTCACAGGTAAATTAAAGTCGCCAAAAATTACGGTATCTTGTGAGTTACTTACATCTGCAATTTGTTCGTAAATTTCTCGGTCAGTTTGCACTGATTGAGCTGGAGGTCTGTATATTAATGCAAGTATTATTTTTGTACCTTTATTATTCTTTATTAGCACAAAAGATGCGTCGACGTTCACAATTTGAGGTTTTGACAAGAGGGTAGGGTTAAGACTTTCTTTGATATAAAGTAAAACGCCACCTCCATTTCGATTTATTCGGGTTTTCTCAAACATTACATAACCGGGAAGTGAATACTCTGCTAAAAAGTCTCTTATCTTCTGTATTGAGCCAAGATTCTGTTATGCCAATCACATCATAATTTTCTGTAAACACTAGCTCCTCTAAATCTGAAAATGTATTGTGTATGCTACGAGCGTTTGCATAGAAAACCTTTAAATTTGTTATTTTAGAACTCACGGAACGCTCTTTAATAATATTTTTGGTTCTTGTCGGATCTACATTTATGTTCATGGCTGTCCTCGGTCCTCGCTGTCTTCGGTCCTTATCACTGGTGGTCCTCGGTTGCCTCTGTTTCACATGAGGGAGAAGGGGGTCCAGAAAAACGGTCTTCCTCCCCTTAAACAAAATACCATAACAATGACCCCCATATTGGGCCAGATAGTGTTATTATTAACAAAAAACAAAACAAAAAACGTCATTTTGACAAACCCAACAATCAAATCTATACTACCAAAATGCCGGTTTTCCGTCAATATCGGTAAATATCTAATTTGGTTAAGGGGAGGTTTTTAGTTTGTTTCCTACTCCTCCAGCAATCTTAAAATTTCACCCCCTTGACCCCTTTTCAAGATAAATTTGTACATTTTTCGGTAGAAAAATGTCCCGGCCGACCGTTGACCCCTTCCCTATTTATTGACCATTCGACTTATATCCACACAAAGTTTCTTATACATAGTATTATTAGTGACAATAAGTGGTGTGTTACAAATATAAATAATTCTCTCTCTCTCTCTCTCTCTCTCTCTCTCTCTCTCTCTCTCTCTCTCTCTCTCATAAATTAGTGTTCAGTTTATTGTTCACGCCACACAATTGAACAAATAACACCATACATAATAACACATATTATTAATACAGGCTTAATCCTATTTGGGCCGAGGGAGGTCTTTCTTGTTCTCCCCTGTTTCGCTCCATTACATTTAATTTTTAAAACGTTTCAACCCATTAGTTTGGCGACCATAACACACTTCACCCCATTCAGGTGTCGATATTTTGCCGATAATCTGTCCTGTTCACCCAGGACAGCTGCGAGAAGGGAGCACCAAGCTTATGTCTACTACTAAATACGACATAAGAGATAGACAAACCAAACTGAAATGATTACTGATTACGGATTACTGATATTTACTATAGGATGTAAGGTATCTTAAAATAACCCCCTAGAAATACTTTTTCTAAAGTATCTATTTCTTTATCCTCCCCTTTTCCCCAGCTAACCTAATCCCACAAGGACCCCAATGGAAATACGCCTTACGGCCTTATTGGGCTATCCTTAGTTGGAATTATGCAAGGCTGGTACATGTCATATTTGTAACAAACTATGTGGTACCAACTCTGTAAATTGCTGACTGAATAAATATTATTATTATTATTATTATTATTATTATCCTTTAAGTTACGTTAATTGACGAGGGGGCTCTCTTGATAGATCCAGATCACAAGTATCTGGTTCTATCCTGGCGACCCTCTAAAGACAAGCAAAGAGGCAGCAAAGTTTGGAACTGCTACAGGCCAAAACCCTCAGTCAACACAATGCTGCACTCGCAAAGGACGCAACCGAAAAGACAACCCAGGCTACCACAGGACCGGTCGAAGTCGTGTAGGTATAAGCAAACCGTACACACATCGGAGACAACGACTACAGTTACCTTATCCCAGTCTAGCATTAAATAAAAGAGCAGAAACACTAAATCAATAATGGAGACACACAAAGTTCTTAACCTATACTAACTAAGAACCCTCAAACCTATTCTAAGTACATGTAAATATCTCTGAGGACGGCGCATGCAATACAATGGGCCGGCTATGATAACCGTATGCAGAACCCAAGGGGAGTGTTGTGCAGTTAATAATGGTTAGAGTATGGAAAGAGAGAATCGAGTGAGAGAAACAGTGGTAAAGGTGGTGATCGGGAGAGAGTATGCAAAGGGATGTTAGAAGCACGCGCGCCAAGCCTGTCCTGACGAGGACAGCTCCTGGGGACCCTCATGGAGGAGGTAAGTTACACAGGAGCCCGCAAAGGCGCGATGGTCGGCCAATCACGGGTCGAGACGTCACAAGACAGCAGACGCCACAGGACACAGCCAGACACGCCGCCCAATGGCGAGCGAGAGGCAGGAATGCACCTACATACAGACACTCACTTCCTCCTCGCTCTGAAAGTCTTTCTCATTCACACGCTGGTACTATTATCACTACTGTTGATATAAAATATAACCCGTTGTCACAGACGAAAACAAAGACCACCACTGGACTGTCTGTGACAATGCGATTACTAGGAAAGAAAGAACAACATTCTCTGATAACTGTAGCCCATTTTGATGTCCCTGGCGAGCGCTAGTGGCCAACGAGAGGCGATTCTGCCAACGCTGGTAGACGTCACACCCCGCCCAAGATATGGGACGCTCAACATTAGGCGAGCACCATATCTGACAAGGCAGAATGCCGACAAGACCCGCCACACCTAGCCACTCCACCAGAAATGAAATGCAAAGCTCAATCTTAAATAAAACAACATATTAGCATAAAGAAAATCTTACAACCCCTCCCAAACACAATAGTATAATTTAGCCTGCTATGCTCCCTGAGCGAGCTTCACAGAGCCCAGCCTACTAAGTGAAAGACAGGTTCAACTTAGGACTTTAACTATAACATTGGCAACTTACAATTAACTATCAAAAAGAAAGAGTTTTTATGTGATTTTTGATTTAATTTTAATGTTGTTTTTGACGGCTGCTCTACAGGGGCAAGCCTGGTTTTTCTCCACTCTCAACACACACTGACTGAACGGCGAGGGTTCTCCTGCAAACATACCCTCCTGTGACAAATAATAAGCCAAAACATTATCAGTGTCCTTAACATGCCACACATCCAACTTGTGTTCCGGCAGCAAAACAACACCTGACACTGATAAACTGCCCAGTTCATCACAAGACTGGCACTTCTCTTCGCTCTCTCCGGCAACGGGGCCTGCCAATAACCTTTCACTAGTTCTACCTTCGTGATGAGCAAGGCAGCCCCGAAGCGGTCTATGGTGTCGTCAACTCTGGGTAATGGATAGGCGTCTGTCAGGGATAATGCACCCACACTCTTGCAATCAACATACACACGGATCTTGCCACTCAACTCAGGTTGCAAACTCACTGGCAACGGCCACTCACGATATCCTTTATCCCTCAGACCCTTTATCCACATGTAGTCTAGCTCTGCTTTCACGACAGACTGTTGAACAGGATTTATACGGTAGGGAACTAACTTGAGCCTTGCACTGTCTCCAGCCTCCATGTCGGATTCTACCCCGTACATCAGGCCTGGAGAAGCAACAAACATGTGGATGTACTGCCACAGCCTAGTAAACAACATCTCTTGGCGCTCAGGAACATGAGGTTGCAACTTATCTCGAAGAACAACATGCCTAGTACCCTCCCACAACCCAGCCGAGACCGCAGCTTCTAAACTATAGTCTCCCTCCTTCTCCACCTTCGTCCCTAGAACATCCAGGTCATGAGAGGGACAATCAGTACCACCTGTGCAGTCACTCCCATAGTTCATAATTGCTAAGGCTTCGCCTCCGATACCGTACATGCGCACCCCCGCATTCCTTGCGACTACACCTGCCTGCGCAGCATCACCGCCTTCAGCGACATAGCCAGATACAGTCGGTCTATGGTAGGGCTGTTGCATATTACTAGAGCAGCATTGGGAGGCTATACGACGACCGGGCGCATCCACTCCACAGCCAACCTCACCAATATGCTCAATGTCCTTATTCTGACCACCACCCTTAGCAGCCATGGGTCGACCCTGATCTGACAACCATGCCAAAGCCTCGTCGCCCACCTTGAACGACCGAAACAACGAGGCTAACGGTCTACTAACACTCAAGTGACCTGCCAGCGGAACATCGTGCACTGCACGAGTTGTGAGGCCTGGGTGCTCGGCACAAACAGTGGGGTATGAACCGAGCCGGTGCTGGAGCGCTGCACACTGCTGCTCAGGCAGGTGCTCTAGCGCTTCCACAGCCACCTGACTCGTGTACCCCGCCCACTGCTCCACCGAGACATGACAATCCCAACTCTCCTCCACCTGTGCCCCACTGCCCCCCTCTCCTTCTCCACCTTGGCCGCTGCAGACCAACACAGGGACAGAAGGCTGCTCAGGTGGTTGCCTCACAAACTCCTTTAACAGGTTCACATGACATGTTTCCCCGTCCTCGTGTTCAATAGCCCCGTTCCCACAACTCTCCTCCACCTGGGAACTACTCTGTCGCGGAGTGCCATCACTCCCAACCATGTCACTAGGGGGGACAGGTTCTGGGGACACTCTGGAGCTCACCTCTGGGTCAAGTACCGAGTCGCCAAGAAGAGCCGCTGGATCAAAACTCACAAAACTTCTCCCAACTTTAGCTTTCTCCTTCCGACCGTTCCTCCGCTGGTCTAGAGACTGAGGAATAGGCTGTGACACCTTAGATGCACGAGATCGGGTGACAACACACGCCATCTGCTGTAATTGACATCTCCCGACCAACTCCTGCCCCTCCCTACTCACGTCGGCCGCCCTCTCGGCAACAACTAAGGGTGGAACCTCAGAAGTAGGCACCGCAAAGTCGTTGCCGAGAAGAAGGTCGACGCCCTCTACTGGCAGTTTCTCTATGATTCCAACATCTATCTCTCGTGTCACACCATCAACCTCCAGCTCCACTCGAACCAACGGGTATGACCGTGTAGCATTAATACCCTGCACCACAACTACCCCTGCCACGTTTATAGGTTGGCCTGTAAAGTTTTTCATCGGAGTCTGGGATGCACCTGTATCACGCAACAACTCCAACCCATGCTTGCAACCAGCCCAACTCACGCAGCCACGCCCTCTATGGTCGCAAAAAGTATCGCGGACAGGTTTCGCGCCTTCCAGACACTCCTTCACTGGCTGTGCCCCTGCATCTGACATATCACCCCGGGTAAACGCAGAAGACCTCAGAGACACCCCAATGTTGCTAGCCAAAGACACGACTGCTGTAGGTTGGTTACTAGGGCAGGAACGTGCAAAATGCCCCTTTTATGACACTTAAAACACTCTACTTCACCCTTGGACTTCCCCTGAGGTGGGGAAGGGCCCTGACCTTTCTTAAACGGGACGGTTTTTGGTTTGTGATCAAAATTAGTATCATTGCTCTTACTTTTGTTATTAAATGTTGCATCACTGACTCGGGGGGGGTGGAGTGTTGCGCCCCTTGTTAACTGCATCGGTCCGTTGTGCAGACCCGCACCCACGAATCAGCGATAATCTCAGGTCAGCCTACTCAGCTGCCTCTTGTAGAGTTTTTAGGATGTTTCTCTTTGAGGTTCAAAGTCAGGTCGCCGCCTGTGCATTTAAAAAATTGCTCTAGAAGGAATAACTGCTCAAGCTCTTCGAACGTCGTCACCTTCTCTGACCTCAGCCAATTTCTCAAAGCATCAGACAGTTCCCGGGCATGTTCTAGAAAAGTGCACTCACGACCCTTCGTAACACCCCGAAACTTCAACCTATATGTCTCTGGTTGTAACTCGTACGCCCGCAGAACAGCTACCTTCAATACCTCATAATCGATGCAAGACTCCAAGGGCAACGCATCATATGCCTTGAGTCCTTTGCCAACCAACCTAGAGGAAACAAGGGCTGCCCACTTAACCTCGGGCCATTGGTGCTTCCGGCACTTCTTCTCAAAACGCAGGAAAAACTCGGTGACACCCGACTCGTCAAATGCAGGGACTAACTTAAGAAGGTGCGATAAAGACTGATCAAGACCTCGATTCCCAGAACCGAGACGCTGCCCTGTCGACTCTACCCGAGACTTCTCAAGCTCTATGTCTGCACAGTACTTCGTAGCCTCAACCTGAAGCTCAGCCTCACGTATGGCCTTTCTCTCCTCAGCCTGAATCCTAAGCTCAGATTCCCGCTGTTCCTGCTGCTGCCTGAGCTCAGCCTCATACTTTCGTTGCCCGAGCTCAGCCTCATACTTTCGTTCCTCGAGTTTGGCGAGTTCGAGCTGAAACAACATCTCGGAAGACAAACCCTGAGGAGGGGGTGCTACTATTGGGGACCCACCCCGTGAATCACCTAGAGGCATACCCACCCGCCAGCGGGCATCGGACTGCGGGAACGTACCCGGCTCCGGAGCCCGAGGGGGCGCCATGATAGGAGTCGAGTGGAACGGGGGCTGGGCCGAAGGTGCCCCAGCTCCCGCTCCACCCAAAGCCCCATGCACCCCACCGAGCACACAGGTAACCAGCTCACCTCTCGACAAACCGCTAGTACCGGGAAACCCTAAGACCGTGGCCACACACAGCAGTCCTACCGGTCTAGCCCCGACACACGATCCGCTGACACAGGCTCCTCCAAAAAATATCCGAGCATCCTCCTCATTGTTCACCACCCGAACGCCGCTTAACAACTCCACCTTCTCCACCTCCTCGCCTGCTTCCCGTACTGTGTCCTCACTGTGCACTGATCCGTCGTTCGACATAGTGTCCACCGGAAATCCTCAACGTTTATAAAAAAAAAGAAGTACCTAAACTCTCATGTAGAACTATTCACTCAAAAAATGATTGAAGACAACTCAAGTGCTATACTACGTTGCCAAAAAAAAAATTCCAACGTGTCCAAAATATTCCTCAAAAACAAATGTCCACTGCCAAACTGTGAGATAACAATCGACCCCCAAACGGTGATTAAAAACAAAAAATCTCCACAAAAAAATCCTGCAATTATTTCTTAGTTCACTAAATCCTAGACTAAGGTCGCCATTTGTTATGACGACTAAGATAAGATACTAGGCAAGGTCGCCATTTGTTACGACCGGGACTACGAATAAAACAAGGGCACTTAATGATTGGACTAGTAATAGGGCACTATGTAACAACGGTACGCTAGATCCAAACCCTCGAACTTATATGCCGACGAACAAAAACACCTATACCCTCCAGGGTTAATCTGCGATAGCGGGGTATCCTTAACTGGGCATAAATGTACTCTACTTCAGGCTAACCTGTACGGGTATAGCCTGATAACAAACAAGATGCAAGTTACGTTAAAATGCATAAAAAGGAATCTATGGAAATATCAATTAAATTGCTGCAAGATTTAATACAATAAAAAGATGCTTCAATACAGTTACTCTAAACAACAATAAACTCTTCACTCCTATCTGAAAGAAAGTGAAGTATAGTCCTACAGCATAGACCTGGAAACTTCTGAAGAAAGTCTGATGCTCATAAGATGCTCGTATCTTAAACTATATAAAGGAAGAGGCAGGACACCACACGTGTAAATCGAATACACTAAAAGATAGGACATATAATGTTAACTGACACGAGAATACTATAAATGCGCAACGGTAGCAATGCTCGACACTAAAAGAAGTACTTCCTCATCAACGAAACAGTCTGCTATGGTTGTGCGGCTCAGCAACAACCTAGACTAATAAATGCTGTGAATAATAATGCGCACATCTCAAAGAGCTTATATTAAATACTAACAAGTGTCTACTCGATTAATAATGTCTAGCTGGGATACTCTAGGTAAGGAACTGGGGTTGAGCAAGACAGGCTCATAGCCTAGCGATGTCCTTATGACTGCATCCTTTAAGTTACGTTAATTGATGAGGGGGCTCTCTTGATAGATCCAGATCACAAGTATCTGGTTCTATCCTGGCGACCCTCTAAAGACAAGCAAAGAGGCAGCAAAGTGTGGAACTGGTACAGGCCAAAACCCTCAGTCAACACAATGCTGCACTCGCAAAGGACGCAACCGAAAAGACAACCCAGGCTACCACAGGACCGGTCGAAGTCGTGTAGGTATAAGCAAACCGTACACTCATCGGAGACAACGACTACAGATACCTTATCCCAGTCTAGCATTAAATAAAAGAGCAGAAACACTAAATCAATAATGGAGACACACAAAGTTCTTAACCTATACTAACTAAGAACCCTCAAACTTATTCTAAGTACATATAAATATATCTGAGGACGGCGCATGCAATACAATGGGCCGGCTATGAAAACCGTATGCAGAACCCAAGGGGAGTGTTGTGCAGTTAATAATGGTTAGAGTATGGAAAGAGAGAATCGAGTGAGAGAAGCAGTGGTAAAGGTGGTGATCGGGAGAGAGTATGCAAAGGGATGTTAGAAGCACGCGCGCCAAGCCTGTCCTGACGAGGACAGCTCCTGGGGACCATCATGGAGGAGGTAAGTTACACAGGAGCCCGCAAAGGCGCGATGGTCGGCCAATCACGAGCCGAGACGTCACAAGACAGCAGGCGCCACAGGACACAGCCAGACACGCCGCCCAATGGCGAGCAAGAGGCAGGAATGCACCTACATACAGACACTCACTACCTCCTCGCTCTGAAAGTCTTTCTCATTCACACGCTGGTACTATTATCACTACTGTTGATATAAAATATAACCCGTTGTCACAGACGAAAACAAAGACCACGACTGGACTGTCTGTGACAATGCGATTACTAGGAAAGAAAGAACAACATTCTCTGATAACTGTAGCCCATTTCGATGTCCCTGGCGAGCGCTAGTGGCCAACGAGAGGCGATTCTGCCAACGCTGGTAGACGTCACACTAATCAAACCAAACCTAACCTAACCTAACCTACCTAACCCTTGCCTAACCTTCTCTATCTTAACCTACTTCACCTAACGCCACAAACTTAAGTTTATATATATTTAAAATATTGTGGAACCAAACTGTTGTCCCATTCTACGTTTACAATCATATGCACCTACAAAATATATATATATACAGTATACCGGTATATATATATATATATATATTTTTTTTTTTTTTTTGTATATTCCAACTAGGCCTACTACCTCTCGGGCATAGGCTGATAGCCTTTATACTCTACCGCTGAACACGGTGAGGCCCGTGAGGTCTTGCTCCCGTCTAGGAAGTGAGACATGCGAAGCTTCACGGCGCGAAGCAACTCCATCTCTGAAGCCGCCTTGCCTCTGTGCCTCATAGTCTCACCCCCCACACTCGGACCCTCACTCTTAGAACGCCACCTATTGAGCAATTAACTCACTAGGCATTGTCCCCCTGTAGCATATTTTTGAATATGGGAATATTCATACAATGCTATTTAATCAGGGAACAATGAGGGTATTTTAATGGCATTTTGGTGTGCTGTGGTAATGCACTGATACTAGGTACAGCACAAATTCCATCCCAATGATATCTTCCCATCGACATATTGGGATTCGAACCCGGGTCCATTGGATTACCAGTCCAGTGGCAAGACCACTCCGCCACACCTCCCCTAAATCAAGTGTACCCATAAACCCATCAATGTGTGTACACAAGGCAAACACGCTAACATACATACATACATACATACATACAGACAAATACAATCACGCGCAATATCCAATTCACCTTTCGAATATTAACTTAAAGTTATCTGTGCATACTTACTAGCATGCACACATTTAAGGGTCACATACCTTTCAGCTGTCATGATCTGGATAAGGGATATAATAGGTTATGACAGGAATAGCATCATATTCATAGTACTGTATACACGACGTAACCGACAACCAGACATACATACAAGTGCACCCACACTTGCATAACACACATGCACAACTACATACAGAAGAAAACACATACATTAACAACATATCATAGCCATGAATAATAACACAGATGCATAATCACACACTAATGAACAATCACACATGCCGAACCACACACACATTAACATATTCATGCACAATCATATAAATATTAATGCATAATCATAAACGTAGATAAGCCCATGTACAATCACACACGCGCACTCTGACACACACACGTACTTCACACACATGTACACTGGGATGCCATAGTTACTATAGTCTATACGCTCTAAGTAGGCGAGAAAAAGACAAGCAAAGAGGCAGCAAAGTGTGGAACTGGTACAGGCCAAAACCCTCAGTCAACACAATGCTGCACTCGCAAAGGACGCAACCGAAAAGACAACCCAGGCTACCACAGGACCGGTCGAAGTCGTGTAGGTATAAGCAAACCGTACACTCATCGGAGACAACGACTACAGATACCTTATCCCAGTCTAGCATTAAATAAAAGAGCAGAAACACTAAATCAATAATGGAGACACACAAAGTTCTTAACCTATACTAACTAAGAACCCTCAAACTTATTCTAAGTACATATAAATATATCTGAGGACGGCGCATGCAATACAATGGGCCGGCTATGAAAACCGTATGCAGAACCCAAGGGGAGTGTTGTGCAGTTAATAATGGTTAGAGTATGGAAAGAGAGAATCGAGTGAGAGAAGCAGTGGTAAAGGTGGTGATCGGGAGAGAGTATGCAAAGGGATGTTAGAAGCACGCGCGCCAAGCCTGTCCTGACGAGGACAGCTCCTGGGGACCATCATGGAGGAGGTAAGTTACACAGGAGCCCGCAAAGGCGCGATGGTCGGCCAATCACGAGCCGAGACGTCACAAGACAGCAGGCGCCACAGGACACAGCCAGACACGCCGCCCAATGGCGAGCAAGAGGCAGGAATGCACCTACATACAGACACTCACTACCTCCTCGCTCTGAAAGTCTTTCTCATTCACACGCTGGTACTATTATCACTACTGTTGATATAAAATATAACCCGTTGTCACAGACGAAAACAAAGACCACCACTGGACTGTCTGTGACAATGCGATTACTAGGAAAGAAAGAACAACATTCTCTGATAACTGTAGCCCATTTCGATGTCCCTGGCGAGCGCTAGTGGCCAACGAGAGGCGATTCTGCCAACGCTGGTAGACGTCACACTAATCAAACCAAACCTAACCTAACCTAACCTACCTAACCCTTGCCTAACCTTCTCTATCTTAACCTACTTCACCTAACGCCACAAACTTAAGTTTATATAGATTTAAAATATTGTGGAACCAAACTGTTGTCCTATTCTACGTTTACAATCATATGCACCTACAAAATATATATATATACAGTATACCGGTATATATATATATATATTTTTTTTTTTTTTTTTTTTTATATTCCAACTAGGCCTACTACCTCTCGGGCATAGGCTGATAGCCTTTATACTCTACCGCTGAACACGGTGAGGCCCGTGAGGTCTTGCTCCCGTCTAGGAAGTGAGACATGCGAAGCTTCACGGCGCGAAGCAACTCCATCTCTGAAGCCGCCTTGCCTCTGTGCCTCATAGTCTCACCCCCCACACTCGGACCCTCACTCTTAGAACGCCACCTATTGAGCAATTAACTCACTAGGCATTGTCCCCCTGTAGCATATTTTTGAATATGGGAATATTCATACAATGCTATTTAATCAGGGAACAATGAGGGTATTTTAATGGCATTTTGGTGTGCTGTGGTAATGCACTGATACTAGGTACAGCACAAATTCCATCCCAATGATATCTTCCCATCGACATATTGGGATTCGAACCCGGGTCCATTGGATTACCAGTCCAGTGGCAAGACCACTCCGCCACACCTCCCCTAAATCAAGTGTACCCATAAACCCATCAATGTGTGTACACAAGGCAAACACGCTAACATACATACATACATACATACATACAGACAAATACAATCACGCGCAATATCCAATTCACCTTTCGAATATTAACTTAAAGTTATCTGTGCATACTTACTAGCATGCACACATTTAAGGGTCACATACCTTTCAGCTGTCATGATCTGGATAAGGGATATAATAGGTTATGACAGGAATAGCATCATATTCATAGTACTGTATACACGACGTAACCGACAACCAGACATACATACAAGTGCACCCACACTTGCATAACACACATGCACAACTACATACAGAAGAAAACACATACATTAACAACATATCATAGCCATGAATAATAACACAGATGCATAATCACACACTAATGAACAATCACACATGCCGAACCACACACACATTAACATATTCATGCACAATCATATAAATATTAATGCATAATCATAAACGTAGATAAGCCCATGTACAATCACACACGCGCACTCTGACACACACACACGTACTTCACACACATGTACACTGGGATGCCATAGTTACTATAGTCTATACGCTCTAAGTAGGCGAGAAATCATGACCTCTATCCTCTGTAACCCAAAAGGGGCTAGAGAAAATTGGCTGTAAATATCCACATATATTCCTTGACTGACTCTACCCAAATGGTAGAAATATTACCTCAATTACTCTAGTCGTTTTTGAGTTACAGAGGTTAGAGGTCATGATTTTTAGCCTACTTACAGCGAATAGGCTATAGCCCACTCACATATATTCGTGGACTTCCCCTATTTCCAATTATCTCTGGAAACGAAATTATGAATAGTATTGTCTGTAGAACAAATACAAAACTATATATATTTTTGATTGAAAAGCGAGTTCCATCCGAATATTAATCCAGATAATTATAATTGCATAGACAAAACATAGGGGGTTCAGGAATACTTATGACTGGGCTAGAGACTATGGCATCCGAGTGTAAAATCACAAACAAGGAAACTCACACAGACAAAAACACTAGTAATTACATGACATACTTTTCTATCACACACACACCCACACCCACACACACACCCACACCCACACACACATCCACACCCACACACACATCCCACAGTGGTTTCAACATGTGCTTCATAATGATATCTACACTACACAATCCTGTTTCTCATGGACAGTCATAATCCTCCTTACACTTTCTAAACTACATTAACCATTTCACGCTCATATGACACAGAGGTTGCCAGATTAGCAATAAGAAATAGAGTTCTCTCACTCTTATAATTACCTCTCCAAAATTGGTTTTCTGCCCACAGCTAACTCATAGACAACTGCAGAGGTTGAATTAACTAAACTAAAGGTTTCTAAATACCCCTGATGGTAACAAAGGCTTTAAAGTATCCCTAATAGGCTCAAAATCGCGTCATATGTCGGAGAGGGTTAAAACAAGTCAAGTAGGCTACCAGAACCTAATTGTTTCAACCTGACATTGGCATTATGATGAACATACATACACACAAAAGAAAAAAAGAGGGATGCTGCAGTCTGTTTCAGTAATCCAGGCGGACACATTTTTTTAAACAAATAATCATTAATACAAAAATACAAAAGTAAACAAATAAAATAAAAAAGGTTAAAATAACCTTTGAAGCTATTCCAAATGGGGCGCCTGCAAAGCGTCAACACTATTCCAAGGGTGTCAGCCCTATCAATATATCAAAAACCCAATCTTTTCAAAGCATCAAAAAAGTTGGACCTTTTCAATTTGACAAAAGGCTGAAACTGACTGGATGATATCATATCATCAATTTTGTTTTACCTTACCTAACCTAACCTAACCTAACCTAACCTAACCTAACACATTGATAATTATGATCTGGGGAAAAACTGGTTTTTGACAAAATGAAGACATCTGGAAAATGTGATGTATTGATAGCTTTTTGCAGATTTGATGAAATGATAGGATCAGTTTTTGACGCTTTGATGCTCCCCCTTCCAAATGTATGTTGATTGATTCAAATCTATTCACTGGAATTAGATCATTATCATGACGCCAATTAAACCCCTTAAAGCAAAAAGTAAAAAACAAAACAAAAAAACGCTAGAACAAATTGACTGTACATGTCCATATCTATTTCTTGGTTAACTCTATGCAAATGGTAGAACTATCATCTCAATTGTTCTAGCCCTTTTTGAGTTACAATACGTTTGAAGTTACGATTTGCGGCCTACTTATAATGAATAGGCTAGAGGTGTTGCCCTGCTTTTTGGTTCCCAAATGATCCTCAGAACAGGATATTACGTCACTTATGTATATTATTATTATTATTATTATTAGTATTAGTATTATTATTATTAGTATTATTACTATTATACATCTACTTATTCATTTATTTATATATTTTGGGGGGCGATGGAACTAGATGGGTCAACTCGTTGTGTTGTAACAAAAAACAATGAATTATTATTACATATCTTACACACACACGCACACACATGGATGGCAACACACTCACAGTAACAACAACACAGCCGGGGAGCAGCGGACAAATGCCAAAGTTACCTGTAATGAGTACCTCACCTGTCACAATCCGAGAGTAAAGAGCTCCCAGAATCTTTTGCAAAACATAGCTTGGGTACGCTTTCAGGAATCATTACTAAAATATAAATTGCCTAAAACCAATTTTCGATAAGCAAGTTTTGTTTTTCTTATACTGTAACATTTCGGGGTTCATTTGCATCAGTACCAGAAACCAAACTGACGTTACATTCTTTTATGTAGCTGAATTATATAAATTATCTGTTTGAATATGTCAGAAAATAAAAACCCATTATTTTGCCGGAAAGTGCCCTCGTGTGACACCGGCTTAGCAACGACTGTAGGTGACACTAGAAATAAATTGAAAGTTTGTTATACATTTTATAAAATATTACCTCCAAATTAAAAATTTGGTTTTCATATAATACTGTATATACAGTATATTCCTATATAAACATATGCTATAATTGTAGTATTATGGGTCAGAATTGCTTACTTTAGTAGCTCATAGTTCATATACGCATGTGGTCATACAAGTATTACTTGACACTGCTTAAGGATTCAAAACAGTGACAACATATGCAGATAGCTGGATGCACTAAAACGCGCATTCACTCACACATACTTTCGCGAGATATGTACACAATCCTAATCACATAAATTATCCTTCATTCACTTGACTTACACTCATTCACACATGCGCTCACACATGTGTACACACACACCCGTGGGTAGACAAACTTTCGCGGGGAGTTGTGGTGGAGTGGTCTTGCCACTGGACTGGTAATCAAATGGACCCCGATATGTCAATGGGAAGATATTATTGGGAAGGCATTTGTGCTGTACCTAGTATCAGTGCATTACCACAAAGCCCACCAAAACGCCAAATAAATACCCTCATAAATATCCGGTTTTGTTTAATCTTTCTCTCATTTTCTCTCTTTCTCTGACTTGTAGCCTATCCATTTGGCCTCATTCAGCCAACTGTTTAAGACGTTTATCCCCATTCATGTGTCGATTTTTTCCTGGCGAGCGATAGCGAGCCAGCATTGTATGGAGAAATCCGCCTTCGCTGGAGACATTTTTCAATCGAAAAATTTACAAATTTAGATTGCTGTCAAAACAAAAATATACATATGCTGGCTCGCTACCGCTTGCCAGGAAAATATTGACACCTGGATGGCGGTAAACGTCTTATAATAGTATGTTGAATGAGGCCGAATGGATACAAGCCAAAGAGAGAGAGAGGGAGAGAAAGAGAAAAAAAAGCGAGGTGGGCTCCCTTAACACTATCTTGTACGACGTCTAATTGTGGGTTATGATATTTTGTTTAATTATTATGGAAGATTTAGCTAGCCTTTGCCAGTATCGAGAAATGTGTTATAGTTTGTCTCTTAGGCTAACAAAAACGCCTTCCCAAACTTCTTTCAAACCATAAAATGCCCATCCAGACCCCCTTCAAGCTAAATGTGTACATATTTCGATGGACAAAATAAATGTTCTTGACAAATTCCAATTTCTTAGAAGATACGGACTCATTAGCGCCCGCTCAGGAAAAAAACAAAACAGAACAAAAAGAAAAAAAACATCGACACCTGAATGGGGTGAAGCGTCTTATTGTCGCCAAACTATTAGGGTGACACGTCTTAAAATCTCCGAACTAAACTAAGCGAAACAGGGGAGGTGCAAAAACGCCCCCTTTGGATAAAATACTGTTAAATTAATGACTATGCAATTAGGCAATTAAACAGTTATTTTGTCCATGGGGCTCTGCAAACTAGCTAAGTCCTAGTATGCTTGATGTTAACCCGTCCAGTACCGATGTTATCCTTTAATCATATTCTGGCAATGCCTAGACGATTCCATTCAGCTTAGGAAGAACGTCTAGCAACAATGAGGCATCAAACTATCCCGACCAACCCTTTTAACTACCACAGATCCTTCTTAAGCTATATACTAACGTTTAAGTATAGCTAAAATAGAATATATCGCACGTCTCTGGTACTCAAAGGGTTAATAGGTGATAATAACAAAAGGGGCTGTTCGGCCAGGTTGTGCTGCGATATTGTGATGTCCAGCAAATATTTTAATTAGGCCTACCTCTTATTACAATTGTATTTGCATTGCGGAAACAGCCGTTTATGTAATATAAAGACATGAGTGATTAATTTTATTTGTTCCTGCAATAAGAGTGACGAGAAAAATGCAATAAGTTTGTATTAGTTATGGTAAACTTGATAGTGCAACAGTTGTGATAAATGATGAAATAAAGTGAAAGAAAAAAAGTTAACTCCGTGGGTCATGAGCAACGTCAGAAGCTTCGTCTTCTAAATCACTTAAGGTGAGGCTGATGGACTGTTGAGGTTAAGGGGAGATGGGTCGCTTTTCTGGTCCCCTTTCTCCCTCGTGTTAAGCCCCATTTGTGTTGAGGTTATAAGACGTTCGGCCCATTAGTTTGTCGATTTGAAGACCTTTCTCCTCATTTCGTTGTCAATTTTAAGACCTTTCGTGCCATTTAGGTGTCGATTATTTCCTGGCGAGCGATAGCGAACATGACATTTTAAGAGGAACCGGCCTTTGGCCGGGCCATTTTTCTACCAAAAATTTTACAAACTTATCTTGAAGGGAGGTATAGCGAGGAAACTAAGAAATAAAGGACTAAATGAATTAAGAGAAAAAAAGAAAAAAAAAATCAATATATAAATAAAACAATAAATAAAACGATCCGTCTCCCCTTAACTATTAGCTTCACTATTTTTACCGAACATGAACGTGTTTGAATGTGTGCCCGGTGTGTACAATATTGGCTTCCTTAACCCCTTGAGGATCATGACGTGTTTGACAGTTCATTCTTGCTATCATTAGACGATTTTATACAATTTAGAAAGGTTGTGAGAATTAAAAGGGTAAAGACTATCCCAGTTAACCCTGACTTCCATATGTCCTTCGTAATCTAAATAAAATCGTCCAATGTTAGCCAGCATAAACTGACAAAACGCATCATAATCCTTAAAGGGCTAATCCCTGGTCAATGACTTAGTAGGGTGACTACTGTACATACACACGCACGCACGCACTCACTGGCAAAAATAAAAACACACGCATGCAAACACATCTGTAAGCCATCATATACACACACATACATTCGCACACTCACACGTATCTACACACACATAATATGTAAGCAGTAACAACATGAACGATCTAACCACAGGCGCTTGAGAATATAAGTACAGTAAACGCTTGTTTTCTATAAGGATAATACATAATACCAATAATAACAAGGTCGGCGATCACCTAGGAATTTGGTTGCATACCTTGCCATAATATTATATCCTTAGAGAACATGAGCGTTACCTGCCTTCTTTAGTGCATGTGTTCTAGCACACTTTCTAACATAAACACATATATTACGGTGTAATATATACTGTATACGCATAAACGTATATTGTTCATACAAAGGTACATATTTATTATTAAGGTATTCGTGCGCTCAATTTATCACACGTAATTGCAACCTTGAACATAATACATGTAAGAACAGCCATGTATAACTTGTTATATTTTAATTGCCTAACACAAACGAACAAACAAAAAAGAAAACAGGCAAGCACGAGAACAAACCAACAATGTAAATGGAACAAGAATAAACACGAAGTGTTCCGCTTCAATTGGTGTTTACATTCAGTAATTAAATCAAGAAGGTATATGTTTAATACTGTAAAAAACCTATTTAAGGTATCCAGATAATTTATCACCTGATCAAGTTGAGGGGGAGAGGGTGGATGGTGATGGTGGAGGTTCTATACCACAACCCTCCAGTTCTACCTAAGGATTCTATGCTGGGTGAACAACGAAGTCTGGAAGGCATCAGAAAGATTGCGTTGGTAGGCTGATCGTCACCACCAAAGTGCTCGACAGATGGAATGTAATGTCTCACAGGGCGTCACACTGTATATTCTTTCATCTTTACAACCACACCACGAGCTGAGACTCCTATTACAGCTGACTGCATGATGGGTGCTAGACTAATGCAAACAGCAATAGTATTTGGGACATGTTGGTGGGATAATAAGGAGTGCTGAAACTAAGTACAGCATGTATTGACTCTCAGTAACATCTGTCCTGGAAACACAGGACATTTATAGTTTGTATGATAATAGCTCAGTGTTATGACCACTCAGCCACATCCCTACTACCCAACATATAATAACCTATGTTTATTTTATCTAACCTAACCCAACTGTATTATACCTAACTATTGTGCCCAGCCAAAACTGGTTTAATAGTATTTTCTAGCTGGTCTGATTTAGGCAGACGTAGATTCTTAACTCTACTGGAGGTACTTAACTTTGGACAAAAATGTAGAGGACAAGTCAAGAGTTATATTTAGGAAAATATCACAGCAATATATATGAGGAATAATATAACTACAATAAATAATGGCCTTATGCTTCAGAGGTTACAGACAAAGTAGAATCTGCAAAGGAGAATTAACACATAAGTGTATAATTAATAAAAGTAATATTGGTAGCGTGGTAATGAATGATGTAAAAACAAATGTTGTGTTTAGGAATTCCTTTACAGTGATAGCTACATCTCTATTGATCAAGGTCGAATCATCTTGGGAGTATGAGGTATTGTTTTATAGGGGGATATTGTTGGCACCAATCGAACAGGGCTAGACCCAGGAGAGGCTATAGGCATGTGATAAAGAGTCGCTGAAACTCCTGTTTCATTTGTTTGGCCTCTCTTACTGATTTAGTTTGTGCCTCACATACACTCATCCAGCTAGCTCTCACAAAACATTCTCTCTTTAACACTACACCACACAATCACACTATACTTCTTTCCAATACACCAAATTTATAAAACACAAAAATTATGACACAACATGGCCCAGCCTCGGAGTTCTTGGGGGGGGGCATAAATGCTCCCACAACACAGGCTGGACACTCACTCAACGACCCACCACAATGTCTTAGACCGCGATCTGACACTCTCACTATCAACTTTTGCAACATTTGTGGCCTTTCCTCCAACTTTTACTCTGTTGAACACCACCTCTCCTCTGCCAACCCTGATCTTCTCTTATTCACCGAAACTCAGTTGACTGGGACTACTGACAGCAACCCCTTCTCTATACCCTCCTACTATCTCTATCCTAGTTTCAAAGCCAAAGGCGATTGTTGTGTATACGTACACAACAAACTCACTTGCTCTCCTGTTTCTGACTTCGACTCCTCAACTTTATGGCTCAAACTATTCTGTCATTCTCATACTAAGTATTTATGTGCTGTCTATCTTTTCCATCTACTCCACTGACCAAATTCTTTGACTATCTAAAGTCTAAAGTGGAACACATTCTATCCGTCTCTCCTTTCTCAGAAATCTCCATCTTAGAAGATTTCAACTTTCACAACCGCCAATAGCTCTCCTCTCATTCCACTGACCAAACTGGTGAACAAGCATACATCTTTTCTATCCTAAATGACCTAGAACACTTGGTTCAGCAACCCCCTCGTATCCCTGATCACTTCGGAGATCAGCACAACATTCTAGACTTGTTTCTAACTTCTAACACTTCCGCTTATACTGTCGATCTGTTCTCTCCTTTGGGCTCCTCCGACCATAAACCTATCTCTGTCACCTGGCTTATCTCTTCAGTTAGACCATCCGATCGTACCAGCTGACGGCGCTTGTGGAACATTGGTGCTGCCGACTGGGAGGCTCTAAACCACTGTTTGGACACTTGACCCTCAGTGTTTTGGAGGACAAGCAGCCTAGAGGGTTCACTAGACCTGTTGTCGCTTGATTTTCTTTGTACTCCTTTGTACTTTTAAGCAGTACTTCTTTGACTTCCCATGGAATTATTTTTGCTTCCGTGGCCGGGGACCCTCGGAGAGTGCTGAACGCATTACAGAGGTAATCCTATCGGGCATGGCGGTATACATTCCATTTTCTTTCTCTCAGACTAATGCACAAAAATCTTGGTTTACTCACGCTTGTTCTACTGCTGTCCGTAATAAGGAGGAAACATGTAAATGGTACTGATGCCTTCAAACTCAAGAATATTATTCTTCCTAGGTTTCTGCCCAGAATCAAGCCAAATCTGTTCTTCAACTCGCCAAACACTCTTTCATCAAAATTAAATTAACTGAACAATCCAACTCTAGCTCTTCCCAAGCTTTCTGGCTGGCATGCCACAAAATATTAATCTAGCCGAAAACCTCTCCAACAATTTTTCTTCCTCGTCTTTCCCTCCCCTTTTCCAATCTGATGGCACAACTATCACTTCTTCCTCTGACAAAGCTGAACTCTTCGCTCAAAACTCTTGCTAGAAACTTCACCTTGGATAATTCCAGTGCTATTTCTCCCACTCCATCCACCTCTCTCCTACTTATCCCTAATATCCTAATCTCTTCTAAAGATATATTTTCTAACCTCCCTGGGCTTAATACTAAGAAGGCATACGGTCCAGATGGTGTTCCTCCTGTTGTGCTAAAAAACTGTGCTTCTCTGCCGACTCACTACCTAGGCAAACTCTTCCGTCTCTGTCTCTCCTCTAACGTCTTCCCTTCTTGCTGGAAGTTTGCTCTCATTCAACCTGTCAAAAAAGAAAGGTGAGCGCTCTCAACCCTCCAACTATCGTCCAAGTGCTCTCATTTCTTGCATCTCTAAAGTTTTTGAAACTATCCTTACTTCAAAATGTCTTAATAATTAATCTTCTCGTAATCTACTCTCAGATCGCCAGTATGGCTTCCTTAGGGGTTGCTCTACTGGTGATCTTCTTTCATATCTTACTAATTCTTGGTCATCCTCCTTTCGGGACTTTGGTGAGACCTTTTCTATTGCACTAGACATATCGAAGGCCTTCGATAGAGTCTGGCACAAATCTTTAATATCTAAACTACCCTCCTTCGGTCTCTATCCCTCCATCTGTGCCTTTATCTCCAATTTAATTTCTGGCCGTTCCATAGCTGCGTTTGTGGACGGCCATCGTTCATTTCCTCATCCTATCAACCGGTGTTCCTCAGGGTTCTGTCCTATCTCCAATTATCATTCAAATATTTGCAAATGATCTTCTCAACTGTACCTCCAGTCCTATCCTCTCATATGCTGACGACTCTACCTTACTGTTATGCCACAGCTGAAGACACCACGCGGTCCAGACAACGCAGTCACCCCCCTCCAAAACCAGGTGGGAAGCCACCATAGAAAATGGTCTCACAAGCAAACAGTCCTCCCCTCGGGATACCGAAACAAATCCATGCAAAACCCCCCTGCACTAAAGAAGCAACGTCTACACGAAGACCCGGAGGTGGCCGACCAGGGCCGCGCCTCCACCAATCCGGACGACTTGACGTTACTCATTTGGCCCGGCCTGGGATTGGCCGACCAGGGACGCGCCCACACCAACCGAGACCACGTGACATCATTGCCCAACCGACCAGCTGATTGGTCCCTGGCAGGCATCCTGGGACGAATCCGGAGGGCCGTTCCATTGCTCTCCCTCCTACCCCCATCGCCGGAACCAGAGCGACCTACACCTCACCTACAGCCAATGCATTGACGTGCCCTTTTTCCCTGTGACACTCCTAGGGCAGGGAGTAGATAGGTATCCAGGCCAGGAAGGAGAAATTATCTCACAACCCCTCCTGAGATCTGGATGCTCCCCGGCTCCATAGGTGCTTCCCGGCCCGACCCAGTTACTTGAACAACGACAAATCTCGAATAAAGTGCTGACCTAGATGCTTCCCGGCTCTAGGACCTAGAATGTTTTCCAGCTTCTTGGTAACTTAACCCGGCGAGCGCACGCATGGTGTAGTGAAAACCACAGTTCTGGGCGGCAATATTAAGCTCCATTCCTGCCTATAATAGTTATTTTACGATAAATATCGTTATTACTTATTCATATATGCCTATTATACCTTTAATGTGAAGATAGCAATCTGTAACAACAATAAAACTAGTGGGAATATCATTCGGATGGTCAAAATTGCGAATTGTTAGCGAGCGGTTCATTCATCAAGTGTGAGCCAGCCGGCCTCACACCCTCTTCTCTCGAGGGTTGAAGCAGTACTGGGCTACTCCCTCACAATCTCTCGGTCTCTACTCTCTACCTTATGTAACACACACATGACCACAGCCTAGAATCGGTTTGGAGATGCTTACACGAAAATATACCAATGAATAAGGGAATAACAGGGAAAATAGGTGATAATTAAAGGGGGGGGGGGGGAAAGGGGGGAAGGAGGAGATGTGGAGGAGTGATATATGAGGTATGGAGGAAAAAAAAAAGTTTTAAGTGCTACTGGGGCCTTTTAACAGTTTTTGTTTAGGCCTTACCTCTTAAGACCTTTCTCGCCGTCGCCCAGTAAAACCTCCTAAGAGTGTTCTCGCTGTTCCCGGGTTAATATAATAAGTTATTACTGCAATACTAGAGATGCTTGAAATAGTTGAGACCTGGCTTTCAGGTCTCCTTTACAGTAATTTATTAATTAAACCAGTTGGTAATTAAAATCCTCACACGCTATCCTTAACTTTAATTATTCATCTATAGGTATATTGTCACATGTTTGTTGAACCTCTAGGTTACCAAGCCGCTGTGTACCTATAGGTGGAGAGCTCTGCCATACCTACACTTACACTAAACTCCAGCTATGGATTTCCCCCATATGCTTGAATCTATCTAAGAGTTCATGATTCATTAATTACGTCTCTCCGAGTATGTGCTAATGCTGTACCGTATATATTTACATGTATCCTTGTGTATCCTATTGAGATTTATGCTGTACTTTATCTTAAAGACGTATGTTGATGTTTACTCATGCATTGTACATGAATTTATAAATTAAAAATGCAACCCACTGATTATATAATAAAACTTGTACACCTGGCTCTTGTATTCTCTCAACACCTCCCCCTCGGTAACCCGGGACCTGCATCAGATAGTAAAGAGAGCGCAACTATCTCTAGTAGAAGTTGGCATCTTGCTTACAAACTATTCAATTAGTTTTTAAGAACACCCAAGCAAGCAATCCCTATAAAAGAAACGTGATGAAGCCATAGAACAATTATTATCTTCTGATCTAACTACTATTTTCTTGTTGCTTTCAATGCTTCCAAAACCCAATTTCTCCATTTATCTGCCTGTTGAGAACTACCAAAGAACTATCCCTTATACTTCAACAATACAAAAATCAACACTTCATCTTCTCTCAGTATTCTCGGTGCCTCTTTTTCTTCTGATCTCTCTTGGAAAGACCAATATCACCACAAATGCTCGTAGCATACGCAATACATTTTCAGATTTAGAGGAACTAGTGTTTACAGAAAATTATGACGTGATTGGCATAACAGAATCTTGGCTCAATATAGAAGACAGACTTTTTAGCAGAGTATTCACTTCCCGGTTATGTAATGTTTGAGAAAAGCCGAATAAATAAAAATGGAGGTGGCGCTTTACTTTTTATCAAAGAAAGTCTTAACCCGACCCTCTTGTCAAAACCTCAAATTGTGAACGTCGATACATCCTTTGTGCTAATAAAGAATAATAAAGGTACAAAAATAATACTTTCATTATTATACAGACCTCCAGCTCAATCAGTGCAAACTGACCGAGAAATTTACGAACAAATTGCAGATATAAGTAACTCACAAGATACCGTAATTTTTGGCGATTTTAATTTACCTGTGACCAAGTGGGGCGATACTCTTACTTCACACTCTGGATATGCCTTGTATGCGAACTTCTAAGAGAGTTCGCTCTATCAATTTTTTCGATCGCCGACCCGTGGTAATGAACATTATTGACCTTGTACTTGCAACAAAAGAATTATTATTAGAGAATTTGAATGTTGGTGATGAATTCAGTAGCAGCGATCATCGTACGCTAAATTTCAGCTTAAAGTTTACTAGTAACGAACCAAATAGCAGCATCGAAAAAGTCCCTAATTTCAAGAAAGCAAACTTCCGTAAACTTAGAGCTATGTTTAACCCTTTCGCTGCTGGTGACGTTCTGGAATGTTTTGGCAAGTTACAGCAATTTCCAGGCTTTAAAAGCCTGTAAAAACCGTAGAAATCGAGTGTCAGTGGGCGGGAGCGTGAGGCGCCCACCTCCGACCCTCAGAGCAGCGAGCGGCTCACTGAGGTAGACTGTGTCTCACGCGGGTCTCTCACTGCCTCTCACAACAGTGTTGCCGAGCGAGCGAGTGCTAACAAATAGCGGGTTTCCTGCGTTTCTATGGCACCGCTGCGGGTGAACCAGGCCACGTACGAGGCCCGTTCTGGTGTCATTTTGAAGCTATTTTCGCCTAGTTTTCGGCAGAATACAGTTCATTTAATGCAGATGCTTGACTTATCATTCAGAAGTGCCTGAATATGCCCTAAATAGCCCAAAACACCCCACAGAGAAAGGGTTAAAGATACTGACTGGAGCTTTCTAAATAACAATAAAGACATAAATACATCTTGAGAATTATTTGCAACCACTTACCCAAAATCAGTGCAAGACTGCATACCATCGAAAATACGGCGTACAGTCCATAATAATTAGCCCAAATGGTGGAATAAAGAGATTTCAGACAGTTTGCTTGCTAAAAAGATTGCTAATGATAGATTGAAATCCTCACAAAATGACGAAGAACGGGTGAAATTTGTAGAACTACGACGCAAAGCCAAAAAGTTAATTAAGCAAAGTAAAAAGATCCTGGAGTTACATGTTGCGAATCAAAGTAAAACAAACCCGAAAGAATTCTATAGTTATATCAGAAAGAAAAAAGTAGTTACTTCAACTGTTGGTGGACCGTTAGTCGATGAAAATGGAGAATACACCAAAGACGAAGTACAAATGAGTAATACCCTCCATACCTTCTTTGCATCAGTTTTTACAACAGAAGACCTCAGTGATATCGCTACCGCATCACCGATTCAAATTGATGATTCTGATGTTTTATGCAATATCACCATTACAGAGAGAGTAGTATTGACATGTTTAGATAAACTCAAGGTAAATAAAAACACCTGGACCTGATACAATCTCACCTAGAGTTCTAAAGGAAGCTAAGGATGAACTCTCCAAACCACTGACATTGCTATTCAATAAATCCTTGCAGTCTGGAACTATGCCTGATCAGTGGAAGCTAGCCAACGTAACACCGATATTAAAAAAAGGCAGCAAATCCCTACCCAGTAACTATCGTCCAATTAGCTTAACCACAGTTGTATGTAAAATGCTAGCAACACTCTTAAGAGACAGACTCGTAAATCACTTGGAGGAAATTACATACTTAAAGATACTTAACATGGCTTTCGTAAAAAACGTTCCTGTTTAACAAATCTCTTAGACTTCTTCCACGATATCCTGAACCTCTATGATGAGAGTAAAGCTGTAGATATTATATACCTTGATTTTCAAAAGGCCTTTGACAAAGTTCCCCACAAACATTTACTGCTAAAACTTAAAGCGCATGGAATACAAGATGGTGTGTTGAAATGGATAGAAAATTGGCTCAGCGACAGAAAGCAAAGAGTAGTCATAAACGGTAAGGCATCTAAATGGACAAATGTAAGCAGCGGGGTACCCCAGGGATCGGTACTAGGATCAGTTCTCTTTCTAATGTACAACAACGACATAGATGAGGGTCTCACCTGTACAATCTCAAGATTTGCTGACGATACAAAATTTGCAAATAGCGTACTCTCAAAAGAACAAGGTGACGATATGCAACACAATCTAGATAAGTTGTCATGTTGGGCCCAAATTTGGCAGATGAGTTTCAATGCGGATAAATGTAAAGTACTACATATCGGATACCAAAATGAGAAAGAAACTATTTGATGAATGGCACTCAGCTTAAGAATGTAAACAGAGAAACCGATCTGGGAGTAACAATATCGAGTAACCTAAAATCGAGTCAACAATGTTCAGACGTTGTTAAGAAAGCAAACAAAATAATTGGCTTTATAGGCAGGTCATTTGAGCATAAATCCAAAGAAGTTATCCTAACCCTATACAATTCCTTAGTCTGCCCTCTTCTGGAATATTGCGTTCAATCCCGGTGCCCGTATTACCAAAAAGATATAGACAAGCTAGAAAGAGTTCAACGTAGAGTTACCAAAATGATACCTAGCCTAAAGAACAAACCATACGAGGAACGTCTTAGAGAATTAAATCTATTTCCTTTAACCCAGTGCAGATTAAGAGGCGACTTAATTCAAGTGTTCAAAATCATCAAAGGCATCGACAATATGAAGTGTAGTAAGTACTTCACTATCGTCCAATCAAATTACACGCGGGGGGAAACGGTTGCAAAATTATTGGTAAATCTTTTAACTCACACGAATCTAAGAATTTCTTCTTCAATCGAGTTGTCAACTTGTGGAATGGGCTTCCCCGGGACGTTATAGACCGCAGCACCGTTGATTCATTTAAACTTCGCCTAGACAAATATCTTGCATCAAACCCACGACTGACTGCGTTTGTAAATGAATAACTTTATTGTATTCCCCCCTCAGTTACTAACCCCTCTGTCCCCTACTAACTTCCTAATCCTGCCACGGACATTAGTTCCATTTCCAATGTTCCCTTACCCACTCTAAACCACTATTTGGACACTTGATCCTCAGTGTTTTGGAGGACAAGCAGCCTAGAAGGGTCACTAGACCTGTTGTTGCTTGATTTTCTTTGTACCTCTTTCTACTATTGCTAATAGGGCTTCCCAGAAGCTGGGTGTAATCAACCTCCTCAAGGGGTTCTTTACCTTCTTGCTCTGTACAGGGGCACAGAGCGACCTTGTATTGAGTATTTTTCACATGCGTGGGGAGGACCTCTCACACAGCACTTCTAGACAAAGTAGAAAAGAAAGCCTTTCATCTCATTAACTCCCGTTCACTCACCGATTCTCTGCAATCTCGCTCTCTTCGTCGCAATGTTGCAGCTCTCTCACTATTCTATCGTTATTACAATAATCATTGTTCATCAGAGCTCTGTGTGTATACCAGCTCCTCTATGTAGGGTACGTAGTACCTGTCTTGCAACACAATCCCACCCCTATTCCGTGCAACTCTTCAACCCAAGAGTGAAATGATACTCCCAATCTTTCTTCTATTCAACAGCTGAACTCGGGAACTCTCTTCCTGAATCCATCTTTCACCTCATCCTATGACTTGAATTGCTTCAAACTCCCTGTGTTCAGATATTTTGGCCCGAACATTTCTTGATTTTGGCCCTGTCACTCTTTCAATTCTATGGGAGGCACTCGTTACAGGCAGTTTTGCCTTTTGTCTCCCTCATCCACATGAATAACAAATATTTCAAGTGGAGAGATTGTAGGCACCAATCAAGTAGAGCAGTACCCCGGGGAGGCCACATAGGCATATGATAAGGAGTTGTGGAACTCGTTTAATTTGCCTGGCTCACCCACTGTTTCTATTTGTGCCTAACCTACACAGAGAGCAATTCAGCTTACTCTTGCAAACACTTCCTCCTCCTATTAATTTCACAACAATTAACAAGCAAACCACAAGTTTTTCCAAAAAAAAAAAAAATCTTTCAAACTTGCGGGGTGGGGGGGGGGAGGACTTGTTGCAGGCAGCTTTGCCTGTGTCTTCTTCATGCACATACAAACAAATAATCTCCAATAACAATAACAAGCGGGGACAGTGTGTGTTCTGTTTAATATATAATCAAGTCGGGTCTAGAAGGGATCTTCAAGGTTAAGGCCGTGTCATACAGAAGTCGAACGTCCGGCGACAAAGCCCCGAATTGGATGACTTGCATATTTGAAACGAATCAACCGAAATTGTCCCGAAGTTTTGATAAGAAGAACATCCCCAGACAATGCTCCGAACGAGCCTAGAATGTAACCCGATAGTCACGAACGATTGACGACAGAGACCTGAACATGACTCGAATGTAAGTCGATTAATGCATGACCATGACTCGACTGTAACTGGAATATACCCCGACTCAGCCGACCAGTCAAAATTGAGGTACGATGATCAGCTTTACATCAACCGACATGAAAGAACCTACAAGAACATCAGACGACTTTACACATGCTAAACGAATGTGGGAATGTGGGAATGTGTGAACCTCTATAAAGAATGTATTGGCGTTGTAGAAGGGGAATGTTAAGGGGGCCCACCTCGCTTTTTTTTCTCTTTCTCTCCCTCTCTCTTTGGCTTGTATCCATTCGGCTCTATTCAGCCAACTGTTTTAAGACGTTTATCCCCATCCAGGTGTCGATTTCTTCCTGGCGAGCGATAGCGAGCCAACATTGTATGGAGAAATCCGGCTTCGCCGGCAACATTTTTCTATCGAAAAATGTACAAATTTAAGTTGCTGTCAAAACAAAAATATATATATGCTGGCACGCTCCTGCTCGCCAGGAAAATATTAACTCCTGGATGGGGGTAAAAGTCTTGAAACAGTAAGCTGAATGGGGCCGAATGGATACAAGCCAAAGGGAGAGGGAGAGAAATACAAGAAAAGCGAGGTGGGCTCCCTTAATAATGGCTGCTACTGATGATGATGATGATTATGATGGTGGTGATGATGATGATGGTTGTGGTGATGGTGGTAATGATGATGGTGATGAATATGGTGGTGGTGGTAATGATGATGGTGATAAATATGGTGGTGGTGGTGATGATGATGATGGTTGTGGTGGTGGTGGTAATGATGATGGTGATGAATATGGTGGTGGTGGTAATGATGATGGTGATAAATATGGTGGTGGTGGTGGTGGTGGTGGTAATGATGATGGTGATGAATATGGTGGTGGTGGTAATGATGATGGTGATAAATATGGTGGTGGTGGTGATGATGATGATGGTTGTGGTGGTGGTGGTAATGATGATGGTGATGAATATGGTGGTGGTGGTAATGATGATGGTGATAAATATGGTGGTGGTGGTGATGATGATGATGGTTGTGGTGGTGGTGGTAATGATGATGGTGATGAATATGGTGGTGGTGGTAATGATGATGGTGATAAATTGGTGGTGGTGATGATGATGATGGTTGTGGTGGTGGTGGTAATGATGATGGTGATGAATATGGTGGTGGTGGTAATGATGATGGTGATAAATATGGTGGTGGTGGTGATGATGATGATGGTTGTGGTGGTGGTGGTAATGATGATGGTGATGAATATGGTGATGATGGTGATAAATATGGTGGTGGTGGTGATGATGATGATGGTTGTGGTGGTGGTGGTAATGATGATGGTGATGAATATGTGGTGGTGGTAATGATGATGGTGATAAATATGGTGGTGGTGGTGATGATGATGATGGTTGTGGTGGTGGTGGTAATGATGATGGTGATGAATATGGTGGTGGTGGTAATGATGATGGTGATAAATATGGTGGTGGTGGTGATGATGATGGTTGTGGTGGTGGTGGTAATGATGATGGTGATGAATATGGTGGTGGTGGTAATGATGATGGTGATAAATATGGTGGTGGTGGTGGTGATGATGATGATGGTTGTGGTGGTGGTGGTAATGATGATGGTGATGAATATGGTGGTGGTGGTAATGATGATGGTGATATGGTGGTGGTGGTGATGATGATGATGGTTGTGGTGGTGGTGGTAATGATGATGGTGATGAATATGGTGGTGGTGGTAATGATGATGGTGATAAATATGGTGGTGGTGGTGATGATGATGATGGTTGTGGTGGTGGTGGTGATGATAATGGTGATAAATATGGTGATGGTTGTGGTGGTGGTGGTAATTAAAGATGGTGATAAAAATGGTGGTGGTGGTGGTGATGATGGTGATACATATGGTGGTGGTGGTGATGATGGTGATAAATATGGTGGTGGTGATGATGGTGATAAATATGGTGGTGGTGGTGATGATGATGATGGTTGTGGTGGTAATGATGATGGTGATAAATATGGTGGTGGTGGTGATGATGATGATGATGGTTGTGGTGGTGGTGATGATGATGGTGATAAATATGGTGGTGGTGGTGATGATGGTGATACATATGGTCGTGGTGATGATGGTGATAAATATGGTGGTGGTGGTGATGATGATGATGGTTGTGGTGGTGGTGGTGATGATGATGGTGATAAATATGGTGGTGGTGGTGATAAATATGGTGGTAGTGATGATGATGCTGATAAATATGGTGGTGGTGGTGATGATGATGATGATGATGGTTGTGGTGGTGGTGGTGGTGATGATGATGGTGATAAATATGGTGGCGGTGGTGATAAATATGGTGGTGGTGATGATGATGGTGATAAATATGATGATGGTGGTGATGATGATGATGATGATGGTTGTGGTGGTGGTGGTGATAATGATGGTGATAAATATGGTGGATGTTAGAGCAGAACATGGGCCTAATTAGAAGAACTTAACACTAATGTAAGCCGAACGAAAGCCGACCATTTTTTAACGGTTTTTACAGCCGATTGTCGGTCAGAAGTTAACGCATGCACTAACTTTTGGCCGACCCACAAGATGTTCGCCTGCACCCATGAACATCCCCAGAACGTCCCCAGAATAATCAAGATCATTGGCCGAATTGACCCGTATCAACCCGAACCAGCTGATTTTTTTTTTTGCAAGTCATTCTATTCGGGAGTTTGTCGCCCCACGTTCGACCTCTGTATGACGCGGCCTTTAGAACTATAATAAATATAAACAAAGTCTCTAGGCAAGTTCTATATATGTTTCCCTGGCGTGGTAGGAAGTCATTCATCAGGCTCGGCTGGTTCAGGAGTACAAGATCTTGTGATAGTGATGATCTTGGTCTCTGTGTGTAGGCGCTGGTTGTTGGGGCTGCATTGTCTGGGGCAGCTCCATCGTCTGCGGCTGCTGCGAGTTCCTCTCACTTCGCTGGCCTTGGGAAGCGCCAGTAAGGTCTTTGAAAGCACCTGAGAGTGCATCGTTAGAAGCACCATGGAGGTCTTGGGAAGCACCTTGGTGGTCTAAGCACCTAGTCGATCTTGGGAAGCACTGATTCGGGTCTTTGGAAGCACCCTTCTTGGGAAGCATCGTTGGTTAGATCTTAGTTCTCTCATTATGTATTCCTTAATATTCTTGCTCCTCTTAAAGGGAATTTTTCAGTGTCCAGTTCACAAGGGCGGTCTCTGTCAGAGGTTTGCAGGTGGATTTGTTTGTGATTGAGCATGTGAGTAATTGTTCATGCAGATGATAACCAGGCAATCACCACCTCCAACATCCACAAAAATCCTTGCAACGAAGACCAAGAGAGCTGCAACGAAATCAACAATAAAGTAGCCACTTGCACTCACATCAAGGAAAAAAAAGGCGCCCACTGAAACGACAGAGAAGACAGTACCTGACTCTACCCCACCATTTCTAGACAACTCGAAGCCCCGCCCCGCCCCGCCCCCAATCATGTCATGTGGTTGGGCCAACCACACTTGCACAATCACACATTTGCAAAATCAAACACATGCACAATCACACACATGCCATAATCATACACATACATCACAACAAACAGTGTTCTTCAGCTCTCTCAGTGCATACCCCCTTCCTTGCGGCGAATGTAAGGCACTCACCTTTCAACACAGTCCCACTCTTATTCTGTCCAACTCTCCAACACAAGAATTAGCAAATGTTCTCAGTCTATCTTCTTCTCAACAAGTGAGCTTTGGAACTCTCTCCCTCAATAAATTTTTCCTTCATCCTAGGATTTAGACTGCTTCAAACTTCATGTGAAAAGAAAACCTTGTTACTTTAAATGCTTCCAAAACTCAATTTCTTCATATGTCTATTCGGTGCCCCCTTCCAGGAAAAATATGGCTTAATATTCTCTGTGTCACTTTTTCTGCTGCTCTCTCTTGGATAGATCATATTACCTCTCTTGCAGAAACAGCTTCCCAGAAGCTGAGTGTGCTCAACCGCCTCCGGGGATTCTTTACCCCTGCGTAGCTTCTTTGTACAGGGACACAGTATGTCCACGTATCAAGTATTGTTCACTCGTGTGGGGAGGATCCTCTCACACAGCACTTCTAGACAAAGTAGACAAGAAAGCCTTCTGCCACATTAACTCAGTTCCACTCACCAATTCTGTACAATCTCTCTCTTCGCCGCAGTGTTGCATCGCTCTCACTATTCTACCGCTATTACAATAATCAGTGTTCCTCAGAGCTCTCTCAATGTATAATATCCCCTCTTCGTAAAGTATATCGCATGCAACATAATCCACCCCTACCCTATGCAACTCTCCAATCCAAGAATGATATGTTATTCTCAATATTGCTTCTATTCAACAGCTGAGCTCTGGAACTCTCTCCCAGAATCAGTCTTTCCCTCTTCCTATTACATAAATTGCTTCAAACTCCGAGTGTCCTGGTATTTTGTCTCGAACGTCCCTTGATTTTGGCCCTGTCACTCTTGCAACTCTGGGGGAGCCACGCGGTACAGGCAGTTCTGCCTTTTGTTTCCCTCACTCACATAGAACAACACAAAAATACAGAATCACACACACATGCCACAATCACACACATACCAATATTACAAACATACACAATCACACACATGCCATAATCACACACATGCCAATATTACAAACATACACAATCACACACATGCCACAATCATACACATACCAATATTACAAACATACACAATCACACACATGCCACAATCACACATACCAATATTACAAACATACACAATCACACACATGACACAATCACACACATACCAATATTACAAACATACATAATCACACACATGCCACAATCACACACATACCAATATTACAAACATACACAATCACACACATGCCACAATCACACACATACCAATATTACAAACATACACAATCACACACATGCCACAATCACACACATACCAATATTACAAACATACACAACCACACACATGCCACAATCACACACATACCAATATTACAACATACAATCACACACATGCCACAATCACACATACAATATTACAAACATACACAATCACACACATGCCACAATCACACATACCAATATACAAACATACACAATCACACACATGCCACAATCACACACATACCAATATTACAAACTACACAATCACACACATGCCACAATCACACACATACCAATATTACAAACATACACAATCACACACATGCCACAATCACACACATACCAATATTACAAACATACACAATCACACACATGCCACAATCACACACATACCAATATTACAAACATACAATCACACACATGCCACAATCACACACATACCAATATTACAAACATACACAATCACACACATGCCACAATCACACACATACCAATATTACAAACATACACAATCACACACATGCCATAATCACACACATACCAATATTACAAACATACACAATCACACACATGCCATAATCACACACATGCAACAATCACACACATGCCACGATCACACACATGTCATAATTATACACATGCCATTATCACACACATGCAACAATCAGACACGTCACAATCAAACACACGCCACAATCACACACATGTCATTATCACAAACATGCACTTTCACATAAAATGCCACAATCACACACATGCCACAATCACACACATGCCACAATCACACACATGCCACAATCACACACATGCCACAACATACATGCAGAATCACATTCATATTCCCTCACACAAATGAACAATCACATATTGGCTAACACTCACAATTGTATTCCTGTTCTTTCGGCGACACACACACACACACACACACACACACACACACACACACACACACACACACACACTGGTTTCAACATGTGATGCATAATGGTATCTACGATATCATTAAGGGGAGGTTTCCACTTGAGGGATTTTTTTCTTGACTCCTTTCTCCCTCATGTATAGCCTCATTGCTTTTCTATTTTTAAGACGTTCGCCCCATTATTTTGACGATTTTAAGAACTTTCGACCCATTTCTGTCAATTTTAAGACCTTTCGTGCCATTTAGGTGTCGATTTTATCCTGGCGAGCGATAGCGAGCCTGTAATTTAAGAGGAACCGGCCTTCAGCCGGGACATTTTTCTACCGAAAAATGTACAAATTTATCTTGAAAGGGGCTCAAGGGGGTGTAATCTTAAGCTTGATGGATACCTAGAGACCAAACTAAAAACCTCCCCTTAATAAAAAGCTATTGCCTAACGCCCAAACTGTACCTCGCCTCTTATTAAGGAACCTGCCGGGATATGAAAGCAACGGTATCATTTAAAGGGCAAGTAACATGAGGGTTTGCATGGCCAATTTGTTCTCGGTATGTTTGGTTCTGGCAACATTTATGGGCTTACTATTTCATCGGTATTGGCAACTTTACTAGCATTGGATAGTAAAAATATTATAAATCGAGATAACACTTTATTTCAGAAGCGTGTAGGGCAGAGTTGCCGAGAAAAATGGCCAGAAAAAGCGTTCATATGACTCTGCTTTAAGTCACACTCAGATCGGTATCAGCCGCTCCTATGGTGTACAGGGGGGCCATATTCACCAAGTTTCTGAAGGACATTGCAATGAACTTTTGAGTTCAAAACAATACCGGTAACTAATTTGATATAAGATACCTAATCTAACGTATTCTCACTTATCCTACCTTACCCTAATAGTTCAATTAACCTATCTCCATATGATTAAATATATACTAATTTTCCCACACCTCAATTCCTTTTATCTCGTATACCTTAACCTACAATCACTTCACTCAATTAAGAGAAAATTAACTCCCCTCACCCGGCCTAACCTCACTTCCTAACCTAAAATCAATTTACCTAACTTAACCTCACCTAATCATAACTCGATTCCTCACATACAGTATGACACACTTAACTCCGTGTCATCTAACTTCATGTCACCTAACTTAAGATTGTGCCACCTTATCCCACATAACCTATCCTAGCCCTATGTCATGTAACTTAACTTCTTGTAACCTAGCCTAACGCCATGCCAGCTAACTAATTCCATGCCTCCTGGCCTAACCCCATACAACCTAACCCAACCCCATGTTTCGTAGCCTAACGTCACTATGTCATCGAACTTATACCCATGTCTACTAGGCTAACCCAATGGCTCCACACCTAGGGTAATTAGGATAGGTCAGTTTATCGAATATCAAGGGAGCGCGATCATGCCAACTAAGTGCACCTAATTTAAATTAATTACCCAAAGTTCTAAGCTGATCTAAATTTATCGTAAATAATAATTAGCTTTAGTTAAGTTAAATTATAATTTGTTTTATTTAAGTTAGGTTGGCTTAGTTAGATAAAGTGGGTGCATACAACGTAACTTGACCTTACTCTACGACACTTGAATTCGTAACATGGACCAAGCTACCAAATTGGTTTACTTATGAAAATTTAAGCTAAAATAAAGTGAGCCTATTTATCCTAGGATACGCAAGTGCCAAGTCCTGCATAGACTAGGGGAGCATGCAGCGCGGGAACCTTGGCACCAACAAAAACTAGATCTTGGCTGGTGTTGCTAGCTTCCCGCTTATTATAATTCTCGTTAGGCGGAGAAAAACTAGATTATCTGGCAGGCAAGTTGACCGTTGAAACAGAGAGATATAATATACTAGAAAAGATATATCTAGGGCCAAGATTACGTAATTCAGAAGCACAAACATGGATATACAGCAACGTCGAATCCGTAGAACGCCCGTAGTTTGACATTTAGCGGGTAGCCAAGTGGGGTGCGAAAAACGAATTGTCCAGCTTTCTTTAGATGCCCACACTTGGTTTGCTCGATCGGGGGGCGTGGCGGGAGTGTGTGTGTGGAAGGGAGGAGGGGGGGGGGGGGGGGGGAGAGGCATGTCCCCCAAAAGCATGTTTGTGGCGAATTTATAATATAATTTTTCTCGCAGATTCATTCAGCAAGTATGTTCTGGCAATTTTTGTATAAGACACCTGCCTCCTTCAGTTTAGTTGCCGATATCAGTGCAAAATATGTCACGAGATGTTACCAGAATAAAGTTGTCGGTGAGAAGTTGCAGTAAAAAATATGGTCCTTGTGATTCCCGCTTTACTCGTAGCCTACAAGCAAGGCAGCGCGCGAGACAGCAAGCACATGCCCACTCCCACCAGCCGTCCTTGGCGCTGGACACGGGGGTATATAAGCTTGTGGACGACGATGAAAGGGCACAGTACGACTCGAGGTCCACTATTCGTCTAAGAAATCATCATGAGGGCTTTGGTAAATATAACTAAAGAACTTAGTAACTTTATTCATGTTAAACGTATCGCAAACTATCAGGAACCGTTTCATCTGTCGCTGTAGATAAATTACACAGTATCGTGGATTGCTTGATCAGTCATAGCAGAAATGCAACAAAATATCGTGGATTATATAATCATTGTAGAAATATTATTATAGAACAAATCACTAAAACATGTATCATATTAAGATTACACATACCAAATTCTCGCAACCGCATGATACTATTTTGTGTGCTATTTATTACGGATTAAATTACAATAACCTTTACCAAATATCAGTGAATAATCAAAGAATTACCTAAACTATCCAAGACAAATGGTATCTGGTTTGAAACTCTAGCTTTTAAATATTGAAGCAAAGGTTATGCATACAAAGGTTCCGCCATATTCCCGTAAATGTCAACCCCTGAATATGATATACTCCACGGTAAATAATCATTAATGGAGCTCAGACGCTATTGTGCAGCATAATTTACTGGTTCGGCTCAATGGTTTAAGGATGGGGTTTAGTTTGCTCTTTAAACCTCCATCAAGCTTAACAAAAAACACCCACAAGACCCCCCTTCGATATAAATGTGTACATTTTCGGTAGAAAAATGTCCCGGCCGAAGGCCGATTCCTCTTCAAATTCCTCTTCAAATACAGGCTCGCTATCGCTCACCAGGAAAATATCGACACCTAAATGGGACGAAAGATCTTAATATTGACAAAGAAATGGGGCAAAAGTTCTGAAAATCGCCAAACTAATGGGCGAATGTTTTGAAATCTCATAACTAATAGCACTAAAAATGAGGGAGGAGGAGGACTCGAAAAACCAACTGCCTCTCCTTAATTGTTATGGTGAATATATATACTTTATCAGTAACCTATCATTCAGAAAAAATCAGTATGACCATAATTATGGATGTCTAATTTGACTCCTATGGAATTAATTATATAAAGGCGACTTCATAAATTAGTCTGGTAATCCTTCGAGTTTGACTGGTTCATCCTAAGCTGAATAAAATTAAATATATTTTGCAAATTTATAGTACAGAAAGGTAGTCTGACGATCCTGACTATCTAAATTTACGAATTCAATCATCAGAAGTATATTTCCTTCATGCTAATAAAAATAGTAATTATACGTTCATCATCCAAGCAAGATAATGAGGAACTTTTTATCTCATCATTATTTAAAACAATTATAGGTCGAAATGTGTGCTTATGTATCAGGAGTGCATATTGATCATTAATCAGGGAATATATCATCAATGAAGTTAAATTATCTAAACACAAACAAAAACAAAAAAACTGGAAATATTAGTTAAACTGTACAACATTTGACTGCAATATTGACTAACCAGTATGACATATTGAGTTACTTATGATATGATTTTGTTTCATATATATTAGTAATTTTTAATAGTAAACTTCTGTTTTCATATCGAAAGCCGTTTTTGCCGAGATGCTTGTATTTTCCCTCAATAGTTCCCACAATTCTGTACTCCAAATTGTCATTCACATAACAATATATTAGGCTAAAATTGAGTACATTAAAGTACTATAAATAGCATTAGCTAAATGTTTCCTAACCCCTTCAGCATCATGACGCCTTTTTACCTTTGATTCTGGTTAACATTATATGATTTTATGCAGCTTAAGAAGGACCTGTGTTACTAAGAGGGTTTATTGAGATCGTATTTACCCCTTTGAGTCGCATTGGTAGATTACAAACTAAAGAATATCGTCTAATGGTAGCCAGAATACAATGAAAATTACGCCATGGTGGTGAAGGGGTTAAGGGGGTTATTAGTTTGCTCCATAGACCTCTTTCAAGCTCAACAAAATACCCTCAAGATCAGCGGTTCCCAAACTTTTCCAGTACGTGACCCCTTTCAGTAGTACCAAACCTACCATAACCCCCACCTTTATAAGCCTTCCGAAAAAATATTAATTTCCAATGGCGCAGATACATTTTAAAGTTTAATCACAGCAGAGAGAGCAATAACAACATCTGCAAAACAAAATATCAAGCATTAGGAACGTAAATAGTCGTACGACAAAACCTAAATATCAAAACAAACAAAAATCCCTAAATATCATAACAAATTTCCTCAAAATCTTGGACCCTCCATGACCCCCAGAAAAAGGCTCATGACCCATTTGGGGGTCATGACCCGCAGTTTGGGAACCGCTGCTCAAGATCCTCCTTCGAGATAAATTTGTTCATATTTCAGTAGAAAATGCTTTGGCTGAAAGCCGGTTCCTTCTCAAATACAGTCTCACTATCACTCACCAGGTTAAACCGACACCTAAATGCCACGAACGGTTTTATTACTGGCAAAGACATGGGTCGAAAGGTCGTAAAATTGCCAAACAATTGAGAGAACGTCTTAAATTCTCAGAATTAATGGGATTAAACATGAGGGAAAAGAGGGTCCAAAGAGGAAAAATATAACAAATCAAAACTGGTGTACAGGGATCGTCTGTGATAATACTCCAAGTACTGATACCGTACTCACAGACTTCCGGTAGTCTATATGTGCTTACCTGGCGAGGAATTAAATTGTATTTAGCAATTACATTTGTATATATATTATTATATACATGAACATATATGAACATTTGGCAATAATATAATGCAGAGACAGCAGTTTCATATTTTGTCATTAAGTATCGAAAAATCAATTGCTAGGAAACAACACATTTCAACATATTAAAAATAAAAAAATAAATATAAATGGTGTATTCCCTAGGTTGTTATGGCAGTGCTGGGCGCCAGTGTGGCGTTCCCTTTCGTCCAGGACGCTTCAGGACTGGCCGCGTTGCAGGCCTATGTACAACCAGACCCTGCAGTACAACCTAAGTGGTACGGACCTCTGGCTTCACTGGTCCCTGCTGGTGTTCCAGGATCATCAGCATATGTGGCCGACACCGCTGACGTGAATGGTGCTCGTAACGCTTTCTTCAACACTTACAAGGCCCAACTAGCTGCCACCCGCCCCAAGGACCCTTCAACCTACAACCAATACTACAACCCTTACTCCCCTAGCTATTCATCCTACGAACCCCAGCAGCCTAAGTGGACCGGTCCCTTAGCCTCAAAGGTCCCTGCCGGTCTCCCCGGGTCCAGCCCCATTGTGGCTGACACCCCTTCAGTCAGGGCCGCTAAGGCTTCCTTCTACAACAGCTATACCAGGGCTCTTAAGGCTACCCTTCCATCTCCTTATTAGAATGTCGTACTGTCCATATTTTATTCATTTCAAACAAAAGCACAATTAATTAAAAGTTCAATGCCATGACGAATAAACGTTATCGTAATTAATACAATTATTTCCTTCGCATCCTTACTGTCTGCATTATTATTTACAAAACAGTTGTCATTGTCTAGGCTAAGAAAGAATAAGTAATTTCCTCTAAATTATTACTGTTATGCCATTTGGCGATATTGGTCATTTTGTCTATTCACAAATTAGATGTCGACAACACTATGTTTCATAGAATGTTTTGAATTGGGCCTATGTGTATACAGGAATATTGCACTTCTGTATATAACTATTGCCTACAGGTATATATTATAATCTAAATTGATGTGGTAGTGTAACATAATTGAATTACCAATGCAAACAGAAACAGAGGTAAATTGAGGTCGTTCAAAGACTATGTATCGTAAAATACCTCAAAGAATAATAAATTACTCTATGAACACACATGCTACTATTTAAACCCTATTTGCAGTAGGTCTACAGGTACCCAGGTTCAGTATAAACAGGAGGCTATATAGGCCAGTACAATTAAGTAGCCTAAGAAACGATAGGAGTACCTTGATGAACCTTGATGACCTACCGATCTTTAACCGGTAGTCCAAATATTAATACTTAGCATTAATACATACATACTTGTAAAAAATAAATACAAAAATAATCGACTATTGGAGTAGGTTATAATATATATATATATATATATATATATATATATATATAAGAGAAACAGGAGGATAAGGGCAACGACCGTATTCATCTTGGTAGCTTTATTCAATATTTCGGACTATCTTGGTCCATCATCAGGCTTGGATATAAAATAATTTATTTTTAGGACCGGTATCCAAGCCTGATGATGGACCAAGATAGTCCGAAATATTGAATAAAGCTACCAAGATGAATACGGTCGTTGCCCTTATCCTCCTGTTTATCTTAAAAATACGGTACCCTAGCGGCCAACCCACCACTACCACTGTTCTAAATATATATATACATGTGTATAGCTTATGTAAAAATAAACCTGGCACAGATGTGTATAAACTACATAAAGGGTTAGTACAGTGTTAAGTGGGAGGTAGTCCCGACCAAAATATATACTCCCCCCCCCCCCCCCCTCCCTTAAGTATCGAGTCATAATATCTCTTTCTAGAATGCACACACAATATTTTTGGTGAACTACTGAATTCGACTGTACATTACTAATCATCTGTGGTATTGCCTTTGACATAACATTCCTTAGACAAAAAGATGAGGATATATTACGGAGAAATAAGCAACGAAGAAAATAGTTAAGGGGGGATGAGCTCATTTATTTTATAGTTTACTTATCTTTCTATATATTTGTTTGTTCCTTCCTAGACCTCCATCAAGCTTTAACAAATACCCCTAGACCCCCTTTCAAGATATGTTTGTAAATTTTTCGATATAAAAATGTTTCGGCCAAAGGCCGGTTCCTCTCAAAATTACAGGATCGCTATCGCTCGCCAGGAAAACTATCGACACGTAAATGGCACGAAAGGCCTTGATACCGGTAAAGAAATGGGACGAAAGGTATTAAAATCGGTATAAAAAAGGGGGCGAATGTCGTAAAATCTCAAAATTAATGGGGTTGAACACGAGGGAGAAGGGGGACCTGAACAACGGCCCCTTAAGGGAATATACATACCAGGTTGTGAGGCTGGCAAGAACGAAGACAATTAGAATAATATATTTGGCCAGGTTACTCGTATAATTAAAAGTTACAATCTAGCAATGTTGCTAGATTTTCACTTAAGGGGAGATGGGTCGTTTTTCTAGACCCACTTCTCCCTCATGTTTAGCCCCATTAGTTTTCATTTTTTTTTTCTATGTGATTGAGGGAGGCAAAAGGCATAACTGCCTATAGCGAGTGTCTCCCCCATAGTTGAAAGAGTGACAGGGCCAAAATCAAGGGACGTTCGAGCCAAAATGCCTGGACACACGGAGTTTGAAGCAATTTAAGTCATAGGAAGAGGGAAAGACTGATTCTGGGAGAGAGTTCCAGAGCTCAGCTGTTGAGTAGAAGAAAGTTTGAGAGTAACGTTTCACTCTTGGGTTGGAGAGTTGCACAGAGTAGGGGTGGGATTGAGTTGCAAGACGGGTACCATGTGCCCTACGTAAAGGAGGTGGTATGCACTGGGATAGCTCTGAGGAACACTGATTATTATAGTAGCGATAGAATAGCGAGAGAGATGCAACATTGCGGCGGAGAGAGAGAGATTGCAGAGAGTTGGTGAGTGGACGGGAGTTAATGATACGAAAGGCCTTCCTTTCAACTTTGTCTACGAGAGCGGTGTGAGAGGAACCTCCCCACACATGTGAACAATACTCAATACAAGGGCGCACTATGCCCCTGTACAGAGCAAGAAGCTGTGCAGGGGAAAAGAACCCCCTAAGGCGGTTGAGGACACCCAGCTTCTGGGAGGCTGTCTTAGCAAGACTGGTAATATGGTCCTTCCAAATGAGAGCAGAAGAAAAAGAGACACCAAGAATATTGAGAGAAGATGAAGGGTTGATTTTTGTATTGTTAAAGAATAAGGGATAGTCCGCTGGGAGATCCTGACGGGTAGATAAATGGAGAAATTGGGTTTTGGAAGCATTAAAGTTAACAAGGTTTTCTCTGCCCCAATTGGAAATAGTATTTAGATCAGAATTTAAGAGTTCTATGGCTTCATTACGTTTGTCGTTGAGGGATTGCTGGCTGGGGCGTTCTGAAAAACTAATGGAGTAGTGTAAGGTTAAGTCGTCTGCGTATGAATGGATGGGAATTAAGGTACAGTTAAGGAGATCATTTATAAAAATTAGAAAGAGAATAGGAGATAGGACAGAGCCCTGAGGAACACCGGAGTTTATAGGGTGAGGAAGTGAACAATGGCCGTCCACAACCGCGGCTATGGAACGGCCGGAAAGGAAATTAGAGACAAAGGCACAGATGGAGGGATAGAAACCGAAGGAGGGTAGTTTAGAAATTAAAGATTTATGCCAGACTCTATCGAAGGCTTTCGATATGTCTAGTGCAATAGAAAAAGTCTCACCGAAGTCCCGAAAGGAGGATGACCAAGAGTTAGTAAGATATGAAAGAAGATCACCAGTAGAGCGACCCTTAAGGAAGCCATACTGGCGATCTGAGAGCAGATTATGAGAAGAGAAATGCTTAAGAAATTTGGAAGCAAGAATAGTTTCAAAAACTTTAGAAAGACACGAGATAAGAGCAATTGGACGATAGTTGGAGGGTTGAGAGCGGTCACCCTTCTTTGGGACAGGTTGAATGTGAGCAAACTTCCAGCATGAAGGGAAGACGTTAGAGGATAGACAGAGACGAAAGAGTTTGACTAGGCAGGGAGTCAGCACGGAAGCACAGTTTTTGAGAACAACAGGAGGAACACTGTCCGGACCGTACACCTTATTAGTGTTAAGCCCAGAGAGGGTAGAAAGTACATCTTTAGAAGAGATTAGGATATTAGGCATAAGTAAGAGAGAGGAGGGCGGAGACGGAGGAATAGCACCGGAATCATCCATGGTGGAGTTTCTAGCAAAAGTTTGAGCGAAGAGTTTAGCTTTGTTAGTGGAAGAAGTGATGGTTGTGCCATCAGAGTGGGAAAGGGGAGGGAAAGACGAGGAAGAGAAATTGTTGGAGAGGTTTTTGGCTAGATGCCAGAAAGCTTGGGAAGAGCTGGAGTTGGATAGTTCAGTGCATTTATTATTGATGAAAGAGTGTTTGGCAAGTCGAAGGACAGATTTGGCTTGATTCCGGGCAGAAACATATGAAGAATGAGAGTCTTGAGTTTTAAGGCGTCGGTACCGTTTGAATGCTTCCTCCTTATTGCGGACAGCAGTAGAACAGGCGTGAGTAAACCAAGATTTTTTAGCATTAGACTGAGAGAAAGAGAATGGAATGTATGCTTCCATGCCCGATAGGATTACCTCGGTAATGCGTTCAGCACTCTCCGAGGGTCCTCGGCCATGGAAGCAGAAATCATTCCATGGGAAATCAAAGAAGTACTGCCGAAGAGCCTCCCAGTCGGCAGCGCCAAAGTGCCACAAGCGCCGCCGGCTAGGAGGATCGGGTGGCTGTACTGGAGAGATAGGACAGGTGACAGAGATAAGTTTATGGTTGGAGGAGCCCAAAGGAGAGAAAAGATCGACAGTATAAGAAGAAGAGTTAGAAGTTAAAAACAGGTCAAGAATGTTGGGCCGATCTCCGATGCGATCCGGGATACGGGTGGGTTGCTGAACTAACTGCTCTAGGTCATTTAGGATAGCAAAGACGTAGGCTTGTTCACCAGGTGGATCAGTAGTGTGAGAGGAGAGCCATTGCCGGTGGTGAACGTTGAAATCTCCTAAGATGGAGATTTCTGAGAAAGGAGAAATGGATAGAATGTGTTCCACTGTAGAGTTTAGATAGTCAAAGAATTTGGGAAAGTTGGTAGAGTTAGGGGAAAGATAGACAGCACAGAAATATTTAGTAAGAGAATGACAGGAAAGTTTGAGCCATAAAGTTGAGAATTCAGAGGAGTCGAAATCGGGAACACGAGAGCAAGTGAGTTTGTTGTGCACATATGCACAACATCCGCCTTTGGCTTTGAAACTAGGATAGAGAAAGTAGGAGGATACAGAGAAGGGGTTGCTGGATGTTGCTACAGACAACTGAGTTTCGGTGAGGAAGAGAAGATCAGGTTTGTAGGAGGAAAGATGGTGCTCTACAGAGTGAAAGTTAGAGGAAAGTCCGTGAATGTTGCAGATGTTAATAGAAAGAGTAACAGGCCGAGGTCCAGGTAATTGTGTGGGGTCGTCAGGGGATGGTCGGTCGGGTGAGGGGGCATTTATGGTCCACCCCCCCTACCCCCCCCCCCCCCCCCCCCCCACCCCCGGGGACTCCGAGGCTGAGCTAGAATTCATCATTTTGTTTTTTGTGAATTTTGGTGTGGAGGAATGAAGTGTGGTGTGCATGTTTAGTGTAGTGAAGTGGATAGGAGGAGGAGGTGTTTGTGAGAGCTAGCTGGATTGCTCTCAGTGTAAATGAGGCACAAAGAAAATCAGTAAGAGAGGCCAAGCAAATGAAACAGGAGTTCCAGCGACTCTTTATCACATGCCTATAACCTCACCTGGGTCTAGCCCTGATCGATTGGTGCCTACAATCTCCCCAATCTAAGATGTTTTTTGCCTCACTAGTTTGTCCATTTTAAGACCTTTCGCCCCCTTTTTCTGTCAATATGCGACTTTTCGTGCTATTTAGGAGTTTTTATTTCCTGGAGAACGATAGTGAGCATGTAATTTTGGAAGAACCGGCCTTTGGCCGGGACATTTAATACCGAAAAATGTACAAATTAATCTAGAAGGGTGATCTAATGGATGTGTTTTAAGTTTGATGGATGTCTAGGGAGGAAACTAGAAAAATTAAGAATAAATGAAAAAATCGACCAAAAAGTTAACCATCCCATAACCATAGGTTTCTCTTCTGGTCCTTTTCTCCCACATGCTTAGCTCCATTAGTTTTGAGATTTTAAGACGTTCGCCTTACTAGTTTGGCAATTTTATTACCTTTCCCACCCATATATCAATTTTAAGATCTTTCGTGCCATTTAGGTGTTTATTTGAATAAGCTACTATACATAATACTGGTATAATACTTATTGGTAATTATGTTACCCTATAGATTTGTTGTGTTAAGTGTGAGTATTTGTTGTGTTAAGTGTGAGTATTTGTTGTGTTAAGTGTGAGTATTTAACCCTTTCTTGATCCGATTACGCATATATTTTCTGTTTTCTGGCGTTTAGGAGTGGCCGTTTAGGAGTGTGGCCGTTTAGGAATGTGGCCGTTTAGGAGTGTGGCCGTTAAGGAGTGTGGCCGTTAAGGAGTGTGGCCGTTTAGGAGTGTGGCCGTTTAGGAGTGTGGCTTTGTAGGAGTGTGGCTTTGTAGGAGTGTGGCCGTTTAGGAGTGTGGCTGTTTAGGAGTGTGGCTGTTTAGGAGTGTGGCTGTTTAGGAGTGTGCCCATTTAGGAGTGTGGCTGTTTAGGAGTGTGCTCATTTAGGAGTGTGGCTGTTTAGGAGTGTGGCTGTTTAGGAGTGTGCCCATTTAGGAGTGTGCCCGTTTAGGAGTGTGCCCATTTAGGAGTGTGCCCGTTTAGGAGTGTGCCCATTTAGGAGTGTGGCCGTTTAGGAGTGGACCCATTTAGGAGTGTGGCCGTTTAGGAGTGTGGGGAGTGCGGCAATTTATGAGTGTGGCCATTTAGGAGTGTGGCCATTTAGGAGTGTGTCCGTTTAGGAGTGTGGTCGTTTAGGAGTGTGGCCGTTGGGTACAGGGGAGGGAGTGGACTAGCACCTACAGTATAACACACACACACGGCAGCAGGACCTACAGCGCCATAATAGCCTTGAGTTACCGTAAGGGGGTTAAGGGGGCCCACCTATTTGTTTTTCTCTCTCTCCCTCTCTATCTCTGGGTTGTGTTAATTCGGTCCCATTCAGCCTACTGTTTTAAGACGTTTATCCCCATCCAGGTGTCTATTTTGTACTGGTGAGCGGTAGCGAGCGAGCATATTTTTTATAATGATATTGTCAGTAGGCTAAAATTGTACATTTTATTTGTCGATAGAAAAATGTGTCCGGCTAAGCCGGATTTCTCCATACAATGCTGGCTCGCTATCACTCGCCAGGAATAAATCGACACTGATATGGGGATAAACGTCTTAAAACAGTAGGCTGAATGGGGCCGAATGGATAGAAGCCAGAGAAAGAAAGAAAGGGAGAGAACAAAAGCAGGTCACCCCCCTTAATTATAGGACGAGGCTGACATTTCCAGCGGGACTAAATACAGGAAAGTTGATAGGGGCATGAGTGACACTAGGATTAAAGGGGAGGTTTGCTGGAACCCCTTCTCCCTCATGTTTTGTCCCAATAGTTTTGAGATTCTAAGACACTCGTCCCATTAGCTTGGCGATAACAAGACCCTTCGTGCCATTCAAGTATCGATTGTTTTTTTCCTGGCAAGCGATAGCGAGTCTGCAGTTTAGGAGGAATCTGCCTTCGGCCGGAGCAATTTTCTACCGAAAAATTAACAGCTATATGACGAAGGAGGTCTTGGAGGTATTTCTTTTTATAGCTTGGAGCTCTAGGGAGGAAAACAAAAATAACACTAATAATACAAATAACAAGTAAAAAAAAAAAAAAAAAAAAATGCAAGAGGGTAAGGGAAGTCTGAAGTTAATAATAAGAGGAGATCAATTAATAAAGTAACTGACTAAGTTAACATGGATCATAACATAATAATTATACTGTAATACTGTTTATACTGCTTGTCAAAGGGGTAAAATGCTCTTTAAAATCGTAGTACACAATATATCACGATGGAAATGACCAACAAACTATTGCTACTATATTCTATGCATCCAACCATTATATCAAAACTCCTGGGCAAGCAGGGATGACTTCTACAACCCAACAAAACGTATGATACTTGAACAAAATATTGGTTTGTATTCAATATTTTCTTAAGAGGAGATGGCCCCCTTCCTCTCAGTTTAACGCCATTAGTTTTCAGATTTTAAGATGTTCGGGCCATTAGCTTGGCGGTTTTAAGAACTTTTGACTAATTTGTTGTCAATATTAAGACCTTTCGTACAATTTAGCTATCGATTGTTTTCCAGGCGAGCGATAGCAATCCTGTAATATAGTGGTAACCGGCCTACGGCCTGGGACATTTTTCTATCGAAAAATGTACATATTTATTTTAAAGGGGAGTCCTGGGATTTTTTTTTTTTTTTGTTTTGGGTACGTTTGATGGAGGGCTAGGGAAGAAACTTGAAAAAACAAAAAAATACAAAATGTAATTATATAAGCAAATACATACACCCACCAACCCTTAATATCATGTTTCTTGTTGTTGTTGTTGTTGTTGTTGTTGTTGTTTCCTTATCTATGAACCCGCCTATACTGTCTAACCTATGTTATCCTATACCGTATACAGCCGTATTCATAAGGGGTTTTCTGTGTGCTATTTTGCTCCCTAGACCTCCATAAATAATCCCCCAAGACCTCCATAAATATTCCCCCAAGACCTCCATAAATAATCCCCCAAGATCTCCATAAATAATCCCCCAAGACCTATCCCCTATCGTGATAAATTTGTAAATTTTTTGGTAGAAAATGTCCCGGCCGAAGGACGGGACATAAAGGAGAAGGGGGTCGAGAAAAAAAAATCCCCTTATTTACCGTAGCATTAGCCTACTTACCACAAACTAAGAGTGGCTGTATACTGAAAAAAAAAAAAAAAAAAACCCACACTCCGTATATATATGAACATAAGGCAACACCATTATGTCATGGGTAGATCACCAATGAAAATGGTCTTAGCAAAGTAATACATGATAATTTGACCAACACTAAGATACCCACTTTTGCATCAATAACTCAAAGATATTCTTATTGTTTTGGTGGTTAGAGCAGCTATTATGTTGTTCTTGGTCGAATATAATATAATATAATAATAATAGTTCTTTAAGATTGCCGACTAAAGTTAGCCCAATATGGCCGATTAAGCATATTTCCGTTAGGATCGTGGAATACCAAACCCCCATCTCCTTGCTCAAAGTGGACGGTAACGACTCATGGCCTGTGAAAAGCTTTTTAATGCACCGAACGGGTGCGCAATCCTGGGCGCTCCGGGTGAAAGTCCAAGATGTAAGTCCCTGCATCAGCGAGTCGATAATTGTAATTGCCACTACTCTAGTATTCACCCATTAATACTGAGGTTTCCTTTTATACCTACTGGTTATAAGGCACACTCGGATGCCATAGTTTCTACCCCTCTCATAACAATTCGTGGACTTACCTATTTCTAATTGTGGATGTAAATCTCTGGACACGAATTTACATATATAATTTTCAAAACATCAACTACAAAACTGTATATACTATTTATTAAAAAGCAAGTTCTGTCCAAAAATCAATCCAGCTAGTTATAATTACATAACGAAAACCATAGGGGTCCACACATGTTTAAGAGTGAGCTAGAGACTATGGCATCCGAGTATATCTATCCTTTGCTTATATACGTAATATATTATAAATAGTAGATCAATGAATGAACATACAGGATACAATATGATGTCAGTTGGCCTTTAAGGGGGCAGGATTTATTTATTGGGCGATGTATTTATTAATATATATTTATATTATATATTTATTTATTCTATTATTTGTTTTAGTTTCCTCCCTAGACCTCCATAAAGCTTCACAAACATTCCCAAGATCCCCCTTCTACTGTAGATACATTTGTACTTTTTTCGAGATAAAAATGTCCCGACCGAAGGCCGATTCCTCCTAAATTATGGGCTCGCTACCTCTCGCCACAAAAATATAGACAACTAAATGGCACGAAAGTCTTAAAATTGACAATGAAATTGGGCGAAAGGTCTTAAAATTGCCAAACTAATGGTCCGAACGTCTTAAAATCTGAACACTAATAGAGCTAAAGATGAGGGGGAAGGGGCGCCATAAAAAACAACCACACCCCTTTAGACTACATTAGGCTTGGTTGATAAAGTTGCTGCTATATGTACAGTGGAAAGCAGGAGTCCGGCGAAAACTTTGACAGTATCGAGAGAGAGAGAGAGAGAGAGAGAGAGAGAGAGAGAGAGAGAGAGAGAGAGAGAGAGAGAGAGAGAGAGAGAGAGAGAGAGAGAGAGAGAGAGAGAGAGAGAGAGAGAGAGAGAGAGAGAGAGAGTACAAAGGAGTACAAAGGAGTACAAAGGAAATCAAGCAACAACAGGTCTAGTGACCCTTCTAGGTTGCTTGTCCTCCAAAACACTGAGGATCAAGTGTCCAAACAGTGGTTTAGAGTGGGTAAGGGAACATTGGAAAGGGAACTACTGCCCTGCCACTAACGTGGCAGGACTAGGAAGTTAGTAGGGGACATATGGGTTAGTAACTGAGGGGAGGATAAAGTTATTCATTTACAAACGCAGTCAGTCGCGGGTTTGATGCGAGATATTTGTCTAGGCGGAATTTAAATGAATCAACGGTGCTGCAGTCTATAACGTCTCGGGGAAGCCCATTCCACAAGTTGACAACTCGATTGAAGAAGAAATTCTTAGATTCGTGCGAGTTAAAAGATTTACCAATAATTTTGCAACCGTTTCCCCGCGTGTAATTAGATTGGTCGATAGTGAAGTACTTACTACAGTTCATATTGTCGATGCCTTTGATGATTTTGAACACTTGAATTAAGTCGCCTCTTAATCTGCGCTGGGTTAAAGGAAATAGATTTAATTCTCTAAGACGCTCTTCGTATGGTTTGTTCTTTAGGCTAGGTATCATTTTGGTAACTCTACGTTGAACTCGTTCTAGCTTGTTTATATCTTTTTGGTAATAAGGGCACCAGGATTGAACGCAGTATTCCAGAAGAGGGCGGACTAAGGAATTGTAAAGGGTTAGGATAACTTCTTTGGATTTATGCTCAAATGACCTGCCTATAAAGCCAATTATTTTGTTTGCCTTCTTAACAACTTCTGAACATTGTTGACTCGGTTTTAGGTTACTCGATATTGTTACTCCCAGATCAGTTTCTCTGTTTACATTCTTAAGCCGAGTGCCATTCATCGAATAGTTTGCTTTCTCATTTAGGTATCCGACATGTAGTACTTTACATTTATCCGCATTGAAACTCATTTGCCAAATTTGGGCCCAACATGACAATTTATCTAGATTGTGTTGCATATCGTCAACTTGTTCTTTTGAGAGTACGCTATTTGCAATTTTTGTATCGTCAGCAAATTTTGAGATTGTGCAGGTGAGACCCTCATCTATGTCGTTGATGTAAATTAGAAAGAGAATTGGTCCTAGTACCGATCCCTGGGGTACCCCGCTACTTACATTGGTCCATTTAGATGCCTTACCGTTTATGACTACCCTTTGCTTTCTGTTGCTGAGCCAATTTTCTATCCATTTCAACACACCGTCTTGTATTCCATGCGCTTTTAGTTTTAGCAGTAAACGTTTGTGGGGAACTTTGTCAAAGGCCTTTTGAAAATCAAGGTATATAATATCTACAGCTTTACTCTCATCGTAGAGGTTGAGGACATCGTGGAAGAAGTCTAAGAGGTTTGTTAAACAGGAACGTTTTTTACGAAAGCCGTGTTGAGTATCTTTAAGTATGTTATTTTCCTCTAAGTGATTTACGAGTCTGTCTCGTATGACCGTTTCTAGCATTTTACATACAACTGAGGTTAAGCTAATTGGACGATAGTTACTGGGTAGGGATTTGCTGCCTTTTTTAAATATCGGTGTTACGTTGGCTAGCTTCCACTGATCAGGCATAGTTCCAGACTGCAAGGATTTATTGAATAGTAATGTCAGTGGTTTGGAGAGCTCATTCTTAGCTTCCTTTAGAACTCTAGGCGAGATTGTATCAGGTCCTGGCGTTTTATTTACCTTGAGTTTATCTAAACAATTCAATACTTCTCTTCTGTAACGGTGATATTGCTTAGAACATCTGAATTATCAATCTGAATCGGCGATGGTGTAGGGATATCACTGAGGTCTTCTGTTGTAAAAACTGATGCAAAGAAGGAATTGAGGGCATTACTCATTTGTACTTCGTCTTTGGTGTATTCTCCTTTTTCATCGACTAACGGTCCAACAGTTGAAGTAACTACTTTTTTCTTTCTGATATAACTATAGAATTCTTTCGGGTTTGTTTTACTTTGATTCGCAATATGTAACTCTAAGGTCTTTTTACTTTGCTTAATTAACTTTTTGGCTTTGCGTCGTAGCTCTACAAATTTCACCCGTTCTTCGTCATTTTGTGAGGATTTTAATCTATCATTAGCAAATTTTTTAGCAAGAGAGAGAGAGAGAGAGAGAGAGAGAGAGAGAGAGAGAGAGAGAGAGATTTTTATCCGGCACTTCTACGACGTAAAGCAAACAATACAAGTCACGAGCTGTTAGAAACCTGTTAATACGGCCAAGCGAAAGTGAAAGTGCCGGTGTCTTGACAGCGTAATGCATAAGTGCGCGGAATTTCGGAGTGAGTATCCTAGGTCGAGTCCTTGGAGTGTCACATGTGATTGGTGATTTCATTAATTGAGTTTAGAAGTAAAGTTGGTGGTTAAAAAAAAAAAAATATATATATATATTATATATATTAAATATACTGTATATATATATACAGTATATATATATATATATATATATATATATATATATATACTGTATATATATATATATATATATATATATATATATATATATATATATAAATCTTAAGGGGAGGTTTGGTTAGTCTGAACCCCCTTCTCCCTCATGCTTAGCCTCATTAGTTTTGAGATTTTAAGACGTTCGTACCATTACTTTGTCGATTTTTTATCTTTCGTCCCATTTCTTTATCAATCTCAAGACTGTTCGTGCCATACAGGTCGATATTTTCCTGGCGAGCGATAGCGAGCCAGAAATTTGGGAGGAACCGGCCTTTGGCTGAGACACTATTCTCCCAAAATTTGTACACATTTATCTTGAAGGGGGATCTTGGGGGAGGAAACTAAAAATATAATAAATATAGTATACTGTATATATATATAACTAATTTAATAAATAAACCATGCTCCCATAAATTGGCAATGTATTGAGCCAGACCGAACTATTGCTGTTGACTGTACGAACCGCCCAGCTCGGTTGCCAAAAATAACCTCTCCACCCCGCTGATTAATGTTTTTGTTTGTCCTGTTTGAACCATCACATTCTGCGGCCGGGAGACTGGTTGGCCGTGGTGGTGGTGGTGGAAGTGTTGCCAATTTAGCTACTTTCCCGCTAGATCTGAGGTATTTACTTCGATCTGGAGGCACATTTTGACAATTAGCGACGTGAATTCTGGCACTATTCGGAAAATTTGAGCCATTTGAGAGCGATATTGTAGAGATTGCGGTATTATTCTAGCGATTTTCAGTATTTAGTTACTATAGTTTATTCGCTGTAAGTAGGCGAAAAATCTTGATCTCTAATCTCTGTAACTCAATAACGACTCGAGTAATCGAGCTAATATGTCTACCATTTGGGAATAGTCAGTCAAGGAACAGATGTGGAAATGTATAACCAATTTGCTCTAGGACTTTTTGAGTTACAGAGGATATAGGTCATGATTTCTCGCCTACTTACAGTGAATAGACTATACTAACGGACCCGATTTGGTAACCCTGGGTGGTGATGCTTGGGCGAATAACGGGGGCGGGGCGGGGCGATGGGGAGGCCACTCGGGCTGAATATTTCCAAATATTAAGGGGGGATGGTTCACTTTTTCATCGATGTTTTCATGTTTTTATTATTTTTTCTAGTTTCCTCCCTAGACCACAATCAAACTTAAAACAACATCCATTAGATCCCCCTTCTAGATTAATTTGTATATTTTTCGGTAGAAAAAAGTCCCGGCCGAAGGCCGATTATTCCAAAATTACAGGCTAACTAACGTTCGCCAGGAATGAAAATCAACACCTAAGTAGAACAAAAGGTCTTAATATTGACAAGGAAATGGGAGGGAAGGTCTTAAAATCAATAAACTAATGGAGCAAACATCTTAAAATCTGAATAATAATGGGGCTAAAAATGGCTGGTGGTGCTTGGGCGAATAACGGGGCGGGGTGGGGCGATGGGGAGGCCACTCGGGCTGAATATAGAGAAACATTAACCGCTTCTGTACCGGCGACGTCTTTTTAAGTTTATTTTAGCTATATTTAGACTATTGTGTCCAGCTTAAGAAGGATCTGTGGAAGTTAGAAGGGTTGATTGAGGTAGTCCTGTAATTGCTAGAGATGGTTCCGAAACTGCATAACATAGTATAATAGTTGCCAGAATATAAAGAACAAAGACGTCGCCGGTACAGAAGGGGATAATATTTGAAAAAAAACAAAAAAACATGCCCAAATCAGCGTTTGTATGTATGTATGTTTATACTCTGGCACCTTCCCCAGTTTTCCTATTTTTTGTTTGTTTTATTATTATTATTTTATGGGGGTGGCTGACTCGAGACAGAGCCCGAACAGGGACATCACAGAATCAGAGTTTACCCTCATTCAATGTTCCAAGTTTATCAAATAGTTACGTACCGTACATAATATTTGTGCCGGCGATAATACTGTATACTTCTAAAGTCGGGGTTTATATAATTATATATTGCTAACAAGGTGCAGTTCCTATGTGCGATTCGGGATTCACATCTGCTGGTAACGATTCACATTAAAAACAAAAACAATAAAGTCGGGGAAAACAACAGCGAGCCGGGGTTTTTTTCATTTTATAATGTAGCGGTATATGAAGGAGACAAAAGGCAAAGCTACCCGTAACAAGAGTCCCCCCCCCCCCCCCCACCTCCCCGTGTTGAAGGAGTAAGAGAGCCAAATTCAAGGTACAATTAGGATAGAAACAAAAGGCTGGACACACGAAGTTTGAAGCACTTTACATCATAGGATGAGGGAACATAATAAGAGAGCTAGTTCCAGTCAATACTTGTTGAGTAGAAGAAAAATTGGGAAAATCGGCTCACTCTTGGGTTAGAGAGTTGGACAGAATAAAGGTGGGAATGTCTTGAAAGGCAAGTGCCTCCCACTCTCTGTAAAGGAGAAGGTATTCACTGAGAAAGCTTTGAAAAAAACTGATTATTGTAATAGTGGTGCAGCGTGTAGTGATAGGGATTAGTAAACGGCGGTGAATTGATGAACCTAATGCTTTTGACTCTACCCTTTCTAGAAGTGTGTTAAGGGTGCAACCTCCCCACATGTGTGAACAATACTCAATACATGGATGCACTGTGCCCCTGTACAGAGCAAGAAGCTGTGTTGGGTGAAACAAAACAGAAACTGTTGAGCACACCTAACTTCTGGGAAGCTGTTATAGCAAGTGTGGTAATATGATATTTTGAAGAAAGATCGGAAGTAAAAGAAACACCAAGAATATTGAGAGAAGATGAAGGGTTATGTATTGTTGAAGGGGGATAGTAAGGGATAGTCAGGTGTAAGATTGTGATGGGTAGATAGATAGCGAAATTGGGTTTTGGAAGCATTGAAAGTAACAAGACTCCCTCTGCCCCAATCGTAAATAGTTAATAGATCAGAAATAAGCATGCTATGACATCATTATAGGCATATAATGCCTTCTTAAAAATTGGTAAATTTTACAGACAAAATTACTCATATATTGACAAAACGTGTCACGAATGAAAAATATGCAAAATTTAATTTCCCTTCCTCATTGTGGTCTCAAATTTAATGTAACTTTAACCAATATCGTTATATTACAATTAAAAATAATTAACTCTAAAACTAAATACAACTCAATATCTTGAAAGCGATGAATCAGATTAAAAAAATGCATTGGATAAGAAAGATGCAAAATTAAATTTCCTTTCAAAAATGTGGTATCACATTTAACGTATCTAAAACAACATAAATAACAAAGACCCCCACAATCAAGAAAAGGAAAACCCCCGAGGAACATGGAATAAAACAAGTAGGAAAGCGCCCCAAGAACAAGGAGGAAGGAGAAACTAAACTAAAACCAACAATGAAGGAAACAGGAAGAACAAGAAAAGAAGTAACCAAGATGTCCCACGTTCCAGCTCCCCACATCATCAACCAAAGTATCGAGAAAAGGAAGAACAGAGCCAAATCACCCACGAAGAAGAAAAAAGTAGCAGCAGAAGAATTAGTAATAATAAAACCACGGGGAAATAATAATCAACAAAAGAGACAAAATAGCCGCCCCAATCATCATACAAAATGTGTCCCAGAAGAAGACAGAGGAGAAACTGAAATACAATCAACAACACCGAAGACGCAAGAAATAAAGAATAAACTAAAGCCGATGCCCCGTATCCCTTACCCAACATCGCCAATAAGAAGAACGAGAATCAGAATATACAAACCAGGACCGAAGATAAGGGCATCCGAGCATCAACAGCAACAAAAGACACACGCATGGCCAAACCACATGTACGAGATCCACCACCAGAATTCCACGAGTAATACCCGCACCAATATAACAACTAACATTACTTTCACGCACTCTACAAACAACAAACGAGATACCAGAATTGCCAATATTACACCAGAACTTCCAACAACACCAGGTAAGGACATTTCCCTAAAATCAACATCACAAGAAACGCACAAGGGGAAAATAATATTCAGCCAGAAGCAGAAGGGCCAACATCACCATCAGAACCCGTGCTACCGCCAGACGCTGCAGACGCTCTGTCAACGCTCTCACGATATCGATCATAATTTGAGTATTAACTACTCATCCTCTTCATTCTTGTGCATGAAAGGTGGTTAAGAGCACGTTTAACCATCCTGTAGCTTAGTAAGTAACACTGCACGATATTTCGCTGTGTATTGACTGATAAACTTTGTGTTTATCACAAGACTCCTGCTCGGACAGGGCGCCACTAGCGCCATCTATTGTTTTGTTTTGCTTTGTAAACAAACGCTCTCTTATTACTATTTTATATAAAATCGTAGCCCCTAATTTTACCCATTACCTACTGTAGTAAGTATCTATTTAACTGCCTTGTATGTAAGTAAAGCTTTGCATATTAATTTGCTAATAAACAATATTGTTTACTAACTAACCTGCCTACAGGGACTAACGCCGACGCCATTTTGTAAACAAACTTTTTTGGGGGATTATACATATTAAATTCCAGCAAATATTGTACCAAATTTAAGTGCATTCATCTATCTTTTCCCCCTAGATATATTCTTGACTTTTTCTCCTCAGACTGATTTTAATTTAAGCTAAGGGTGGTATTTGTACAAACTAACCTAGCCTAACCCAACCTGCCAAGCTTTTAACCTAACCCAAACCTAGCCTAGCCTATAGCCAGCCAATCTGTTTTATTATTAACTCTTGTAGATATTGTATTTAGTATCCTACTGTAGCTATACAGTATATATCTGTAATTTTAGTTGTTGCTTGCACGATCTTGTAATAACCTTTGACTGATACACTTTTTTATCTAAAAAGAGTAGGCTACTGCTTTACTAGGCTACAGCGACACCAGAGCCATCTGTTGACACGGTATATTAACCCCTTGTGTGCAGTCACACTTTATTTTTATATAATCTCTATTTGGTGAATTGTATATTTAGTTACATATTCTGTTATACATATATTTGTTTAAGGTTAGGTTATCACACCCGGTAGCCTATTTCTGCGAATTTCAATTTTATTATTTTCGGTTAGGCTATTCAACGCTGGTAGCCTATTATTGCGTATTTCAATTTAAAAAATAACTTTTGGTTAGGCTATCGCCCCTGGAAGCCTAATTCTGCGTATCTCAACATTTTTGTTTTCGGTTAGGCTATCACCCTTGATAACCTATTTCTGCGTATTTCAGCATATTTGTTTTCGGTTGAAGTGATTGAAGTGTTTTTAAAGTGAGTGAAGTGTTTTAAAGTGAGTGAAGTGTTTTTTAAGTGAGTGAAGTGATCTGAAGAAAGTGACTGTCACCATGCCTCGCGCTTGTGCGAACTGTGCCGGTAGGTTTGGTGAGTCCATGTTTGCTACTGTCGATCTTCAAGTCTGCCGGCTCTGCCAGCAACGAGAGAATTTTACAGTGAAATTAGATGAAGCCTACAACAAGATCAACGTCCTCACCATGAAGCTGGAATCACTCCAAGAGTTTGTAACACTCAACGTTGGAGTACCACAAACTTCAATTGTCACCGCAACTCCAGCAGCCACCAACGCCCCAACGTCAACTGCCAACAATTCAACGCCTACAGTAGCCACTTCAGCTGATGTTTCCGATACTCAAGATACAAATAGTGACTCTCTTTCCCCTCAAGACAACTTCCGTGTCGTGAGGAACAACGTTTGCCCCAAGACCAGGAAACACATACCGATTACCGAGTGTCAAAACCGTTTCCAGATACTCACAGACTCAGATGACGAAGAGGAAATAGAAGAAGTCCGGCTCGTGGGAGACTCGATGATACGTGGTCAGCTCACAGAGTTTTGCGCCAGGGCACCTAAGACCAGGAAGCGTTTTTGTATCCCTGGTGGTGGTGTGGACGACGTAGTTGCAGCAGTTGACGAAGTATCAAAGCTGGCCCCTGTTAATACAATGTACGTCATCCACGTTGGATCCAACGATGTACAGCGAACCCGGTCGGAAGATTTGCTTTTAAAGTACCAGCAGCTGATCAAGTCGTTTAAGGAGAAGTCATCAAGGATCATCGTCTCAGGAATCGTCCCCCGGCTCGGTCTAGAGAGCCGATTTTACAACATAGCCACCAGCACAAATCGTTGTCTAGCAAACCTCTGCAGGAAGGAGAACGTGGGATTCGTCGACACCTGGGAAAATTTCTACTACGATGACTATTTGTTTTCGGACGATGGAGTTCATCTGAACCAGGTGGGAGCAGCACGTTTTGGGCGTCTTCTCAACGATGCGGTGAAGGATTTTCGGAGAAGAAATCGACTCAGCACAGGACAACCAGGAAGGAGGACCGAAGACAGCGAGGACGGCAACCTACAAAGGAATTAAATACTAATCCGTCAAGAACCGCGAATTTGGATAAAGCTCCACCAACACGACCCAAATTCAAAACCGCCAGGGATAACGACCGAGGACCGAGGACAGCCATAAATGTAAATGTAGATCCGACCAGAACCAAAAATTCGATGAAAGAACGTTCTGTGAGTTCTAAAACCGCAACTTTAAAGGTTTTCTATGCAAACGCTCGTAGCATACGCAATAAATTTTCAGATTTAGAGGAACTAGTGTTTACAGAAAATTATGATGTGATTGGCATAACAGAATCTTGGCTCAATACAGAAGATAGAGACTTTTTAGCAGAGTATTCACTTCCCGGTAATGTATTGTTTGAGAACAGCCGAATAAATGAAAATGGAGGTGGCGTTTTATTTTATATCAAAGAAAGTCTTAACCCGACCCTCGTGTCAAAACCTCAAATTGTGAACGTCGACACATCTTTTGTGCTAATAAAGAATAATAAAGGTACAAAAATAATACTTGCGTTAATATACAGACCTCCAGCTCAATCAGTGCAAACTGACCGAGAAATTTACGAACAAATTGCAGATGTAAGTAACTCACAAGATACCGTAATTTTTGGCGACTTTAATTTACCTGTGACCAAGTGGGACGATACTCTTACTTCACACTCCGGACATGACTTGTATACGAACTTGCAAGAGAGTTCGCTTTATCAATTTGTTCGAACGCCGACCCGTGGTAATAACGTTCTTGACATTGTACTTGCAACAAAAGAAGAATTGATAGAGAATTTGAATGTTGGTGATGAATTCAGTAACAGCGACCATCGTACGATAACTTTCACTTTAAAGTTTACTAGTAACGAACCAAATAGTAGCATCGAAAAAGTCCCTAATTTCAAGAAAGCAAACTTCCATAAACTTAGAGCTATGTTTAAAGAAACTGACTGGAGCTTTTTAATTAACAATAACGACATAAATACATCTTGGAAGTTATTCGAAACCACTTACCTAAAAGCAGTGCAAGACTGCATACCATCGAAAATACGGCGTCCAGGCCATAATAATAAGCCCAAATGGTGGAATAAATATATTTCAAACTGCCTGCTTGCTAAAAAATTTGCTAATGATAGATTAAAATCCTCACAAAATGACGAAGAACGGGTGAAATTTGTAGAGCGACGACGCAAAGCCAAAAAGTTAATTAAGCAAAGTAAAAAGACCTTAGAGTTACATATTGCGAATCAAAGTAAAACAAACCCGAAAGAATTCTATAGTTACATCAGAAAGAAAAAAGTAGTTACTTCAACTGTTGGACCGTTAGTCGATGAAAATGGAGAATACACCAAAGATGAAGTACAAATGAGTAATGCCCTCAATACCTTCTTTGCATCAGTTTTTACAACAGAAGACCTCAGTGATATCCCTACACCATCGCCGATTCAGATTGATAATTCAGATGTTCTAAGCAATATCACCGTTACAGAGAGAGAAGTATTGAATTGTTTAGATAGACTCAAGGTAAATAAAACGCCAGGACCTGATACAATCTCGCCTAGAGTTCTAAAGGAAGCTAAGGATGAACTCTCCAAACCACTGACATTACTATTCAATAAATCCTTGCAGTCTGGAACTATGCCTGATCGGTGGAAGCTAGCCAACGTAACACCGATATTAAAAAAAAGGCAGCAAATCCCTACCCAGTAACTATCGTCCAATTAGCTTAACCTCAGTTGTATGTCAAGTGTTAGAAACGGTCATACGAGACAGACTCGTAAATCACTTAGAGGAAAATAACATACTTAAAGATACTCAACACGGCTTTCGTAAAAAACGTTCCTGTTTAACAAACCTCTTAGACTTCTTCCACGATATCCTCAACCTCTACGATGAGAGTAAAGCTGTAGATATTATATACCTTGATTTTCAAAAGGCCTTTGACAAAGTTCCCCACAAACGTTTACTGCTAAAACTAAAGCGCATGGAATACAAGACGGTGTGTTGAAATGGATAGAAAATTGGCTCAGCGACAGAAAGCAAAGAGTAGTCATAAACGGTAAGGCATCTAAATGGACCAATGTAAGTAGCGGGGTACCCCAGGGATCGGTACTAGGACCAATTCTCTTTCTAATTTACATCAACGACATAGATGAGGGTCTCACCTGTACAATCTCAAAATTTGCTGACGATACAAAAATTGCAAATAGCGTACTTTCAAAAGAACAAGTTGACGATATGCAACACAATCTAGATAAATTGTCACATTGGGCCCAAATTTGGCAAATGAGTTTCAATGCGGATAAATGTAAAGTACTACATGTCGGATACCTAAATGAGAAAGCAAACTATTCGATGAATGGCACTCAGCTTAAGAATGTAAACAGAGAAACCGATCTGGGAGTAACAATATCGAGTAACCTAAAACCGAGTCAACAATGTTAAGAAGTTGTTAAGAAAGCAAACAAAATAATTGGCTTTATAGGCAGGTCATTTGAGCATAAATCCAAAGAAGTTATCCTAACCCTTTACAATTCCTTAGTCCGCCCTCTTCTGGAATACTGCGTTCAATCCTGGTGCCCTTATTACCAAAAAGATATAAACAAGCTAGAATGAGTTCAACGTAGAGTTACCAAAATGATACCTAGCCTAAAGAACAAACCATACGAAGAGCGTCTTAGAGAATTAAATCTATTTCCTTTAACCCAGCGCAGATTAAGAGGTGACTTAATTCAAGTGTTCAAAATCATCAAAGGCATCGACAATATGAACTGTAGTAATTACTTCACTATCGACCAATCTAATTACACGGGGGGAAACGGTTGCAAAATTATTGGTAAATCTTTTAACTCGCACGAATCTAAGAATTTCTTCTTCAATCGAGTTGTCAACTTGTGGAATGGGCTTCCCCGAAACGTTATAGACTGCATCACCGTTGATTCATTTAAACTCCGCCTAGACAAATATCTCTCATCAAACCCGCGACTGACTGCGTTTGTAAATGAATAAGTTTATTTTATCCCCCCCTCAGTTACTAACCCATCTGTCCTCTACTAACTTCCTAATCCTGCCACGGACATTAGTTCCAGGGCAGTAATTCCCTTTCCAATGTTCCCTTACCCACTCTAAACCACTGTTTGGACACTTGATCCTCAGTGTTTTGGAGGACAAGCAACCTAGAAGAGTCACTAGATCTGTTGTTGCTTGATTTCCTTTGTACTCCTTTGTACTCCTTTGTAGAAGACAAGTTACTTACTCCCTACTTCCACCCAAAGGCCGACTCACCTGCCTGCAAATTTCTAAGGGGCCCTCCTAATCCCCTTAGATCCACCTCACCCGGACATATGACCTTGTGATCCCAGCATACCTACCCCAGGACAACTCAGCAAAAGTCGTCACTATCCCAATGAAACCTGAACAAGGCAAGCAATTCTAGGGCTTTCATAACACTAACATATTAGTGGTGAATAGTCCTAAAATGACCTCCCATACAAGTAACGATAAAAGGCATGCCCAATATTCTGAAAGGTCTGTAGGTGTCTTTTCCCTATTGAGGAATTGTTGTTATACATACCATGGTATTTTACTAACATTAAGGTTCACAATACGCTGCACCTTTAATAGTATAAGTATACTTTCCGGACCTGTCTGAAACTTACTTTTATTATTAAAACTGCACCTCCACAAACTATCAAAGGATACTTGGCATGTCAAGATCATTTGCATAGTCCAGGGCTCTGCGAGATACCTTAACCGGCACTCTGCATATAGAAGTCCTTAGTACATTTGTTCAATGACATGTTGTTGAACATTTGTAATTAAAAGGTTTATCACCGTCCCAAGTTCTTTGAACCTCTTACAACGGTCAATTGGTAGTCGAGAAATATAGTATTGGTCATGACCTTATTATTTACTCGCGTTAGCCCGATATGTTGTCTCTGTGCCATGGCATTGAGACAGTATATTAAAGACCCCACGCCAAGAGTACCTGAACAGACCTTCACCACCGATTAATATAACGGTCAGGACAGTTGAATAATTCTAGTTATATGCTAAACATTGTGACGCTCCTGCATAGTAGCCACGTGCGGGCATGCGCGAGTGTCGGCTGCCGAGCCGTTTAGAAACCGGCTGGCGGCAGCCGGCCGGCCGGCTTTTCCTTAGTATGTAGCCTACGACAGTGTAACTAATGTCTGGGATATTCTTATGTTGTTTCACAGCTTGAAGCTGCCCTTATTCTTAACCAACACATCTTAGTATATTTTATTCTCGATAGTTGATTGTTTCATTATAATACATAAGATGCATTGTAGTGAAGGAGAGAGAGAGAGCGAGCGAGCAGGGTGGGGGAGGTGAATGTTGCTTTTCCTCCTCCTCCCTCCTCCCTCCCGGAGGAGTTGTTCGCCCGCATGGTCTTTTCTCTCGGTTTTGATTGGCTGGTGGTTCCTGGCGCCTTCTGCAGGCCTGCTGCCGGGTGACGTAGCGGCCTGTGACTGGCTGACCACCGTGCCTTTGTGTGGGATCCTGGAGGGGTCCAGAGGAGCTATTCTCCTCAGAGCTCACCTCACTGTCGTACCCTTCGGACCCCCTTGATATCTATCCCTCTCAACCCCACTTAGAAACTTTCTCTCTTACTTTGTATACCTTCTTTCCACTACTTCACCAATCTATTTAATTATTCCATCCCCTTGATAGACCTTATATCTATTATTGTATTAACGACGAGCTCTCAGATAATTAGATAGGATTTTGGGACTTATGCAGAGATGTAATTGTTAATGAGACCTAGGAAGCTTTTTTGTTGTCTCATATTTGGTGGTTTCATGCTTGCTAGTGTGTTCTTGTGGCAGGTGAGCAGGGGCTAGACCGGAGGGGGGGCTTTTTGCGATCCTTTAAGTAAAGTCTGCTGGTGCGAGTCCTGTGGACCTGCACGACTTTACTAGGATACCCGTGGGAGTCTGGGGGCATTTTCTTGTCTGTGTGCCTGTGTGTCTAGTGTTGTGTTGTGTGAGGGCCCTTGCCTAGTCCACTCAGCACTGCGCTAGCATGCCTTGCGTTTGTTTTAGGGTCGCCAGGAGAGAGTCAGATACTTGGGATCTGAGTCTCTCAAGAGAGCACCCTTTCTATTAGAGAAATTTGGCGCACAGACTTGGGAACGTCCCTAGGCTAGAGCAGGTGGCTCAGCCCGGGTATCCGAAGCCTATATCCTTCCGGCTTGACCTCTGCCATCTGGGAGATTAACAGCTAGCGGTTTATTATATCTGTATGCTTGTTATTGTGCCACAGTTTACCGTCTTTGTGAGCATTGTGAGTCAGGGTGTGGCTTAGAGACTCTGTCCGAGCAGGCTTGCCTGACTAAGAGTGAGAAGCACACCTGTATGTGGTTATGTTGCGAGTTGCTGCCTTTATTTAATTATACCTATGCCATTATACACTGTAGGTCCTATCACTAGTATTTATTCCTGCTTATTAGTTAAGAGTTCTCTAAATCCGTAACATACTTTCTTTCCTAAGCATCAGATCCTACAGTAGCCGCATGCAGTTTAGAAACCTGCATCTTGTCTACCTGTACGATGTTTTGAGGACTGTTTGCTCTCACCTTCTTTCACGCAGGGGTGATTAGTTGTATTAATTAACGTAACGTTAAATGTACTTTCTTCTAGTTTGTTATTAAATTGTTTCTAAAATTTAATTCCGTTATCTATCTTTTCCTTGAAACTTTAAGTCAACTTAATTGTGTGATCTTTTATATAGCCTGCTTGACTATCAGCAGTCTATAGTGCGTGCACCCTGTAACCGAGTCATAGGATACCTTGTTGTCCAGGCAGGACTCTTGACGGTTTAGGGTGGTTTGTTGCCTGGGTTAATAGATAAGGGTTGGATCTAGCGTTTTCCGTTGTTGCTTGTTGCCGCATACCTAGTCCAATAGAAAGAGCCCAGTGTTTATATATCCCAGGACGTAACAAATGGCGACCTTGCATAGGATTTACTGAACAGAGGAATATAGTGGTCATTTGTTTTGAGATTCCTTATGATTAGAGGAATACAGTGGACATAGTTTTTTTTTGGAGCAACCAATATAACACATTAAAGACTTTAAATAACATTAGTATATACATACTTGCATAAGAGATAAGGCACATTCTATAACCGTGATAATTACTGCAATACACAAACATGTCTAATACATCAGAACACAGTGGTGGGTCAGTTCACGATATGGGCTCGGAGGGAGAAAGACCTATGGAGTGGCTAGTCGATAGCGAGGAGGGTGCTAGAAGATTTTTAGAGGTGCCCCTTACCGCTGCCAGGGTGTTGAAGCTGAATAAGTATGGCTTAAAGTGTGTGGCAGGTCTTCAGGGTCACCAGGGTTTAAGTGGCATGAGGAAAGATCAGCTGAGGACTTTGATATTGGGTTTAGAAGGGAGAGACCTGGGTGGAGAGGCGACTTGGGGCCCCGGTCCCCAGCCCCCCCTCCACTCTACCCCCATATCAAACGTCAGGGTGCGTGAATTTAGTACATACCCCCAAGTTGATGGTCAATGGCAGCGTGGAATTCAATCACAGGTACCCTCTCCATTAAATGCACCTTCCCCTCCTCAAGGGTTGACTCCAGATTTGTTGTTTCGGCTTGAGATGGCCAAGGTTGAGGCCGCCGAAAGACAGGTTAGAGTTCAGGTTGAGGCTGCCGAGAGACAGGCTAGTGTGCAGGCTGAGGCTGCTAGAGCTCAGGCTGAGGCTGCAGAGAGATCAGCTATACGAGAGGCTGAACTGCAGGCAGAGTCTACTAGGTATCGGGCTGACAGGGAGCTGGAGAGATCTCGAGTGGAGGTAACAGGGCGTAATATTGGGGAGGTAATAGACATCGGGACCAATCATTGTCGCACCTGCTTAAACTAGTTCCTGTGTTCGATGAATCATGTGTGACTGAGTTTTTTATGCGATTTGAGAAGAAGTGTCAGGAACACCAGTGGCCTCAGGAAAAGTGGGCAGCACTAGTTTCATCAAGACTTCTAGGAAAGGGGCTAAAAGCGTATGATGCACTACCTTTGGAGTCCTGTGTAGTTTATGATGAGCTAAAGAAGGCTGTGCTACGGGCCTATGAGTTACAACCAGAAACTTACCGCTTGAAGTTTCGGGGTGTTACTAAGGGCAAGGATAGTACCTTCCTAGAACACGCCCGGGACTTGTCTGATGCACTACGACATTGACTGCGTTTTGAGAGGGCAGCTACTTTTGAGGAGTTGAGTGAGCTGGTTCTCTTGGAGCAGTTCTTTAAGTGCACAGGCGGGGACTTAACATTAAATATAAAGGGAAAAAATCCTAGAACTCTCCATGAGGCAGCAGAAATGGCTGACCTCCGACTGTCATTAATTCGAGGGTGCGAAGCAGCAGCTAGGAGTGAGTCGGGTGCAAAGGATCGTACCCCTCCCCCTCCCAAGAATTTTGATACACATAAATACACAAAACCATGTAGCACTGACAATAAAACTGAACATAAACCAAATACCGTCCCGTATAAGAAGTCTAATGGTACCTCCCACTCTCAAGGGAAACCAAAGAGTAAAGAGTGCTTTGCATGTCACCAGGAGGGTCACTTTGCAAATGCTTGTCCGAACAAGCCACCAAACAAGGTTGTGTCATTGGTCCGCAGCATAGGGGTGTCGCCTATATCTTCTGAGTTTGCCAAGGGTAGTTCATCAGAGGTTTGGACACAGCCTGTGTACAAGAGTCCGGAAGGCTCGAACCCTGTCCGCGACGTCTTTGGGGGTCATAGAGGGCATGGTTTTGTGAGATGGGCTGGCGAAAGGCGAGGAGTTAAGCTATTGCGTGATACTGGGGCTTCTCAGACCTTGTTAAGGAACTTTACTGGTAGACCGATTAACGCTGCTCGGCTGGTGGTAGTTCAGGGGATCAATGCTACGAAGTCCTACCCGCTGGTGCGGATGGAGCTGGAGGTGGGTGGTGTGGCGAAGGAGCTGGATGTCGGAATTGTAGAGAACTTGCCTGTTGGGGGCGTCGACCTCCTCCTCGGCAACGACTTTGCGGTGCCTGCTTCTAAGGTTTCACCCTTGGTCGTTGCCGAGAAGGCGGCCGACGTTAGTAGGGAGGAACGGGAGTGGGTTGAGAAGTGTAGTGTACAAACCATTGCGGGTGTTGGGACGCGTTCTCAGACATCCGGAGCCTTGCAGCCACCACCTCAGTCTATCAAACCGCGGAGGAAAGGTCACAAGAAAACGGGAAGTGTTGGTCAATTGGAGAGTTTTGAGCCGGCAGTGTTTCTTGGTGACTCATTATTGGCACCTATGTTAGAGTCTGGAGAGGCCCCAGGACCTGTCACAGCTAGTGAGGAGGTAGGGCAGGAAGAGACTCCGAGGCAGCAACGTTACACACAGAGAGAAAAAAGGGTTGCTCAGTTTGATATTGGGGGAGGACTTGGGTTGCTTCGGAAGCATTTAGACAGGTTGGTTCCCTCAGATATTTGTAAACTGCAGTTGGAGGATCCGGAAGTTCAGAAGTGTGGTAATGGTGCTGTCGAGATCAAACACGAGGACGGGGAAACATGTCATGTGAACCTGTTGGAGGAGTTTGTGAGGCAACCACCTGAGCAGCCTACTGTCCCTGCGTTGGTCTGCAGCGGCCAAGGTGGAGAAGGAGAGGGGGGCAGTAGAGCACAGGTGGAGGAGAGTAGGGATTGTCATGTCTCGGCGGAGCAGTGGGCGGGGGACACGAGTCTGGTGGCTGTGGAAGCGCTAGAGCACCTGCCCGAGCAGCAGTGTGCAGCGCTCCAGCACCAGCTCGGTTCATACCCCACTGGTCGTGCCGAGCCCCTGAGTCTCACAACTCGGGCGGTGCCAGATGTTCCGCGGGCAGGTCACGTGGATGTTGAAAGACCATTAGCCTCGTTGTTTCGGTGGTTCAAGGTGGGCGACGAGGCTTTGGCATGGTTGCCAGGTCAGGGTCGATCCATGGCTGCCAAGGGTGGTGGTAAAAAGGAGGACTTTGAGCAGATTGGTGAGGTTGGCTGTGGCATAGAAGTGCCCAGTCGTCGCATAGCCTCCCAATGCTGCTCTAGTCAATTGCAACAGCCCTACCATAGACCGACTGTATCTGGCCATGTCGCTAAAAGCGGTGATGCTGCGCAGACAGATGTAGTCGTAAGGAATGCGGGGGTGTGCATGGACGGTATCGGCGGGGAAGCCTTCGCAATAATGAACTATGGGAGTGACTGCACAGGTGGTACTGATTGTCCCTCTCATGACCTGGCTGTTCTAGGGACGAAGGTGGAGAAGGAGGGAGACTACAGGTTAGAAGCTGCGGTCTCGGCTGGGTTGTGGAAGGGCACTAGGATTGTTATTCTGCGAGATAAGTCGTTTATTAGGCTGTGGCAGTGCATCCGCATGTTTGTTGCTTCTCCAGGCCTGATGTACGGGGTAGAATCCGACATGCAGGCTGGAGATAGTGCAAGGCTCAGTTTAATTCCCTACCGAATAAATCCTGCTCGACAGCCTGTGGTGCAAGCAGAGCTGGATTACGTGTTGACGAAGGGTCTGAGGGATAAGGAATGTCGTGAGTGGTCGTTGCCAGTAACTTTGCAACCTGTGTTAAGTGGCAAGATCAGTGAGTGTGTTGATTGCGAGAGTGTGTTTGCATTATCCCTGACAGACGCCTATACCTTATCGAGAGTTGACGACACCATAGACCGCCTCGGGGCTGCATTGCCTATCACGAAGGTAGAACTAGTGAAAGGTTATTGGCAGGCCCCGTTGCCAAAAAGAGCGAAGAGAAATGCAAGTCTTGTGATGAACTGGGCAGTTTATCAGTGCCAGGTGTTGTTTTGCTGCCGGGACACAAGTTGGATGTGTGGCATGCTAAGGGCACTGATAATGTTTTGGCTGATTGTTGGTCACGGGAGGGTTTGTTTGCAGGAGAACCCTCGCCGTTCAGTCAGTGTGTGTTGAGGATGGAGGAATATAGGCTGTCACTGTAGTGCAGCCGCCAAAAAAAAAAAAAAAGCAAAAAACCTTATAAAAACTCTGTATTTTTATAACGTGTAGAATTTTGTATAAGATGTTGTGGCAGTATCTAAGTTGAATGTTTTCGCTTATTGTCGCTAAGTTAGTTGAACTTGCTCGGTGGAGTGCAACAGTCTTTATTTTGTTTATATATAGTGCCTTGTGTCGCAACAGTGTGTGGTACTATGAGAAGCTTTCGGTTAGATATGAAGAACTTAGTCAAGTGTCTTATATCTTGGGGGAGGTGTGACGCTCCTGCATAGTAGCCACGTGCGGGCATGCGCGAGTGTCGGCTGCCCAGCCGTTTAGAAACCGGCTGGCGGCAGCCGGCCGGCCGGCTTTTCCTTAGTATGTAGCCTACGACAGTGTAACTAATGTCTGGGATATTCTTATGTTGTTTCACAGCTTGAAGCTGCCCTTATTCTTAACCAACACATCTTAGTATATTTTATTCTCGATAGTTGATTGTTTCATTATAATACATAAGATGCTTTGTAGTGAAGGAGAGAGAGAGAGCGAGCGAGCAGGATGGGGGAGGTGAGTGTTGCTTTTCCTCCTCCTCCCTCCTCCCTCCCGGAGGAGTTGTTCGCCCGCGTGGTCTTTTCTCTCGGTTTTGATTGGCTGGTGGTTCCTGGCGCCTTCTGCAGGCCTGCTGCCGGGTGACGTAGCGGCCTGTGATTGGCTGACCACCGTGCCTTTGTGTGGGATCCTGGAGGGGTCCAGAGGAGCTATTCTCCTCAGAGCTCACCTCACTGTCGTACCCTTCGGACCCCCTTGATATCTATCCCTCTCAACCCCACTTAGAAACTTTCTCTCTTACTTTGTATACCTTCTTTCCACTACTTCACCAATCTATTTAATTATCCCATCCCCTTGATAGACCTTATATCTATTATTGTATTAACGACGAGCTCTCAGATAATTAGATAGGATTTTGGGACTTATGCAGAGATGTAATTGTTAATGAGACCTAGGAAGCTTTTTTGTTGTCTCATATTTGGTGGTTTCATGCTTGCTAGTGTGTTCTTGTGGCAGGTGAGCAGGGGCTAGACCGGAGGGGGGGCTTTTTGCGATCCTTTAAGTAAAGTCTGCTGGTGCGAGTCCTGTGGACCTTCACGACTTTACTAGGATACCCGTGGGAGTCTGGGGGCATTTTCTTGTCTGTGTGCCTGTGTGTCTAGTGTTGTGTTGTGTTGTGTGAGGGCCCTTGCCTAGTCCACTCAGCACTGCGCTAGCACGCCTTGCGTTTGTTTTATGGTCGCCAGGAGAGAGTCAGATACTTGGGATCGGAGTCTCTCAAGAGAGCACCCTTTCAATTAGAGTAATTTGGCGCACAGACTTGGGAACGTCCCTAGGCTAGAGCAGGTGGCTCAGCCCGGGTATCCGAAGCCTATATCCTTCCGGCTAGACCTCTGCCACCTGGGAGATTAACAGCTAGCGGTTTATTATATCTGTATGCTTGTTATTGTGCCACAGTTTACCGTCTTTGTGAGCATTGTGAGTCAGGGTGTGGCTTAGAGACTCTGTCCGAGCAGGCTTGCCTGACTAAGAGTGAGAAGCACACCTGTATGTGGTTATGTTGCGAGTTGCTGCCTTTATTTAATTATACCTATGCCATTATACACTGTAGGTCCTATCACTAGTATTTATTCCTGCTTATTAGTTAAGAGTTCTCTAAATCCGTAACGTACTTTCTTTGCTAAGCATCAGATCCTGCAGTAGCCGCATGCAGTTTAGAAACCTGCATCTTGTCTACCTGTACGATGTTTTGAGGACTGTTTGCTCTCACCTTCTTTCACGCAGGGGTGATTAGTTGTATTAATTAACGTAACGTTACATGTACTTTCTTCTAGTTTGTTATTAAATTGTTTCTGCAATTTAATTCCGTTATCTATCTTTTCCTTGAAGCTTTAAGTCAACTTAATTGTGTGATCTTTTATATAGCCTGCTTGACTATCAGCAGTCTATAGTGCGTGCACCCTGTAACCGAGTCATAGGATACCTTGTTGTCCAGGCAGGACTCTTGACGGTTTAGGGTGGTTTGTTGCCTGGGTTTATAGATAAGGGTTGGATCTAGCGTTTTCCGTTGTTGCTTGTTGCCGCATACCTAGTCCAATAGAAAGAGCCCAGTATTTATATATCCCAGGACGTAACAACATACTTATGTTAGTCCGATGAAGTGCCCAGTGTCATGATACGTAAGGAAAATTCATTTAAGACCCCATACCCATTAATCCATCTGTAACTCACCCAGCTGATCCACACGACAGGCCAATCTGGACGACCCAACGGAAACGGAAAAGACCCCAAGCTGTTCCCTCAACTCACCACTACTCCAAATCCAAGTGTTATCATAGGAGTACATATTGAAACACAGAAAGAAGTCGATACTAGTGACGAAGTATACATATACAAAGTTAGAGTCCGCCACGAGTGACTCTACCTAATTCTTATACAGTACACTACCCAATAGAGTTCCTCATTATTGACTACCTAAATTCCCACTAGTGTTCGAAGGTGTGGAAATATCTTTAAAGTCTACAACAAATTACTCTATAGTATAATCATGTCGTGCCATTGTCTTAGCACAAATAGAGTCCATCATCATCGACTCCATAGTGAAACCCTCATCAGTTGCACAAGTGTTTAGAGTGCTAATTCGAATATAGTTACTTAGCAATATCTGTGGTATGACTGATAAATCTTAATCAATAGTTCAGCGAGTGAAATAAGAAGCGAACTAAAAACCCATTGTATACCTGCTTTCCATCCAGATCCTCGAACGTGCTAGAACAGTTTATGATGTATATATATTCTGACATACGGAGCCCTGTATGTTAATTTAAGAGTTAGAATTAGAGTTGAAGGAGCCCACTACCCAAAACGGTGAAGCAGACTAGCGAACGAGCGAGTGGGCAAACCATCTCCCCCCATACCAGCATGCTAGCCTTCACACTTCGATGACCGATGCTATGACGTATGATCGACGCCAGGAGCTGTGAATGGACCTCGCACCTGTTATGTGATTCGAGGAGCTATGATTGGCGCCGGCACCACCCGCCGCCTCCTGATTCGTTCCTACACCATCATTGTTTGGTATATAAGACCCGAGTTGTGGGCATTCAAATCAGTCTCATTTGGAGTTGGGGAAGGTGAACTTGCAGCTGGAGGAAGACGGGGTGAAGTATTATAATGGGATTGTGACTGTCAGTCAGATTATATAAATGTGTGTTAAGTGTGTTCGGTGTAAACACTTACGTTATGTTGGTTAGTGAGATATGTGATTGGGAATTAACGTGATGTGTTTAATGTGTGTAATGTGTTTAACTATTTAATTGGGAATTAACGTGAACGCTACTATTATGTGTTTAACTATTTAATTGGGAATTAACGTTAACGCTATTATTATGTACTTAACTATTTTAGTTGACTAACTTGTGGACTAAAGCAACTCTTTAAGTAATTGGGTTATGATGAAGTAATACTATTGTTTTATATTAATACTTACGAGTTCTTTCATTTTCTTTGAATTAAGCTTACATTGCTTAATGGTGTTTAGTACGGTGATGCTATTGTCTCGTATTAGTAATATCGCCTTAGACTAACATGGCTGTGTTAATATTACTTCTAGTGATTTCCTAAGCTGAAGAAAATTCTTTTGCTTCAAAATATTATATTTTGCTTTTCATATTTGAGTGAGACCTGAATCGAATCTATGAAACGATCCTGTAACTTTATTTACTCATAATCAAACCTCAATGTTACGTGGTTAAGAAATAAATTTAACTAATTATTAAATATATATCTAACTTTTTATGTGACTTTGATATTACTCCTGATGATAATAATAATATAATACTATTAACGTAAGACAAGAACCAAGAATAATTACATTAAATATAAATAAAAGGACATAGAAGAAAACTATCTATTCATTTCAAAAAGGGTAAGAGACAGAAATATTCTTACTTTAATATTTATCTTTCAAGACTTTTTATAAAATTAATAGTCCTTCTTTAGCTATAACTTATTCGGTTCATAACCATAGCCTACTAAGCTTCGGTTAAATAATAATTCTTTATAAACACTACATGACTTTAATTAGTTTCAGTATTTTTCATAATTAAAGAGTATCAGTCAATAAAGGATACTAAGTCCTAAGATCCAAAAGGAAAGGAAGCAACAACAGGAAATTATTTTATTAGATTTTACTTTTGTTTTGCCTTCAGCTGACTGATACCTTAATATATATCTCTGTGCTATCTAGATTCATCAAGTTAACCACTTGAGGATCAAGATACGTAACAGAAGAGTGGCGACCTCGCCAGGATCCGTTTCATACAGTTTCACTCAGTTTCATTAACGTTTCACTACTTAACAATCAAATATTAATCATGCCTCAACTAATTAATAACGAAGATGCTCGAGTTTTCATAGAATCAGAACCCACATCCCCTGATATTGACTGTCTGTCAAAATCTGAACTAAAAGTGCTTGCCTCACATCTCCAATTAACTGTCTCAAACATGTCTAAAGTAGAGGTGGCTCAGACCATAAAAACCCACCTGTTCCCTGTAGAAGGCGGGGAGGGTGACGGAGCAGTTGGTGGGATCCCGAGTAAACCTAGCCAACTTTATGTACAATTGCCACCTGGTTTGACCGGTGATCAAATATTCGAACTAGAACAAGCCAAACTAAAAATAGAACTAGCCAGAATAAATGCCGAACAAGCCAGAGCAACTACCGAACAAGCCGGACTAAGTATAGAACTAGCCAGAATAAATGCCAGTGCAACGACCGAACAATGTGAATATCAATATCGTACGGCTCAACTAAATGTCAATACAAATGCTCCTTAATTGCTCCCCCTCTGGGATTGACTATGACTAGTGTCATTCCACCTTTCACTGAGGATAATGTGCAGGATTTCTTTGTTTTGTTTGAGGAAGTTGCTGGAGGTATGAAGTGGACAAGAGATCAATGGCCTTTTATGTTACAAACTGTTTTGACAGGGCAGGCTCGAGCCACGTATTTGTCAGAAGTAGCAGAAGTTAGGCAGGATTATGACAATCTCAAAGAAGCTATCTTAAAAACCTATCAATTGCAGCCTGAGGCTTACAGGCAATCTTTCCGTAAAAACCAGAAGAAAGTAGAAGAAACCCATAAGGTATTTGCCAGGACCATGACTAAAACTTTCAATCATTGGGTCAAGAGTAAGAAAGTCACAAGCTACAACGATCTGAAGGAGTTGGTCCTGTTAGAAAATTTCCTATGGAAAATTGATTCTTCTGTATCCTATCATTTAAAGGGGAAAAGGGTAGATTGTCTTGCCGACGCTGCTGACATGGCTGACACATACGTGCTCAACAACAAATTTCGTGGAAAGAAGCCCTACGATAATTCTAGTTCTAATTTTAAGTATCCCAATCACAAATCTGACCGACCCAGTCACAAGCCTATAACGTCTTCCCCAGCTAGCCAAAATAGAATTGTTCCCCCAACTAAAAATGCGACTCAGGGCAATGGTAACAGAGGTGGGCCCCAAACTAATAGTAATGCTCAAAGAGGGAACTTTCCCGTATCCCCTAAAGTATGTACTTTTTGTGGCATGAGAGGCCACCTAGCTTATCAGTGCTGGGCCAAGGAAAAACCGAGAGATCGGGGCAGACAGTTGCCGCCGTATCTCAAATTCCATGTGTGCCTTTAATGCAGGGCTCCCGACAGAAGGAGTACCTAGCACCAAATGTTCCTTTAATGCAGGACTCCCGACAGAAGGAGTACCTAGCACCAAAAGTTCCTTTAATGCAGGACTCTCGACAGAAGGAGTACCTAGCAGCTAACGTAAATCATCTAGACAGGGGTGTAGTAGCATGTGTGGTGCAACCCACTAGGGTTAAGCCAATAATAATTTCACCATCAGTGCAGGACAGTTACCGTCCCTTTATTTCATCTGGCAACGTGAGATTAAATGGTTGCATGCATGAGGTAAAAATTCTGAGAGACACAGGTTCTACTAGCACCCTCATGGTGAATCCTTACACTGAGTGCCCACCTGGCGAACCAGTTGTAATGAGAGGTGCTGGAGGCCAGTTTATGCATACTTGGTAAAAGGCGAAATTGAATGTGAGTTACTACAGGGTGAGGCCACCATAGCTTTGTGTAGGTCCCAAGATATCCCTGTGCCTGGGGTAACACTCCTTTTGGGGAATGATGTAGCAGGTGAGAAGGTCCGACCAGACCCCATTTTGTCACTTTCCCCTGTTAACGAGCCACTAACCGGTGAGCTCGACAAGGAGTTGCCAACTGTTTTCCCTGTGTGTGCTGACAAACGTTCAATGTCTCAAGTAGCAGTTCCCTCAGACAGAAATGTACCGAATGTAAGAGTTGATGAAAGGGATGATGAGAGTGTGAATGATGCTCCAACTGTGCCTGATGATGTGACTGAGGTGGATTTATCTGACACCTTTATGGCTCATCTTGACCCTAAAGATGACCATGAAACCCCTCCAAATTGTCCTAGTGGCCTGGTAGAGCTACAGAGAGATGATCGTGAATGCAAGGAGTTAGCTGCCAGGTCCGTGAGTGAAGAGGAATGTGAGAAGGAGGGTGGTGAATGTTTCTACCTCAAAGGAGGAGTATTGTGGCGAAGATGGAGACCGCCACACAGACCAATCGATGACGGGGCTTGGGACGTCCATCAAGTAGTAGTCCCCAAACCTTGTCGTAAAGATATCATGGAAATGGCACATTGTATACCATTGGCAGGACACCTAGGTGTGAGAAAAACTCTAGACCGAATCAGATCCCACTTTTACTGGCCAGGAATGCGTGCAGATGTAGTGGAGTGTTGTAGAGTGTGTCACACTTGCCAGATGACAGGAAAACCCAATCAGAAGGTGCCTGTACATCCTCTGGTGCCCTTGCCCGTTTTCGAGAATCCTTTTACTCGGGAGGTAGTGGACATTGTAGGCCCATTGCCTAAGACTTCCCAAGGTAACATTTATTTATTAACTATCATGGACATGGCAACTCGCTACCCAGAGGCTATACCCTTAAGGACTACCTCTGCTCCAACTGTTATCAAGGAACTGCTCAAATTGTTCACCAGAATGGGTTTCCCCCATGAGGTGCAAAGTGATCAAGGAACTAATTTTACCTCTAACATTTTCCAGCAGTCCCTGAAGGAGTTGGGTATCGAGCATGTAAAGTCTAGCACCTACCACCCAGAGAGTCTAGGGGTTCTCGAACGATATCATCAGACATTAAAGGGAATGTTACGTAAGTATTGTACAGAGACCGGAGTTGAGTGGGATAAGGGGGTACCTTTTCTTTTATTTGCTACTCGTGAGGTTCCAACTGAATCCCTGGGTTTTTCCCCTAATGAGCTAGTTTTTGGCCAACCTTTATCTGCCAAGTTCAGGGGCCCATATAAGATCATTCGGAGGGTGAGCATTACCGATTATCTAGTAACTACCCCAGACAGGAGAAAGCCCACGCAAGTATTCCATATAAATATGTTGAAACCCTACCATAGGTCCCCTGATTCCTCTCCTCCAGATTCTCCCACTGTGGCAGTGAATGTCGGGACCTGTGAGCAGCCTGGTGCGGACAAAGTCTTCAGTTCTCTTACTGACCCGCAACAGACTGTTCCAGAGCCTGAAGGTATCCATGCAGACTTTGACTTGTCATGTAGCCTATCCAACTTTCAGTATAATTCAGTGGCTTTGAGGGAATTACCATCTAAACTATGTCATCTTCCCTCTGATCAAGCGAACCAACTAATCTCTGTTTTATCTCAGTCTCCCAATGTGTTCCGTGATACTCCAGGGCTTACTTCTTTGGCCGTGCACGACATCGACGTAGGGGATGCAACTCCCATTAAACTATCCCCCTACCGTGTCTCGCCACAACGCAGGAGTATACTGCAGGTCGAGCTTGACTTTATGATTTCTAATGAACTGATCACTAGGGCCTTAAGCCAGTGGAGTAGTCCGGTCATACTTGTGCCGAAGCCAGACAGGAGCCATGGGTTTTGTAGGGACTATAGGCAAGTCAATGCTGTCACAAAGAACGATACCTACCCACTGCCACGGATCAAAGATTGCATTTCCCAGGTTGGCCTCATGCAGCAGTAAGTTTAATTTAATGAGAGGATTTTGGCAATTAGCTCTCCCTTGTAGCGAGGTAAATATCATGCTTTTGTAGTGCGCTTTTAAGCCTTCAGCTGTGAGATGCCTTGCAGTTCGAATAACGCTCCAGCTACGTTCCGGCTATGTTCTGATGTGGTACCTGGAGACGTTGCCTACTTTGGGTGATATCCTTATTATATCCTCATTATAATCTTGCTGTTGCCAATCTGGTGGTGAATCTATTTATGTATTATGTTTAATATTCTGTACTATACTCCTTAAACTCTTTTCTAGGGGGGAGGTCTGACATACGGAGCCCTGTATGTTAATTTAAGAGTTAGAATTAGAGTTGAAGGACGACACTACCCAAACCGGTCAAGCAGACTAGCGAACGAGCGAGTGGGCAAACCATCTCCCCCATACCAGCATGCTAGCCTTCACACTTCGATGACCGATGCTATGACGTATGATCGACGCCAGGAGCTGTGAATGGACCTCGCACCTGTTATGTGATTCGAGGAGCTATGATTGGCGCCGGCACCACCCGCCGCCTCCTGATTCGTTCCTACACCATCATTGTTTGGTATATAAGACCCGAGTTGTGGGCATTCAAATCAGTCTCATTTGGAGTTGGGGAAGGTGAACTTGCAGCTGGAGGAAGACGGGGTGAAGTATTATAATGGGATTGTGACTGTCAGTCAGATTATATAAATGTGTGTTAAGTGTGTTCGGTGTAAACACTTACGTTATGTTGGTTAGTGAGATATGTGATTGGGAATTAACGTGATGTGTTTAATGTGTGTAATGTGTTTAACTATTTAATTGGGAATTAACGTGAACGCTACTATTATGTGTTTAACTATTTAATTGGGAATTAACGTTAACGCTATTATTATGTACTTAACTATTTTAGTTGACTAACTTGTGGACTAAAGCAACTCTTTAAGTAATTGGGTTATGATGAAAGTAATACTATTGTTTTATATTAATACTTACGAGTTCTTTCATTTTCTTTGAATTAAGCTTACATTGCTTAATGGTGTTTAGTACGGTGATGCTATTGTCTCGTATTAGTAATATCGCCTTAGACTAACATGGCTGTGTTAATATTACTTCTAGTGATTTCCTAAGCTGAAGAAAATTCTTTTGCTTCAAAATATTATATTTTGCTTTTCATATTTGAGTGAGACCTGAATCGAATCTATGAAACGATCCTGTAACTTTATTTACTCATAATCAAACCTCAATGTTACGTGGTTAAGAAATAAATTTAACTAATTATTAATATATATCTAACTTTTTATGTGACTTTGATATTACTCCTGATGATAATAATAATATAATACTATTAACGTAAGACAAGAACCAAGAATAATTACATTAAATATAAATAAAAGGACATAGAAAAACTATCTATTCATTTCAAAAAGGGTAAGAGACAGAAATATTCTTACTTTAATATTTATCTTTCAAGACTTTTTATAAAATTAATAGTCCTTCTTTAGCTATAACTTATTCGGTTCATAACCATAGCCTACTAAGCTTCGGTTAAATAATAATTCTTTATAAACACTACATGACTTTAATTAGTTTCAGTATTTTTCATAATTAAAGAGTATCAGTCAATAAAGGATACTAAGTCCTAAGATCCAAAAGGAAAGGAAGCAACAACAGGAAATTATTTTATTAGATTTTACTTTTGTTTTGCCTTCAGCTGACTGATACCTTAATATATATCTCTGTGCTATCTAGATTCATCAAGTTAACCACTTGAGGATCAAGATACGTAACAATATATATAATTACTATTACTACTTATGTACTGCACATATTCATGTCTGTTTAAGGTAGAGCTACATCAATAAAACAACTGTTCATAAACTTACTCAGTGCTATATGTATCCTCTATTCATCTTCTATACATGTGTTGTTTGATCTTTGACTTCTCCAGTTAAGTAGAATCTACCAAATCCAATCTTGAAACCTGGTAAAAACCCTGGTATAACATTGACGGCAGACGGTGGTTTTTGATTCGAGAAGGAAAACATTATTTCAGCACAAAAATTAGAAGCGATAGAGATTGTATAACATTAGCAGTATGGCAGTATATCGCTTACACATTCCCATTAACAAGTATGGTCGGGAAACTACGACATAGAAGTATACCTGGATATGGTAAAGCCAGTGCTCGACCTGGCATACAACCATGACCGCGAAAAAATAGCTGTATTGTTAACCCACTTGGGAAAAGCCGTTTCCCTAGTTGCCACTCAGGTAACATCTGAACATATCTGGGATCAGTTCCGGTCAATTGTGATCGGCGCCATCCGGCCATCACTGGGTCCTCTCATCGCCCATGCAAAAATGGACGAGATTAAGTATGAAAGAGACTTAGACATCACTCTGGCCTCCATTAGTTAGCAAGTGAAGCCTGCCTATCCCACTCTCACCGCAGAACAAAAGCAACACATTTTTATACACCTAATAAAAGTATTGCCTCCCTTTGTTCATGAACATATCACCATTCATGATCTCTCTGGATTCCAGAGAGACTTACTCACCATCAGAAAACTCCTCGCCACCCGCCCCAAGACCCCTATAGTAGCAGCCATCAAGAGGTTCTCACCCCAAAATGAATAACAGATCAAGACCTCATCAACCCTATAATCCCAGACCATCCCCAAGCCAACCCTCACCTTATAATTCTGGCCGCCCAATACCATTCCGGCCACAATCATCCTCCACACAACCGAAGAGAGTTTACCAAACCATCAAATCATCTGGACGTTTCCCTTCACTCCCCGCACCTAATTATAGAAACCGTGACCATCCCTTAGTCATCATTAGCCCTTTCGATTTCAGTGCATGCAACTCCACCTGCCCCATTCACGACATCCGAGATAATGCTAAGAATCAGAACATTACCCCTCGTGTCTCTGCAGCCGAGGAAGAATCGCAACAACTGGAAGAAAAAGACGCAGAAGAAATATATGAGACCGAAGAAATCGCCCAAATTGTAGAGGAAGAAGAAGAAATCCTGGAGGACTCAGAAGAAAATCCCCAGGGGTTTTAAAACCTCCCCCGCCCATTATGGCTTCGGCAGGGAATCTACAATTGACAGATCACCCCCCATTTACCATCTTGTCAAAATACAAGGCATTCCCATAAGATTATTAATTGACACCGGCGCAGCTCGTTCATGTCTGTTTAACTGTTTTTATGACAAGCACAAGAAACAATTAGGCAAATTGCAAGCTGCCACTCAATAGCTGCTCAGTGTGGTATTTAGGGGGGGTACAAGAAGAAGAGAGTAAGAGGGGGAGGTGGGGACATCATCTAAATTTAATTGAATCCTTCCGGTTACAAAATAAAAGAAATGGCCGAGTCTCGTCGGAATCCATTAATTAATTATTGAGATATTCTACAAACAGACTTACAAACACATACACACACACTAAAGGTAACAATAGCAAAAGTCACTAAAAATCATATTATTCTGTGCTTTAGCAATGATGATAGAGGCATATATATGGGGGTCAAGGCCTCCATGCTCCCATTGGGGTCATCCAATCATCTCCAAAATTGTTGTGTATATTTCACGAGTAACCAAGAATGAACAGCCTGAGTAGTAGAATTTGGAGCAGCAATGGTCATATTTGGGGGCAGTGCATGTTAACCCTTTCACGTTTTTATGACGCAGAGGTTGCCAGATTAGCAATAATAAATAGAGTTCTCTCACCCTTATAATTACCTCTCCAAAATTAGTTTTCTGCCCACACCTAACTCAAAGACAACTGCAGAGGTTGAAGTAACTAAACTAAAGGTTTCTAAATACCCCTGATGGTAACAAAGGCTTTAAAGTATCCCTAATAGGCTCAAAATTGCGTCAAAAACGTTAGAGGGTTAACACGTGAGACTAAAACCTCGGTCTCTGTTGTCGAAACCTTCTTTAACACCTAAAGAGCGGCCTAGGCGGTATATAATATGTAGCCACCAGCGGGGTGTTTTTACCCAAAATAGGGCTGTTTACGTGATCATTTTCATGCCTAAATAAGACCCAGATCGTAAAACAAGTATATATCCCTGAAAGGGCATAAACAGAGCTTTCCAATGACACCACAACGATCCTTGTATGACCGCTAGTTTTCTTGCAACAACCGCGCAACACGAGTGCAAAAACCATGTAATTCGGTACTTTCCCCATACATTTCACTATGCAGCGAGTGTGAGAGGGTGGAGGAGGGTGGGATTCATGTCAGTTGGTCCGCCGCGGTGGTCTGGAGCAGTCATACGCTCGCTACTCTCCTGCCACCACTTGTCTCTCTCTCTCAGCAACATTACGTGCTGAAATTGCCACACGACCTATGTCGCGCGCCGCCACATAGTCCAAATTTATTTCACTCGACATATGATGCGCGCCGCCAGTTAAGGGTTAAACTTGTACGTATGTATATATAATACTATATTACAGGGTGAGGTCGTTTTCCAATAGTAACGAAGAGTTAATGGGATACTTCGAGTATCAAACGAAGGGGCTGACCAAATCTCATCGAAGTCCATTCATGAGATATTGTGCGAACATACAGACAGGACACGCATACAAACATATAGGCACCTAAAATCGTGTTACTCCGTGCAACGGTAATTCAAATTATGACATATTAAAGTGTGGGACTCAAGTCACCCCGACCCTGTTGTGGTCATCCAGCCATCTCAAATATGTTATATGAATTCAGCGACTAACCAAGAACTGATTCCTCAACTATCTGAAATATGGAACAAAACCTTCTGAGGGTAGTTGTTGTTTGGGGGAATCCAAGACAGCGGGAGTCGGGGGCAGTGGCTTCACCCAATGTTAAGGGCAGCATTTTATATATGTATATATTTAATAACATTATATATATATATATATATATATATATATATATATATATATATATTTTATCCGTTTTGCTCGCTGGACTTACATTGAGCTTAAATATATACCTCCAAGAAACTCCTTCGAAATAAATATGTGCATATTTTGGTAGAAACTGCTTCGACCAAAGACCGGTTCCTCCTAAACTGTAGGCTCGCTATCGCCGCCCAAAAAATATTAGACAACTAAATGGGACTAAAAATTGACAAAAACAAAACAAAAAGTGGAAGGAAATCGCCAAACTAATAGGCTGAACGTCTTCAAATCTCAAAACTAATGGAGCTGAACTTAAGCGAGAGGCGGTCCAGAAGAAAACAAATGTATTAACCAAAAAGTAATGGGATCCTGAAGGACCAAGTCACATGGAAATCCATTAATTCGTTCTCGAGATATTTTGCGACCAGTTAACCCTCTCACGTTCTTGACGCAATTGTGAGCCTATTAGGGATACTTTAAAGCCTTTGTTACCATCAGGGGTATTTAGAAACCTTTAGTTTAGTTACTTCAACCTCTGCAGTTGTCTTTGAGTTAGCTGTGGGCAGAACACTAATTTTGGAGAGGTAATTATAAGAGTGAGAGAACTCTATTTATTATTGCTAATCTGGCAACCTCAGCGTCATAAAAACGTTAAAGGGCTAAACAGCCATACAAACACCCAGACAGACACTTATGCCACTTTCACACATTCACGATGTTGGTCCCGATGTACCCGATTTGAATATCGGGACACAACGTGGTGAAATCCCCAACGTGTGTCGGGGTCGTCGGGGAGCGTCATGTTACCCGCGGTGCGGGACGTGGCAAATCGGGCTTGGCCACCAAAGGTTGGGATTTGTTCAAAATTTTCGCACGATGGACTTTTGGCGTGGTACCATCGGATTAGGTCGGGTACAACGTGTCGATGACGTGGGTCTCGCGTGTCTGCATCAGGGTACGACGGCATCGACGTGGCGGCGTCGGGGTATAAATAGTTATAATATATTACAGTAAAAGTCATGTAATCCGAATGGCAGCGGACCGACAGTGCTTCGGATTAGTGGAGTATTCTGACAACACTATAATTACGCACATGATGAATAAATAAAGACCTGATATGGTATACGGTAGGCCTATACCGTATATACCGTATATAATATTCCATAATCAACTTATATCAAACGAGTTAATAAGTTCAAATGAAAAATCAGTCTACCGGTATGATTACCGAAACACGTGTGTGTTAATTGTCGAGTGAGTGTGTGTGCGTGTGCGTGTGTGTGTTATTGTTCTTGCGTGGCTATATCGACCGCCACTGATACACGGTATGCAATAAATTTCATTATAATTATGCTCTATGGAATTGATTTTCATTTTACCTAATACAGTAGTGTTTATAATAGTAAAAGCCAAAGGAAATAGTAAGTGTTATTGATTAATTTAACACAGGTAGTGTTTGTGTGGGTGGATGGGTTTAGATAGAGGAGATTGTTCCTGTGTTTTCGACGATTCCATCCTTACACAATCTATGTTTATATCGATCCTTTTGCACAAGATAGGTTTATATCAATAAATTTTACCTTCCACAATTAGAGAAAATATGATTCATCTCGAAGTGTAGCTTACCTGTGGAGATTAAACGCACTGTTATATTATATACTATATGAGATATACCGGTACCGGTATATCGTTTTTTTATCGTTATTTTTATTTGCATAATAAATCACAATTTTTTTCCCCGCTGAACATGATGGCGGTGTTTAGAATATGCTATCATCAATATTGGATTTTATAGAAATATATCTATAACGATAGTTTTTTGTTTTTATAGAATCCCAGCCGCACCAAAATATTCGCTCTCAATTGGTTTTCACCCATAATAATTGTTTTTTTAATTACTTTTTTTATGAACGGCAAGAGGAAAGGTTAGTATATAAGATTTCAACAAAACAATAAATAAAAATAATAATGTGTGGAATTTCACCGTAGGTGAAGGTTACTGTTCAGTCCGCCCGTACTTTCCCTCCCCATTTTCACAGATAAAATGTGGGACAATGAATATTCTGTAAGCAAGTGATATATTGGATTTTTCATTAGCTTTCTAATGGTACATAATTATATGGCCTATGTACGATCAAAACTTTAATTTTTCCTGAATATTTTTTGTTCGTCGCCGCTGTCACCCACTGGTAAATATTTTCGCTTCACTTCATGGTCTATTTTCATATAATTTAACGTTCGATACAGTTTTAGATATTAATTTCGTATACCGGCAATGAATACAGATTGTTATTTACGAAGAACCAGCTCTCTACGACAAAAACTTGATTTTATATACAAAAAATCATACGCCTAGGCCTATACCTTACAAAGAAATAATTCGACCTTATCTTACCTTAAACTTGACCGTTGAAAGTAATACCTTTAACACCATATGTGATGATATCTGTTAGGCTGCCTGACGTTGTGGAGTCGTCCTCGTCGGGTTGGCCACGTGTCACCATCATAAGTCCATCGCCCCTCGTCGTGTTCCCTAGTGCCACGCCGGGGTACGTCGGGGTACGGTTTTGACCGGAATTTTGACTGTTACAGCATTGACGTGGCGCCGTCGTGTTGCAACCGTGGTACCATCTGGCCCGGCGTGGCTACGACGTGTCACCGTCGAGGCTTCGTCGTCAAACGCGTACATCCTGTCACTGTCTCTGCCGATGTACCAATTTGTGTACCACGGGGTACATCGGGACCAACATCGTGAATGTGTGAAAGTGGCTTTAGGGGCGGACACAATACCACCCTAGCACTGAACACCTACGGCATTGTGCAGGGTAAAGCCACTTTCACACATTCACGATGTTGGTCCCGATGTACCCCGAGGTGCACAAATTGTACATCGGCAGAGACAGTGACACGATGTACGCGTTTGACGACGAAGCCTCGACGGTGACACGTCGTAGCCACGACGGGCAAGATGGTACCACGGTTTGCCACACGACGGCGCCACGTCAATGCTGTAACGGTCAAAATTCCGGTCAAAACCGTACCCCGACGTGGCACGAGGGGAACACGACGAGGGGTGATGGACTTATGATGGTGACACGTGGCTGACCCGACGAGGAAGACGCCACAACGTCAGGCAGCCTGACAGATATCGTCAATACATATGGTGTTAAAGGTATTACGTTCAACGGTCAAGTTTAACCCGTACAGCCCCAGCGACGCGTCTGACGTGTCGGCGATATATGAAACGCACAGCCCCAGAGACGCGCCTGGCGCGTCACCCTAATTGCGCCGACCGTAACCTCAGGTGTAGCCACTCAAGAGGGCTCAGATTTGTATGGGAACTGTGTACGTATCCCACGCAACCGTGCCGATGGTTGAAAACTCTCAAAGTCCACGTGCGTGCGCGTGAGCGCGCAATAACCTGTTTTTTGGGGGTAATTGCCTTCAATTTTTTACTCTTGTAAAATACGTTTTTGGGGGCTCTGTAGGACCATTTTTTAAGCTTTTTGAGCGTTTTTTTCGTGGTTTTTCCTTCATTACCAACCCATTCGCTATTGTTTCTGGAATAAAACCATTTTTTGAAAACCGGCCGGGTTCTGGTGAACAAATAATACAAAACTAGCCGGGGCTGGACGGGTTAAGGTAAGATAAGGTCGAATTATTTCTTTGTAAGGTATTGGCGTATGAAAGTATTTATATAAAATAACGTTTTTGTCGTAGAGAGCTGGTTCTTCGTAAATAACAATCTGTATTCATTGCCGATATACGAAATTAATATCTAAAAACTGTATCAAACGTTAAATTATATGAAAATAGACCATGAAGTGAAGCGAAAATATTTACCAGTGGGTGACAGCGGCGACGGACAAAATATATTCAGGAAAAATAAAAGTTTTGATCGTACATAGGCCATATATGTACCATTAGAAAGCTAATGAAAAAATCCTATATATCACTTGCTTACAGAATATTCATTGTCCCACATTTTATCGGTGAAAATGGGGAGGGAAAGTACGGGCGGACTGAACAGTAACCTTCACCTACGGTGAAATTCCACATATTATTATTTTTATTTATTTTGTTGTTGAAATCTTATATAGTAACCTTTCCTCTTGCCGTTCATAAATACAAAAAAAAATAAAAAATAAAAAAAAAATGTATGGGTGAAAACCAATTGAGAGCGAATATTTTGGTGCGGCTGGGATTCTATAAAAAACAAAAAACTATCGTTATAGATTTATGTCTATAAAATCCAATATTGATCTGACATACGGAGCCCTGTAGGTTAATTTAAGAGTTAGAATTAGAGTTGAAGGAGCCAAACTACCCAAACGGTGAAGCAGACTAGCGAGCGACCAAGCGAGTGGGGAAACCAGCAAACCAGCCTTCACACCTGCGTGCGTCATAGGAGACCCTGCAAACTACCTCGATGACCGATGCTATGACGTATGATCGACGCCAGGAGCTGTGAGTGGACCAGGCACCTGTTATGCGACTCTAGGAGCTATGATTGGAGTAGGCACCACCCCCCGCCTCCTGATTCGTTCCTACACCATCATTGTTTGGTATATAAGACCCGAGTTGTGGGCATTCAAATCAGTCTCATTTGGAGTTGGGGAAGGTGAACTTGCAGCTGGAGGAAGACGGGGTGAAGTATTATAATGGGATTGTGACTGTCAGTCAGATTATATAAATGTGTGTTAAGTGTGTTCGGTGTAAACACTTACGTTATGTTGGTTAGTGAGATATGTGATTGGGAATTAACGTGAATGCTACTATTATGTGTTTAACTATTTGATTGCGAATTAACGTGAACGCTACTATTATGTGCTTAACTATTTGATTGGGAATTAACGTTAACGCTACTATTATGTGCTTAACTATTTTAGTTGACTAACTCGTGGACTAAAGCAACTCTTTAAGTAATGGGGTTATGATGAAAGTAATACTATTGTTTTATATTAATACTTACGAGTTCTTTCATTTTCTTTGAATTAAGCTTACATTGCTTAACGGTGCTTAGTACGGTGATGCTATTGTCTCGTATTAGTAATATCGCCTTAGACTAACATGGCTGTGTTAATATTACTTCTAGTGATTTCCTAAGCTGAAGACAATTCTTTTGCTTCAAAATATTATATTTTGCTTTTCATATTATTTGAGTGAGACCTGAATCGAATCTATGAAGCGATCCTGTAACTTTATTTACTCATAATCAAAACTTCAATGTTACGTGGTTAAGAAATACATTTAACTAATTATTAAATATATATCTAACTTTTTATGTGACTTTGATATAAATCCTGATGATAATAATAATATAATACTATTAACGCAAGACAAGAACCAAGAATAATTACATTAAATATAAATAAAAGGACATATAAGAAAACTATCTATTCATTTCAAAAAGGGTAAGAGACAGAAATATTCTTACTTTAATATTTATCTTTCAAGACTTTTTATAAAATTAATAGTCCTTCTTTAGCTATAACTTATTCGGTTCATAACCATAGCCTACTAAGCTTCGGTTAAATAATAATTCTTTATAAATACTACATGACTTTAATTAGTTTCAGTATTTTTCATAATTAAAGAGTATCGGTCAATAAAGGATACTAAGTCCTAAGATCCAAAAGGAAAGGAAGCAACAACAGGAAATTATTTTATTAGATTTTACTTTTGTTTTGCCTTCAGCTGACTGATACCTTAATATATATCTCTGTGCTATCTAGATTCATCAAGTTAACCACTTGAGGATCAAGATACGTAACAGAAGAGTGGCGACCTCGCCAGGATTCGTTTCATACAGTTTCACTCAGTTTCATTACCGTTCCACTACTTAAAAATCAAATATTAATCATGCCTCAACTAATTAATGAAGAAGATGCTAGAGTTTTCATAGAATCAGAACCCACATCCCCTGATATTGACTGTCTGTCAAAATCTGAACTAAAAGTGCTTGCCTCACATCTCCAATTAACTGTCTCAAACATGTCTAAAGTAGAGGTGGCTCAGACCATAAAAACCCACCTGTTCCCTGTAGAAGGCGGGGAGGGTGACGGAGCAGTTGCTGGGATCCCTAGTAAACCTAGCCAACTTAATGTACAATTGCCACCTGGTTTGACCGGTGATCAAATATTCGAACTGGAACTAGCCAGAATAAAAGCAAATACCGAAGAAGCCAGCATAAAAGCCAGAATAAATGCCTAAGCAAAGACCGAACAAGCCAGACTAAATGCCGAACAAGCCAGAGCAACGACCGAACAATATGAATATCAATATCGTACGGCTCAACTAAATGTCAATACAAATGCTCCCGTAATTGCTCCCCCTCTGGGATTGACTATGACTAGTGTCATTCCACCTTTCACTGAGGATAATGTGCAGGATTTCTTTGTTTTGTTTGAGGAAGTTGCTGGAGGTATGAAGTGGGCAAGAGATCAATGGCCTTTTATGTTACAAACTGTTTTGACAGGGCAGGCTCGAGCCACGTATTTGTCAGAAGTAGCAGAAGTTAGGCAGGATTATGACAATCTCAAAGAAGCTATCCTAAAAACCTATCAATTGCAGCCTGAGGCTTACAGGCAATCTTTCCGTAAAAACCAGAAGAAAGTAGAAGAAACCCATAAGGTATTTGCCAGGACCATGACTAAAACTTTCAATCATTGGGTCAAGAGTAAGAAAGTCACAAGCTACAACGATCTGAAGGAGTTGGTCCTGTTAGAAAATTTCCTATGGAAAATTGATTCTTCTGTATCCTATCATTTAAAGGGGAAAAAGGTAAATTGTCTTGCCGACAGACCCAGTCACAAGCCTATAACGTCTTCCCCAGCTAGCCAAAATAGAATTGTTCCCCCAACTAAAAATGCGACTCAGGGCAATGGTAACAGAGGTGGGCCCCAAACTAATAGTAATGCTCAAAGAGGGAACGTTCCCGTATCCCCTAAAGTATGTACTTTTTGTGGCAAGAGAGGCCACCTAGCTTATCAGTGCCGGGCCAAGGAGAGAACCGAGAGATCGGGGCAGACAGTTTCCGCCGTATCTCAAACTCCATATGTGCCTGTAATGCAGGACTCCCGACAGAAGGAGTACCTAGCACCAAAAGTTCCTTTAATGCAGGACTCTCGACAGAAGGAGTACCTAGCAGCTAACGTAAATCATCTAGACAGGGGTGTAGTAGCATGTGTGGTGCAACCCACTAGGGTTAAGCCAATAATAATTTCACCATCAGTGCAGGACAGTTACCGTCCCTTTATTTCATCTGGCAACGTGAGATTAAATGGTTGTATGCATGAGGTAAAAATTCTGAGAGACACAGGTTCTACTAGCACCCTCATGGTGAATCCTTATACTGAGTGCCCACCTGGCGAACCAGTTGTAATGAGAGGTGCTGGAGGCCAGTTTTATGCATACTTGGTAAAAGGCGAAATTGAATGTGAGTTACTACAGGGTGAGGCCACCATAGCTTTGTGTAGGTCCCAAGATCCCTGTGCCTGGGGTAACACTCCTTTTGGGGAATGATGTAGCAGGTGAGAAGGTCCGACCAGACCCCATTTTGTCACTTTCCCCTGTTAACGAGCCACTAACCGGTGAGCTCGAAAAGGAGATGCCAACTGTTTTCCCTGTGTGTGCTGTCACACGTTCAATGTCTCAAGTAGCAGTTACCTCAGACAGAAATGTACCGAATGTAAGAGTTGATGAAAGGGATGATGAGAGTGTGAATGACGCTCCAACTGTGCCTGATGATGTGACTGAGGTGGATTTATCTGACACCTTTATGGCTCATCTTGACTCTAACGATGACCATGAAACTCCTCCAAATTGTCCTAGTGGCCTGGTAGAGCTACAGAGAGATGATAGTGAATGCAAGGAGTTAGCTGCCAGGTCCGTGAGTGAAGAGGAATGCGAGAAGGAGGGTGGTGAATGTTTCTACCTCAAAGGAGGAGTATTGTGGCGAAGATGGAGACCGCCACACAGACCAATCGATGACGGGGCTTGGGACATACATCAAGTAGTAGTCCCCAAAGCTTGTCTTAGAGATATCATGGAAATGGCACATTGTATACCATGGGCAGGACACCTAGGTGTGAGAAAAACTCTAGACAGAATCAGAGCCCACTTTTACTGGCCAGGAATGCGTGCAGATGTAGTGGAGTGTTGTAGAGTGTGTCACACTTGCCAGATGACGGGAAAACCCAATCAGAAGGTGCCTGTACATCCTCTGGTGCCCTTGCCCGTTTTCGAGAATCCTTTTACTCGGGTGGTAGTGGACATTGTAGGCCCATTGCCTAAGACTTCCCAAGGTAACATTTATTTATTAACTATCATGGACATGGCAACTCGCTACCCAGAGGCTATACCCTTAACCCTTAAAAAGCGGCTCACCACATAAGTCGTATTTAATAAAGCTGGACTATGTGGCGGCGCTCGACATAGGTCGAGTGGCAATTTCAGCACGTAATGTTGCTGAGAGAGACAAGTGGTGGCAGGAGACTAGCGAGCGTATGACTGCTCCAGACCACCGCGGCGAACCTACTGACACGAATCTCAGCTCCCTCCTCCCTCTCTCACTCGCTATATATGGAATTGTATTGGGAAAGTGGCTAATTACCTGCTTTTTGCACTCGCGTTGCACGGTTATTGCAAGAAAACTAGCTATCATAAAAGGATCGTTATGGTGTCATTCGAAAGCTCTGTTTATGCCCTTTCAGGGATAGATACTTGTTTTACGTTCTGGGTCTTATTTAGGCATGAAAATGATCACGTAAACAGCCCTATTTTGGCTAAAAACACCCCGCTGGGCGGTACATATAAATAAACCGCATAGGCCGCTAAAGAAGGGTTAAGGACTACCTCTGCTCCAACTGTTATCAAGGAACTGCTCAAATTCTTCACCAGAATGGGTTTCCCCCATGAGGTGCAAAGTGATCAAGGAACTAATTTTACCTCTAACATTTTCCAGCAGTCCCTGAAGGAGTTGGGTATCGAGCATGTTAAGTCTAGCACCTACCACCCAGAGAGTCAAGGGGTTCTCGAACGATATCATCAGACATTAAAGGGAATGTTACGTAAGTATTGTACAGAGACCGGAGTTGAGTGGGATAAGGGGGTACCTTTTCTTTTATTTGCTACTCGTGAGGTTCCAACTGAATCCCTGGGTTTTTCCCCTAATGAGCTAGTTTTCGGTCACCAGGTAAGAGCTCCTTTGCAACTATTGCAGGATAGCCTAGTTGGCCAGGAGGGGAACCAAAACCTCCTCAAGTATGTTTCTGATTTCAAAACCCGGCTGAGATCCTCATGTGAGTTTGCCGCTCAAAACTTGACAGTGGCTAAAAGCTCCATGAAGAAATGGTATGACAGAAAAGCCTGTGAGAGGGAGTTTCAGCCCGGTGATGAGGTTTTGGTCCTGCTCCCCCTTTTTGGCCAACCTTTATCTGCCAAGTTCAGGGGCCCATATAAGATCATTCGGAGGGTGAGCATTACCGATTATCTAGTAACTACCCCAGACAGGAGAAAGCCCACGCAAGTATTCCATATAAATATGTTGAAACCCTACCATAGGTCCCCTGATTCCTCTCTTCCAGATTCTCCCACTGTGGCAGTGAATGTCAGGACCTGTGAACAGCCTGGTGCGGACGAAGTCTTCAGTTCTCTTACTGACTCGCAACAGACTGTTCCAGAGCCTGAAGGTATCCATGCAGACTTTGACTTGTCATGTTGCCTATCCATCTTTCAGTATAATTCAGTGGCTTGGAGGGAATTACCATCTAAACTATGTCATCTTCCCTCTGATCAAGCGAACCAACTAATCTCTGTTTTATCTCAGTCTCCCAGTGTGTTCCGTGATACTCCAGGGCTCACTTCTTTGGCCGTGCACGACATCGACGTAGGGGATGCAACTCCCATTAAACTATCCCCCTACCGTGTCTCACCACAACGCAGGAGTATACTGCAGGTCGAGCTTGACCTAATTTTTTCAAACCAGCTGATCACAAGGGCCTTCAGCCAGTGGAGTAGTCCGGTCATACTTTTGCCAAAGCCAGACGGGAGCCATAGGTTTTGTAGGGACTATAGGCAAGTTAATGCTGTCACAAAGAACGATACCTACCCACTGCCACGGATCAAAGATTGCATTTACCAGTTTGGCCTCATACAGCAGTAAGTTTAATTTTATGAGAGGATTTTGGCAATTAGCTCTCCCTTGTAGCGAGGTAAATATCATGCTTTTGTAGTGCGCTTTCAAGCCTTCAGCTGTGAGATAATGCCACGAGTTAGTCAACTAAAATAGTTAAGCACATAATGGCTATTCCGGCTATGTTCTGATGTGGTACCTGGAGACGTTGCCTACTTTGGGTGATATCCTTATTATATCCTCATTATAATCTTGCTGTTGCCAATCTGGTGGTGAATCTATTGATGTATTATGTTTAATATTATGTACTATACTCCTTAAACTCTTTTCTAGGGGGGAGGTCTGACATACGGAGCCCTGTATGTTAATTTAAGAGTTAGAATTAGAGTTGAAGGAGCCAAACTACCCAAACGGTGAAGCAGACTAGCGAGCGACCAAGCGAGTGGGGAAACCAGCAAACCAGCCTTCACACCTGTGTGCGTCATAGGGAACCCTGCAAATTACCTCGATGACCGATGCTATGACGTATGATCGACGCCAGGAGCTGTGAGTGGACCAGGCACCTGTTATGCGACTCTAGGAGCTATGATTGGAGTAGGCACCACCCCCCGCCTCCTGATTCGTTCCTACACCATCATTGTTTGGTATATAAGACCCGAGTTGTGGGCATTCAAATCAGTCTCATTTGGAGTTGGGGAAGGTGAACTTGCAGCTGGAGGAAGACAGGGTGAAGTATTATAATGGGATTGTGACTGTCAGTCAGATTATATAAATGTGTGTTAAGTGTGTTCGGTGTAAACACTTACGTTATGTTGGTTAGTGAGATATGTGATTGGGAATTAACGTGAACGCTACTATTATGTGTTTAACTATTTGATTGCGAATTAACGTGAACGCTACTATTATGTGCTTAACTATTTGATTGGGAATTAACGTTAACGCTACTATTATGTGCTTAACTATTTTAGTTGACTAACTCGTGGACTAAAGCAACTCTTTAAGTAATTGGGTTATGATGAAAGTAATACTATTGTTTTATATTAATACTTACGAGTTCTTTCATTTTCTTTGAATTAAGCTTACATTGCTTAACGGTGCTTAGTACGGTGATGCTATTGTCTCGTATTAGTAATATCGCCTTAGACTAACATGGCTGTGTTAATATTACTTCTAGTGATTTCCTAAGCTGAAGACAATTCTTTTGCTTCAAAATATTATATTTATTAGTGGCCCCTCCATCATTGACGAACATGCCTATTACATAAGGCATCCTCTTCAAACACTAATCCGCCGTAGTTTGAATCTACCGCGCAGAGCATTTAAAAACTGAGGAGCCTTCATCATGAGCGCACGCGACCTCACTCATGGCTTCAGTCATTATGAATTGGGTTCTCACTACGAAAAAACTTCGTAAAAAATAAAAACAAAAACAAAATAAGAATAACTATCCAATAAGCTTTCCATCATATCGTGGATGTACTTGTGTGGATTTCTGACCAGACGCTGATTCAGGCGTCATTCCTCCTTCTCTGCTCTGCGCTCAGCCTGCCCGGACCTGTCTCCCCACGCTCCGCGGGTTCCGCATTTGTTGCGTCCCTAGTGAGTTTTTTCTCATTGGTTTACTCCGGGATGTATCGAGTAAGGTTAGGATATGCGTAGCAGGAGTGTCCTGGGCTGGTTGCCCGCAGTGCAGTGTATTTTGGGTCGTATGTTTGGGGCATCTATTTCGGATGTACCCTCGTGGTCCTGTTGTGGACAGGTGAATTTTTTCACAGTTTAGCTAGCTTTGTGATGCAGGCGGCTTTCATTACGCGTTATTGCTTCCTTTTATCTTACTGATGAGGTAGCGTATTTTTGCTGTCGTTCCCAGCGTATTTTTCTTCACTTAGTGAAGTTTTTTCTGGGTCCCGAGTCAGTTCTTCCCTTTGCCGGAAGTGTTTGCTACAGTGGTGTGTTGGCGGTGGTTCCTGTTGTGATATAATTCAGTGCTTTTTGTTTATATTCTGACATGTTACTGTTATCCGTCTGCCTAGGCCTAGCCAGCCTCTCGTAGCTTTATCACATATACAAGTGTTATTGATTTATTTTCTAAATATGTACTACTGTGTCATGTGTATCCTGGTTTAGTTGTGTATTGGCTAATTCCACGGACTATTTATGTGTCATGGGTTAGTTGTGTTTTGGCTAATTCCACGGACTATGTTGGGCCCGGCGTTAGTTGTGTTTTAGCTACGCCTCGGTCCGGTGTTGCGTTCAGATGGTATCTGGACGGGGTGGGTTTTTTCCGGCGGGTTTTTCTCGGTTTCACCTTGATAACCCCGGCTGGTTGCCTAGTTTTGGCCACGCGTGGTTTAAAACAGGCTTGTTTCCCCGGCGAGTGGGTGTCTGTGGCTCCCCAGGTCTGCGTCTCTGGGGTGCCCGTTTCATCCCGGCGGGTTGGCTGTACCCTTCTAACAGTGTTCATACGGACACGTGTTGTTTGTAGTTTTTTCGGTTTTGCAAAGCCAATATAAAACTATGCTGTAGTTGTATTTCCTCCCCGGCGATCTGTTTCAAAGAAGTGGGGATAGGAACAATTGGGGTTAACTTTTAAACTTTAATTCACCCGGTGGGTGCAACCTGGTAGGTTGGGATGACCGAATTTGCAAAATTCAGTTTAGTTGACCAGTCAATTGAGGGATGCTTTGTGTATCGCCTCCTTCAACATACGGCGCTTTAGGGCACATTTGGGGTTAACGTTTTTTTTAAACTATTATTCACACCCGGCGGGTGTTTCTTGCACGGATGAGAATAACGAATTTACAATTCAGTTAGTTAACCAGACATTTGAGGGATACGTTTTGTATCGCCGCCTTCAACATACGGCGATCTAAAAGATACTTCGGCAGAAGTTAGATCTCGTATATTTGTCAGGCTTCCCAGTTTTTTATCTACGAGATAATTCGGGGGCCGGCGTCTTTTTTAGGTTTTTTTTTCCAATATTTAATATGGAACCAAACACCACCGGAAAGACTTAATCACTTATAAACGCCATGATGGTCTTTATATATTATGTCAGAGGGTATTCATAAATCTTTTGGACAAATTAAGATATTCTGAAATCTTTTACTTAGGAAACCCCACCGCGTGGCGAGCTGTGGTCGTTGAGTATTACGTCTCGTTACCCGGCGGGTTATTTAACACCTGTGTGCGAACATGAGTGGGTTAACCTTATGAGCATTAATTCCTGGAAATTTTAAATTTTCCAGAGCTGGGTCCCGGCGGGTCTATGCAGAACCTGGAGTAGTTTCCCTCCAGTCTCTGTCATGGCTACCTTTGCCCCGGTTTTTGCTGTATGCATTACGCCCTCCTGTTCAGGTATCCCTATTTTGCGCACACACTTTGTATAAAATGTGGTAAAATGTCTCGTTTGGTGGGGGTTACCTTTCCGGCGTTTTTCCTCGTTGCTCCGAGAACACCGTTTTGGTTTACCGAGTTTTAGTCAGGATGGCTAAAATAGGTAAGTTACCCCGACGAGTTTGGTCGCTTGAGGGCTCATCAGAAACTGCGTTTTTCTGTGGTCGAGCCTGGGATCAGGCTTCCTGTGTTATTCATTGCTTTATGCATTACGCCCTCCTGTTATGTCTCGTTTGGTGTGGGTTACCTTTCCGGCGTTTTTTCTCGTTGCTCCGAGAACACCGTTTTTGGTTACCGAGTTTTAGTCAGGATGGCTAAAATAGGTAAGTTACCCCGACGAGTTTGGTCGCTTGAGGGCTCATCAGAAACTGCGTTTTCTGTGGTCAAGCCTGGGATCAGGCTTCCTGTGTTATTCCCGGTGAGGGGGGCTCCACACAGTTATTTTGTTTGGTCTTTCCCTCCTGGCGACCTTTTTTACAAAGAGGTCTGGGGCAGGTATAAGTGGTTTGACATTGCATATAAAACCCGGCGGTTGTACCTTCGGGTGGTTATATTAACGAATTTGCGATTCGCGATAATTTGCCAAACAATTGATTGATACAATAGGGTATCACGGCCGTCAAGACGGCGATCTATGAGGGCTTCTGGCAGAAGCCGGATTAGAGATTAAGATAGGCTTAGACTTTTTATGGGATAAAAAGATGCCTGAATCTTACTAGTGTTTCAAGTGTAAAGGGATACTTGAAGGACTTCATCTTTAATAAAGATATGTTTCATCTTTATGAGGATTCAGAAGTTATGCTTAATTCTTTCGAACAGGTAAAAGATATGCTGAAATCCTTAATAAACAATTGGAACAATGTTGTTTGTTTGTTTAGTCTTTCTCTCCCGGCGACCTTTTTACAAAAAAGGTCTGGGGCAGGTACAATTGGTTTGACATTGCATATAAAACCCGGCGGTTATACCTTCGGGTGGTTATATTAACTGATTAGCAATTCGCGATCATTTGCCAAACAATTGATTGATACAATAGGGTATCACGGCCTTCAAGACGGCGATCTATGAGGGCTTCTGGGAGAAGCCGGATTAGAGATTAGGATAGGCTTAGACTTTTTATGGGATAAAAAGATGCCGGAATCTTACTAATGTTTCAAGTGTAAAGGATACTTGAAAGACTTCATCTTTAATAAAGATACACTTCATCTTTAGGAGGATTCAAAAGATATGCTTAAAAATCTTCTGGACAGGTAAATATATCCTGAAATCTTTAATATGAAACTAAAGGAAAACGAAAAGTAGTGGTGGAGTGCTACGGTTCGTTGACCGGCGGTCTTGTGACACATATTTTGTACAATTTTTTGGGTGTAACCCTATGAGCATTAATCCCCGGAAAATTCTCTTTCCAGGGCGGAGTACCGGTGTTGCACCAGGTGACCAGGTAGTTCCCGGGGGCGGGGTAGTTTTCCCCCAGTCTCTGCCATGTCGGCACTTGAACCTCTCATTGCTGTATGTTCAACGCCGTTAAGATCAGGTATCCCTATATATTATTTTCATTTGTTAATGAAATAATTTAATCACTGAATAATAATAACCATATATATTTTCTATGATTATATTAGGATAATATTGTGTTTATTTATAGTAATTTATTTTAATACAATTAAATATAAATTAAATTAATTAGTATACTTTATGATTTTGCTCACCAGCTCTGCTTTCAATGTGTTAATGAGCTATGGGAGCTTTTAATTATCATAAACCTTTACAGGGCTCTCTTTTAGAGAGTATACCGAGCTCGCAAGCGAGGGACAGCCACAGCCAAGGTGTATGGCGATACTCACAGTCCTGGCAGGACAGAACACATCCCTTTGTGACTCAACTAGTGCTGACGTCCACGGGATGCCGATGTACCATCTTCTACCCCAGTTTTAACATGGCAACATGTGGAGGTCCCGGCTTCGGCGGGATCTTCCCATGATAAGCCAGACTTAACGGATGAAGAACAACGATCTCTGGTCTCAGAGATGGAGGTTGAAGAGTCCAGTCACCTTTTAGGCGACTCTCAGGGTACTGTCGAATCTCCACGGAGTTCGTCATCGGCTAGGTATGTACCGGCGGAAGAGATTGATGGACTACTATTGAATGCACTTAATAGGTTCTTGGGCCCTACGCCGGAAACTCCTCCTGATACGGGAGATCCCGCGATGTCGACGAATGTGCGACCTCTGGCTACATCCTTTGCTTTAGCGAAAATACCTAGCCATCCGCTTGTGTCAGGCCCAATTTCCAATGTGCCAGGCACAACAGCTCTCACTACTTCCACTGAATGCAGTTCACTGTATTCAGAAACAAGGGTCAACGAGGTCAAGGAAGTTGCTACTCGTGTCGGAAGAGATTTTTGTTCTAGCCAGCAGTCTAGATATTTATCTTCACGCATCTTATCTCCCAGGCGTAGCGAACGTCTGGGCAGACGCTCTGTCCCGGAGACAGAGCACGACAGTAGAATGGGAGCTCAAGCAACCCATTTTCAACCTAATGATTGCGGAGCTCTCCCATCCACAAGTGGATCTTTTTGCGTCCGAGGAGACTCACAAGCTCCCTCTATACCTCACCCGCCGGGCGATAACGCCGGCAGGGGGGCCAGACGCCCTAGTGACAGACTGGAACAGATGGAGCTCCATCTATCTGTTTCCGCCGCCAGATGCGTCACTAATGTGCCACGTAGTGAACAAACTACGAGTTTATCGAGGCTTAGTCTCGCTAATCGCGCCCCTGTGGCCGGCGCAGGTGTGGTACCAGCAATTAATAATGTGGTGCCCGGACCCGGTATCGCTCCCGGTCGGGTACTTCCACTTAGACACGATTGGCAACCTAGCGACCTCGCTGACTTTTGCATTATGGACATTCAGGAGGCCAAGTGGCTAGCACCATACGGTAGGGATGTGACCAATAAATTGCTCAATCAATATACTCAGTCTACTAAGCGACAATATCAATCACATTGGAAAGCTTTTACTTCATGGATTGTTAGAACGGAACAAACTGTACCCTCAGTGGCATTGGTTTTTAATTACTTGAACTATCTGTTTGAGCAGAAACGTTTATCTGTGGTAACTTTGAAGAATCACTTAACTGCGATTAGAGTGCCCTTTTTCGACCTTACAGGTCTATCCATACCGGTGGCGGAGGAAACAGGATTTATGAGAGCGTGTTTTAAACTCCGCCCACCTCCCCGTCAGCTCATGCCTACTTGGTCTCTGGACAAAGCTTTGTCTTTACTTCATTCTCGTCTGTATCAAAATACTGCAGACTTTGCTTTAATCTTAAAGAAGGCAGTTTTCCTTTTGGCTTTGGCCACCGGAAACAGAGTGTCTGAGCTGGCGGCGATGAGCAACACACCTAATTGTCTTAGGTTTGGTAGACTTAATGATTCAATTTCCATTGCACCCTCCCCGGCGTTTGTAGCCAAGAATGAGCATAGTGCACACGTGTTTTCTGAGTTCACGGTGCCGGCGTTAAAAAGGGGAAAGGTGCATCATAATTTATGTCCAGTGCAAGCTCTAACCAAATATTTGAGAATAGCTCCTCAAAACCCCCAAGGTGCTTTATGGGTAGCGAGTACGGGTAAACGCTTACTTAAACGGCGATTAGCCTCTCTTCTGGTAGAAGTCATTAAAGAGAGTAATCCCGGCGTTGTGGGTAGGGCCCACGATTTACGCAAGTGGGCGGCCTCTTTACGTTTCCTGAAAAACTTTTCAGTTGAAGATATTGCGTCCACACAGTTGTGGGCGTCTAATCATACGTTTCTCTCTAGATACTTGTCAGTTGCTCTAGACAAACCTTCCTTACCATGTATAGCTTTAAGGCAGAGGGTCTAGGTGGCCCTGCAGTCACTTATGTTTACTTTCACAGAAGGGGGGGGGGTGCAGTCAGTTGACATAGGACACCCTAGACCCCGCCGGAGTATGAGAGCTGTGATACAATTTAAGGTTAAAATGTGATATGAAAATTTCTCTGCGAGAAATTGTGCTAGTACAAGGTTTAGTACAAAACAACGGTGTTGTTATAGTAGTTTTAGCTGCGAAAGCAATGTAATATTAGTTCAATGGAGTTCATTTGCAATTGATCTCCACATGTATTTTGGGGTTTATGATGTGCACATATAAACTTATAACTTATTATTTTTGTCACCACTCGTTGAGTGGGGTGCCTTTTGTAACTACAGATCTGTGTTCAGAATCTTCAGGGTTACCCATTTTTGTCGGGCAGGCTTCTTTGAAGCACGCACCTGCCTGAACCCCTTTTTCTTGTATATTTCCGGCCTACGCCGTATTAAATACATTTTTCAAATGTAAGAATACTATGTGGTTGTTTTTATTATCTGCTTTTCTAGAGTTATGATATGATTACGAATGTCCCCCTCCAGTCTTAGATATCAGGCATGTTCGTCAATGATGGAGGGGCCACTAATAAATTATAGGTTTGACTCCTGTAAGGGGATAAAGAAAACCTAATATTTAGTAGTGGCCCCGTAATCATTGACGACTGGGGCCCTCCCGACCGTCCCCTTCCCATTCGTTGATGTATTAAGGATTTTAGTTTACTTGATATGTCAGTGAAGGAGGAATGACGCCTGAATCAGCGTCTGGTCAGAAATCCACACAAGTACATCCACGATATGATGGAAAGCTTATTGGATAGTTATTCTTATTTTCTTTTGTTTTTATTTTTTACGAAGTTTTTTCGTAGTGAGAACCCAATTCATAATGACTGAAGCCATGAGTGAGGTCGCGTGCGCTCATGATGAAGGCTCCTCAGTTTTTAAATGCTCTGCGCGGTAGATTCAAACTACGGCGGATTAGTGTTTGAAGAGGATGCCTTATGTAATAGGCATGTTCGTCAATGATTACGGGGCCACTACTAAATATTAGGTTTTCTTTATCTCCTTACAGGAGTCAAACCTATAATTTTGCTTTTCATATTATTTGAGTGAGACCTGAATCGAATCTATGAAGCGATCCTGTAACTTTATTTACTCATAATCAAAACTTCAATGTTACGTGGTTAAGAAATACATTTAACTAATTATTAAATATATATCTAACTTTTTATGTGACTTTGATATAAATCCTGATGATAATAATAATATAATACTATTAACGCAAGACAAGAACCAAGAATAATTACATTAAATATAAATAAAAGGACATATAAGAAAACTATCTATTCATTTCAAAAAGGGTAAGAGACAGAAATATTCTTACTTTAATATTTATCTTTCAAGACTTTTTATAAAATTAATAGTCCTTCTTTAGCTATAACTTATTCGGTTCATAACCATAGCCTACTAAGCTTCGGTTAAATAATAATTCTTTATAAATACTACATGACTTTAATTAGTTTCAGTATTTTTCATAATTAAAGAGTATCGGTCAATAAAGGAAACTAAGTCCTAAGATCCAAAAGGAAAGGAAGCAACAACAGGAAATTATTTTATTAGATTTTACTTTTGTTTTGCCTTCAGCTGACTGATACCTTAATATATATCTCTGTGCTATCTAGATTCATCAAGTTAACCACTTGAGGATCAAGATACGTAACATGATGATAGCATATTCTAAACACCGCCATCATGTTCAGCGGAAAAAATTGCTGTGATTTAGTATGAAAATAAAAATAACGATAAAAAAACGATATACCGGTACCGGTATATCTCGTATAGTATATAATATAACAGTGCGTTTAATCTCCACAGGTAGGCTACACTTCGTGATGAATCATATTTTCTCTAATTGTGGAAGGTAAAATGTATTGATATAAACCTATCTTGTGCAAAAGGATTGATATAAACATAGCTTGTGGAAGGATGGAATCGTCGAAAACACAGGAACAATCTCCTCTATCTAAACCCATCCACCCACACAAACACTACCTGTGTTAAATTAATCAATAACACTTACTATTTCCTTTGGCTTTTACTATTATAAACACTACTGTATTAGGTAAAATGAAATTCAATTCCATAGAGCATAATTATAATAACATTTATTACATACCGTGTATCAGTGGCGGTCGATATAGCCACACAAGAACAATAACACACACACACGCACACGCACACACACTCACTCGACAATTAACACAGACGTGTTTCGGTAATCATACCGGTACACTGATTTTTCATTTGAACTTAGTAACTCGTTTGATATAAGTTGATTATGGAATATTATATACGGTATATACGGTATAGGCCTATACCATATCAGGTCTTTATTTATTCATCATGTGCGTATTTATAGTATTGTCAAAATACTCCACTAATCCGAAGCACTGTCGGTCCGCTGCCATTCGGATTAAGCTCGGTTCACACATACACGTTCTAACGTCCCGTCCGGCCCTGACCAAGAAAATAACTTCTGTGTGTGTCCGTGTATGTCCCGTGGGTGTCCCGACATAACACGTTTTCTGGCAGTTGCCCCGACCCACACGGATTATTTTATACATGCATAAAAATTACCCCGCCTAGGCGCTTTTTATTAAGAGGTCGGGGCCGGACGGAACGTTAGAACGTGTAAGTGTGAACCAAGCTTTAAGCTCGGTTCACACATGCACGAATTAACGTCACGTCCGTCTCTGACCAAGAAAATAGGCAGGACGGCATCTATCTGGAGGCCCCATGTGGCCACGGTGGCCACTAGGGCCGTTCCAACGCTTTTTTGGCAGGACACTCACAGGACACATACGGACACACACGGAAGCAGTCGTCGTCTAGACGCCACCAGGCTGCGGCTAGACGACGACTGCTCCCTTGTGTGTCAGTGTGTTTCCTGTGGGTGTCCCCGACATAACACGTTTTCTGGCAGTTACCCCGACCCACACAGACCATTTTATGCTGCACAAAAATGACACCGCCTAGGCACAGCGAATTAAGGGGTCGGGGACGGACGGGACGTTAATTCGTGCATGTGTGAACCGAGCTTTACATGACTTTTACTGTTACCCTGACGCCGCCACGTCGATGCCGATGAAACCTGATGCAGACACGCCAGACCCACCACCGCGGGTAACACGACGCTTCCCGACGACCCCGACACACGTTGGGGATTGCACCACGTTGTGTCCCTATATTCAAATCGGGGTACATCGGGACCAACATCGTGAATGTGTGAAAGTGGCTTTAGAAGTGCTAGTTTAACACCTTACGAGCGGCCTAGGCGGTATATAATATGTAGCCACCAGCGGGGTGTTTTTAGCCAAAATAGGGCTGTTTACGTGATCATTTTCATGCCTAAATAAGACCCAGAACGTAAAACAAGTATCTATCCCTGAAAGGGCATAAACAGAGCTTTCCAATGACACCATAACGATCCTTTTATGATGGCTAGTTTTCTTGCAACAACCGCGCAACGAGAGTGCAAAAAGCATGTAATTCGGCACTTTCCCCATACAATTCCGTATATAGCGAGTGAGAGAGGGAGGGAGGAGGTGGGATTCGTGTCAGTAGGTTCGCCGCGGTGGTCTGGAGCAGTCATACGCTCGCTACTCTCCTGCCACCACTTGTCTCTCTCTCTCAGCAACATTACGTGCTGAAATTGCCACACGACCTATGTCGAGCGCCGCCAGATAGTCCAGATTTATTATACTCGACTTACGTTGCACCCCGACAGTTATGGGTTAAGGGAGCCCACCTCGCTTGTTTTCTCTTTCTCTCCCTCTCTTTTTGGCTTGTATCCATTCGGCCCCATTCAGCCTACTGTTTTAAGACGTTTACCCCCATCCAGGTGTCAATATTTTCCTGGTGAGCGGTAGCGAGCCAACACATTTATATATTTGTTTTAAGAGCAAGCTAAATTTGTACATTTTTCGACAGAAACATTTCTCCGGCGAAGCAGGATTTCTCCATACAATGCTGGCTCGCTATCGCTCGGTTAGAAGATATCGACACCTGAATAGGGATAAACGTCTTAAAACAGTTGGCTGAATGGGGCCGAATAGATACAAGCCAGAGTAAGAGAGAAAAGGAGAGAGAGATAAAACAAAAAAAGCCGGTGACACCCCTTAAGAAAAGTGTATTTTGTTAATGCAGTTCAATAAAATATATAAATATATATTTGATAATAAAGTCGGCAGTTCGAATGTCTCAAAGGAAGGATAGGGACAGAGGAAATAGTAGGTGGTAAGGAAGGGAACTGTAGTAGGGAGACAGTCTGGGATTAACCTAGCAAGTAGTCTGTATGTATATTAATTGAAATTATAATTCTGACTATCTGTCAGTGCCTCTCTGTTACTATACAGTATATGGTCACTTTATTGATGCCAAATTTAATTCCGTTTTTACTGGAATATTTATTTGTATTTGTGCTAATGTAAGAGATGAACATTATTTTGTTTGCCTTTGTATTTATAGATGTAATAATTAATTGTACACCATATTGTTAAAGGCCCCTTCGTGAAACAGTATATTGAGGTGCAACAATATAAACAGATGGGTATCATTTATAATTTATTTATTTATAAGTTCATAATAAATGTACATATGGTTTAATATTCAAAATAGTATATTTCTATGATGACAGTGCGGCTCAAACTACGACCGGGACGGTGGCTGCTACCTGCTGATTGTAGGTGTTGAAGAAAGCAGCCCTAGCGGCACTAACATCGGCGGTTTCGGCAACGTTAGCGGAAGAGCCAGGGAGACCAGCAGCCACGGTGGCAGCCAGAGGGCCTCTCCAAACAGTAGGTGCATGGGGCACCGCAGCACCGACGGCGGCCAGCTGGGCGTTGTAGGTCCTGGAGAAGGCATCAAGGGCAGCGTTAACGTCAGCGGTGTTGGCGACCACGGCGGAACCGGGGAGACCAGCAGCTACGGTGGCAGCATAGGGACCGGTCCATTTGATCTGACCTGACGGGGTCCTTGGGATCGCAGCGGCATGAGCAGCATTGAACACTTTCATGAACGCAGCTTTCTCAGCCGCCACGTCCGGGGCGTCCTGGATGGATGGGAAGGCCACACAGGCACCCACCACTGTCAGTAGAATCTGTGGAGAGACACACACTTAGTTTCTCACATACTACTGTAGTCAATCTATTGTCGACAGATAAAATATAGACTCGGGCAAGATTTCAGTATTGTATATAATTTTAATGCTACCAGTATGGTGATCAAACCTAATGATACCCCAATAAACGCAGGCCATCTGCAGTGGATACTTCTAGCAATAATAAAGTAATATTCATCACTATATGCTCTATTTACAAATTTATAACGAATAGTTGGTCCATTTACAAACATGTGGCAATCTCATATTCCTGACAACAAAAATAAAATGAATTGATTATTCAATTAATCTTCAAAGTAACAAACGATTGCCCTGAAATTCAGGTTAATTACCTTTGACTTTCGATAGAATGCTAAACAAAATACTGAACTTAAAGTAACTATTATATTAAAGCCAAAACAAAGTATCGTAATCGTATCGTAATTTCGTAAACGAAATTAAAGCACGCCTTTTATCAAAGTAAATCATCTTCATCAATCTTTATATATAAATTCATAATACAATTGATTTTCCGAAGTACGTCAAAATGTATCGAAACCTGATGTTGTCACTAGACAGCAACGAAGTGTGAAGATTTCAGGCGTTTACATTAGTAGTATTGGCAAATCAATTTGTTAAGCTCTTATTAAAATATAAATATCTATGATATAGCTACAGAGCATGGCAGGAATATTAAGATCAGTCGAAAATCTATTGTTTCAACCATTTCGTCAACTTCTATGGTAATTTCAACATTCATACATGTTTGTTACTATAATGATGACTGAATTTCTTTAAGATAAGTATTTTTATTATATATTTATTTTTTCTTCCTAGACCTCCATTGAACTTAGAAAAAACACAAGACCCTCTTAGAGATAAATTTTAACATTTGTTTAGTGAAACAATGTCCCGGCCGAAGATCAGTTAAAAAAAAAACACCCCCTTAATGGAAGCAGTAGCCTGCACATGACCAGGACTTTGTATACAAGTACATCGCATTAAGGGGAGGCAGACCGTTTTTCTGGACCCCTTCTCCCTAATGTTTAGCCCCACTAGTTTTGAGATTTTAAGACGTTGGTTCCATTAGTTTGGGGATTTTATGACCTTTCGCCTCATTTCGTTGTAAATTTTAAGATCTTTCGAGCCATTTAGGTGTCGATTATTTCCTGGCGAGCGATAGCGAGCCTGCAATTTTAAGAGGAACCGGCCTTCGGCCGATAAAATAATACACTTGAATTGGACGAAACGACTTGTAATCGCCGAACTAATGGGGTAAAACCTCTCAAGATCGACTAATGTTCGCCAGACTATAAGAAAGCAATTGGTAGTGGTCCTTACCAGACCCTGCATGATGCTTTGAGTGTTGTTGTTGTTGTTTGGTGGAGGACTTGAGCCGCACTGTGACTACTCCACCAACTGTCCAGCCTTATATAGGCTACTCGACCTGCGACCCACCCTTTGCCCTACACCCTGCGAGGTCACCCACCCTACCCTGCCCCTTGTCTCTCTCTCTCTCTCTCTTGCTCTCTGGCTTGGGTTTTTGCCTTCATTCTCTCTTAAGGGATAGTGCTTGCTTTTTGCTCTATATATTAATTTATTTATTTATTTTGAGTTTCCCCGCTGGACCTCCATCAAGCTTAAAAAAAAACACCCCCTAGACCCTCTTTCAAGATTAATTCATACATTTTTTCGGCAGTCCCGGCCGAAGGCCGTTACCTTCTAAAATTACAGGCTCGCTATCGCTCGCCAGAAAAATATCGACGCCTAAATGACAAGAAAGGTCCTAATATTGACAAAGAAATGAGACGAAAGGTCTCAAAATCGCCAAAATAATGGAACGAACGTCTTAAGATCTCAAAACTAATATGCTAAACACGAGGGAGAAGGGTGTCCATAAAAATGCGACGACCTCCCCCTTAACTGCCCCCCGTCTCTCTGTTTACCGGTTTGTGTGCCCGCCCCAAAAAGTAGTTCTGTACCCTGTTTGTATCGTGCCCTACTTTTTTGTGGGGTCTCGCATAGTCCGTCTATCTGGTTTTATATATTACACATATTAATTGACCACTTGCGAGTTTTGGTCTATATGGAAGTTGGAGCCGTGGTCATTAATATTTAGCAGAATTATCAGCTAATGTACGGTCATAATACATATTGTAAATACATAAAACCAAATTGATCATACTTTGTATCCATCAGAAACCCACATATTATTGCCATTCTCTTTAATGTCGAGGTTCACGGCTCCAACTTCCTTATAGCCTAAAACTCGCAAGTGGTCAATTGACAAACACGATATGTGTATAATGTGTTTATTATTGTATACAGACTATTTTGGACGAATTACCAATGTATAGTTTCCTTTATATTTATAGACACTGGAAAATATATATAATATGGAAGGCAAGGAAGACCGTATACTGTATATTGCAACTTTATTTTTCAATCTTAAGTGTCACCACATTAATTTTCAGGACTCATTATCAATAGAGTGTTTTGTTTTGTTTTGTAATTAAACATCTTAACTAACACAAACACAAATAATTGTTTGCATGATAACCACACTTTCTCTCAATGTATATTAATGATCCACTTAACACTCAACAATAATCATAGTCGACCCACTTGTTCACTTATAATTGCTTAATATTGTCCTTTGTTCGGGCTCTACCCCTTGCATTCACCTCACTTCCTTGTTCCTCCTTTTGGCCAATATATAGTGCAGTACCGTTCGCTATTATTATTATATAAATAATATCTTAATTTTCATAATGGAAGGTTTATTGTATATGTGAGTTGCATTTCACAAGAGTATTATTAAAGTATTATTATTTGGTGGTGGGCTGACCCTTTGTCAGAGTGAGGGTTGGTGTCCTCTACTTCCCATAGCCCCTTCTATCTTTTTCTCCTTCTGCATCTCTAATTTTTTCAAATGGCGTAGGGATGCGGCGACCCCAATGCCCGCCACTTTCTGGTGCAGGTAGCCTCCTCTGTGGTGGAGGGGTGAGAAATTTCCACCACCGCTTTTCTCCGGCGAGACGTAGAAGTCGGCTAAAGGGGATCGGGGGCGGGGGGCCTGGTATCCTTCTCCTCTTAAATAAATCTACCAAAAAAACGAGACAGAGATAGGGGCGAGGGAACGCGTTCGTGGTCCCGGACCCTGAGAATAGGAGCTTTGAATGTGCCTGGATGTAGTACGAATGAGAAGCGAGAGGATATTGGAAGGTTATTTAAAAGAAGGATGTATGATGTCCTTGCACTGAATGAAACAAAGATGAAAGGAGAGGGAGAAGTGGATTTTGGAAACGTGATAGGTAGAAAGTCTGGAGTAGACGAGGGAGTCAGGGGGAAAGAAGGAGTGGCTATTATTGTGAAGGAGGAGTTGAGAGAGTTTATAAAAGAGTGGAAAGAGGTGTCATCAAGGCTAATGTGGGTGAGAATGCGGTTGAAGGGTGAAAGGTGGGTTTTTGTAAGTGCTTATGGACCAGGAAGTGAAAGAGAGTTAGACGAGGTAGAGGGTTTCTGGGAGGATTTGAGAGATTGTCTACAAGTGTTTGATGAAAATGAAAATGTTATAGTTTTAGGGACCTAAATGCTAGGGTAGGAAATGAGCCTGTTGAGGGAGTCATCGGTAGTTTTGGTGTGGATGGTGTAAACGAGAGTGGAGAAAGACTGAACAATGTATGTGAAGAGTGTAGATTGAGTGTAGGTAATATGTTCTTCAAAAAAAGGCGTATACACAAGTACACCTGGCATAGACTTGTGAGGGGAGAGATTGTAGAGAGGGCATTGGTGGATTATGTGCTGGTGACAAGGGAAAAATTGTGTAGACTGCTGGATGTGAATGTGATGAGAGGTGAGGTGGTGGGTATGTCAGATCATTACCTGGTGGAGGGAAAGCTAAGAGCTAAGAGTTACAGTTGAATAAGAGACAAGCTTGAAGTAAGAGAGGTAATAAAAGTTAGTGAGTTAGAGAAGAGTGAAAAAGAGAGGGAGTACAAGGAAAGACTAAATGAAAAGTGAATGGAAGTGAGAGAGATGGAAGAGAGAGAAGTAGAGGTTGAATGGCAACAGTTTAAGGAAGGAGTGAAAGCAAGTGCAGAGGTTGTATGCAGCAAAAGGAAAGTAGGAGGCAGAGGTATCAGGAAGGGAAGCGAGTGGTGGAATGATACGGTGAGAAAGGCAGTTGAGGAGAAGAGACAGTGTTTTGAGAGGGTTTTACAGGATGGTAGTGTTGAGGTATGGGAGAGGTACAAAGAGAAAAGGAGAGAGGCAAAACGGAAAATTAGAGAAGCGAAAAAAGATGCAAACGAAAGGTGGGGTCAAAGGCTGAGTGAGAATTTTGAAGAACGAAAGAAGATGTTCTGGAAGGAGGTAAATAAAGTAAGGAAAGGAGGACAAAAGAGGGAAGAGTCAGTGAAAGATGCAAATGGAGAATTACTAGTGGAACCAGTTGAAGTGAGGAAAAGATATGCCGAGTATTTTGAATCTTTGTTAAATACAAGAGATGGAAGAGAAGCAGTGATTGAAGCAGAGGTGGATGGAGATAGGTTACCCAGGCCACTCAGGTGGCAGGGAATGAATGAAAGGATTGAGGAAAATGAGGTGAAAGAAGCAGTGAAACAAATGAGAGTGGGAAAAGCAGAAGGTTTGGATGGTATTGCTGTGGAGTGTATAAAGAAGGGTGGAGATGTGATAATAGATTGGTTGGTGAGACTTTTCAATGTGTGCTTTGCTGTGTCAATGGTACCAATAGACTGGAAGAGTGCATGTATTGTGCCGTTGTACAAGGGGAAGGGAGATCGGCAGGAGTGTTCAAGTTATAGAGGTATTAGTTTATTGTCAGTGGTTGGAAAGCTGTATGGCAGGGTGTTGATAGAGGATAATAAAGTGTACGGAAGTTGCAATAGGAGAACAGTGCGGTTTTAGGAGGGGAAGAGGGTGCGTGGATCAGATTTTTGCAGTAAGACAGTTATGCAAGAAGTATTTAGAGAAGTATAAGGAGATATTTTGGGCTTTTATGGACTTGGAAAAAGCGTATGATCGTGTGGACCGTGAAGCAATGTGGAAGGTGTTAAGGATTTATGAAATAGGAGGAAATTTGTTAGAAGCAGTTAAGAGTTTTTATGAAGGGAGCAGAGCATGTGTGAGAGTAGGAAATGGTGAGTTGAGTGAATGGTTTGAGGTAAAGTTAGGTTTGCGACAGGGTTGTGTAATGTCACCATGGCTGTTTAATATGTTTATGGATGGTGTGGTGAGGGAGGTGAAAAGGAGAACTATGGGAAGAGGATTGGGTTTAGTAGGAAAGAATGGTAGAGATTGGGAGTTGAATCAGTTGCTGTTCGCTGATGACACAGCATTGGTGGCGGATTCTGATGAGAAACTGCAGCGGGTAGTCAAAGAGTTTGGTGTGGTTTGCGGAAGGAGGAAACTGAAGGTGAACGTCAATAAAAGTAAAGTAATGGTGTGTAATAGGGGAGAGCATAGGGTGAATCTAGATGTGAGGCTGGATGGGGAAATATTGGAACAAGTAGAGTGTATTAAATATCTAGGAGGATCGATAAGCAGGAGTGGAGGTATGGAAGTGGAGGTAAAACAGAGAGTGTGTGAAGGAAGGAAGGTTTTCGGAGCAATGAGAAGTATGTGGAAGACAAGAAATCTCGGAGTGAAAGTAAAAAGTGCACTGTATCAAGGAATTGTTGTGCCAACAGTGATGTATGGGGCTAAGACATGGGCTCTGAAGAAAAAGGAGAAAAGAGGGCTGAATGTGATGGAGATGAGCTGCTTGAGGAGTATGTGTGGAGTTACTCGTAGAGACAGATTGAGGAATGAAGAGATACGTAGGAGAGTGGGGCAGCAGGAACATTTGTCAGCCAGAGTGGACAGAAGGGTGCTGAGCTGGTATGGTCATGTTGAACGAATGGGAGATGAAAGGCTTACAAAGAGAATATGTGAGTCAGGTACAAGGGGAGATAGAAGGGCAGGAAGACCCCCATTGAGATGGAGAGACTGTGTAAGAAAGGCTTTGGATGATAGAGGAATGACTATAGATCAGGCAGGGGAAGTGTTGGTGGACAGGAGTGAATGGAGCATGCTTGTGAATAGTTGAGTGAACACGTGGTCATTTGGAGTAAGGGGTCGGGCACAAGTTGGACTAGATAATAGTCCATCAGGCGCCTGGCCCGGGGAGACAATTAATATGAAGGGTGCGCCTGGAAGTGTGGTGGGAGGGCTTGTGGCTTTGGCTCCGCTGCATGGCTGCCTGCCGAGATCGGAACCTCTCCGGGTGGTCGGGGGCCGGGGGAGTGCTGGAGCGACCTTGGTGACCCTGGTTTCTGGGTCTTCTCCTGGGTGACCTGGATGTGTGTGAGTTTGTGCTTTTTATCTGTGTTTATTTGTTGTTTTATGTTGTTTTTGTGTTTTTCCTGTTCTTGCTCTGTCTTGACTCAGCTACCCCCAAAATGGGGATTGGGCCTGAGCATATAGATAGATAGATAGATAGATGATTAAACCTAACATAAACGTAGGTACTTAGTAAGGATGGCCATCATCCATATGTTTACTTAAAGAGCATAGCTCACTAGGTCAGCTAGCCTCATTATCATAAATGTTAGTGTACAATATACCTCCTAAGTGCAATACTAGTAGTCCGAGTTTCTTATAATTGTAAATATAAATAAATATGTGTTTTGGATGGTGCTGGCGAGAGGCGTTTGTTTCCGAACTGTCGTGACGTATAGAGAGGCATTGGGGGGTACCCATAGAATAACACAATCGGGTCAATGGAGTCAGGTCACTGGCCACCATTTTGATTATCTGTATTTCTGTTAAGCACTCCATGCTATGAAAACAATTACAAAGATGGACAGGTATATAAATGAGGGGTATGAGAAATTGTATGAGCAGTATAAGCTTAATAATGAAGTGTATAAATAATTGCATCCTATCGAATAATGCACTATGAAAGTGAAAAACAAGATGGAATATTTTGATACGTTGGCCGTATGCTATTGTACAGAGGTACCTGTGTACCATTAGGGTCGGTACAGCTAGTTTTGCCATATGGATTGTGCTGCCAATACATATATATTTATGACTAGTAAAACCAAAATATGAATAATTGTATTCACAGATACTTAAAGATAGATTTTTTTTACACTCATGTGATTTAAATATAAAATACTGCCTTCACTTTACTTCACCATGTATGAAATATATCAGGGTAAGTTAGCTAAAGGCAATATCAAAACAGATTCAAAACCTGCGGTCTCATTCCTTTATCACTATACCACAAGAGAGAGGCGACAGGGATTGCCATCAACTTTCTAAGCTTAAACTATCTTCCATGGCTTTGTTCACTATTTTAGATCAAAATGAATGGCAAACCAAGACAACTGTGCAGTATCAATCACGCTTTAACATGCTTTAGACAGTGATAAAATGGAATAGGAGTTTTGCCCTTTAAAAGTACCGGTCAGGTGACCAGTTTCACTTTTCAGCATCCTCTCAGAGTAGTTGACCAATATCCCCCAGGAACAGTTAGGATATGGGTTTGTGATTGCCCTAACCTAGTGAGTGAGAAATTGTATATATAATTTTTTCCTTTTCCATGGATTTTAGTGTGGCTGATGAAACTGGTCCGTGCTTGGACTAGGCGGCCACAGGTCTCACATCTGATGGCAGGGAGGGGGATTGGGGGGGTTCGAGGGAGGATCTGCCGGATCTCTCTTGCTTCACACTTCTCATCACAGAAGATGCGTTGCGACTGAAGGAGTCTTGTCTGAGTGGTGAAGGATTGGTACCAGAAATGATGGTCTCAGAAAGTCTCCTCCCTCACCTGAGTGTCGATTCAGGTTCTCTACAATGTAGTCTTCAGCTGGTCCTAGAAGTGGTGCCCCAAGAAGTCTCCTCCCAGATGCCAGCTCACTGTAAAGGATCATGCAAGGGAGACCAGTATCCTCCATCCTCACAGCCTGACTAGACCGCCTCATGCATTACTCTGCCATGGTATCTCCCATACTCTGTGCTCTGGATCTTAACCCTTAATTAGCGGCGAGCAACATAAGTCGAGTTAAATAAAGCTGGACTATGTGGCGGCGCTCGACATAGGTCGTGTGGCAATTTCAGCACGTAATGTTGCTGAGAGAGAGAGACAAGTGGTGGCAGGAGAGTAGCGAGCGTATGACTGCTCCAGACCACCGCGGCGAACCTACTGACACGAATCCAACCTCCTCCCTCCCTCTCTCAATCGCTATATACGGAATTGTATGGGGAAAGTGCCTAATTACATGCTTTTTGCACTCGCGTTGCACGGTTATTGCAAGAAAACTAGCCATCATAAAAGGATCGTTATGGTGTCATTCGAAAGCTCTGTTTATGCCCTTTCAGGGATAGATACTTGTTTTACGTTCTGGGTCTTATTTAGGCATGAAAATGATCACGTAAACAGCCCTATTTTGGCTAAAAACACCCCGCTGGGCGGTACATATAAATAAACCGCATAGGCCGCTCGTAAGGTGTTAAGAATGATGCCATTGTGGGTAAAACTATCATGCTACTTGTTGAGAATGGCCCGAAGTTGGGTTCAATTCAATCATGGTATCGAAAGACACGAGATGAGGGATTTCCGTAGAAAGATTGGGACTGCCCTTATCCTGTTTTACATACGTTTCTCAGCAGTGCCATTGGATGTTCGGAGGCTGTCGAGATAAGGAAATTGCTCAATTTGATCAATGGAGGACCCAGAGATGGTGGTGTTGAATTCAGGAAGATTCACACCAAATGGTGGCTGCATGAGTACTTTGGTCTTCATGACAGTAACTGTGAACCCAAATCGAGCATATGCCTCTGCATAATAGGTTGCTGCTACTTGTAGGTCTTCTAGTGAGTGATTTGGAACAGCCAAGTCATCAGTTTACAGGAGCTCTGTTGCTTTGATGTTGTCAATGGTACTTCAAGGATGAAAGTCGAGAATAGTTGAAGCAACCACCCTCAAAACTATACAGTATAGTCTGGAGTTAGATCCCAGGATTGCCATGAGGAATCTTATATAACATCCCAGCAAGGTACTTACAAGAAGAGATTTGAAGCCAGGACACAGACCTGTTTCAGGATGCCTGTGATTGGGAACGAGTCGGATATAACTTTCTAATGGTATACTCAGCCGTTCATGATGTCAAGAAAGGCCTGAATATGCGATGTGAACTGCTCTGAGCAGCCAAAGCATTCAACAACTTTCAATATAACTGGTTGGGGAACTCGGTCAATGGCCTTCTCTAGGTCATATAAGATCATGTATAAGGGCTCTCAGTTGTTCTCGGCATTTTTTCTGGTGTTGTCTGGCACAGAAGATAATGTCGAAAGTTCCCCTGTTTGTACAGGAGCCACACTGAAACTCTGGCAAGAGCTCTTCAGCAACATGCTGCACGCAGCTGAGTTGAACTCTTAGCTAAAAAAAATCCCACAATGTGATCCCCCTTCGTACAAATTTTCATAATTATAGGACTCTTCAGATTGTCAGGGACACGCCTGGCCTCCCACATATGTAGAATAAGGACCAAGATGCCTCAAAATGATCAATAGATCTGTTGTTGCGTGTTTTCCTTTGTACTCCTTTGTTGCCTGCTTTCCTTTGTAACCAAAGCACCTTTACTCTATGCTTGAGAAGTTCTACTGAGATGATGTCAGGTACTAGTGAATGTTTTGGGTGCATTTGATATATTGCCTTAGTAAATTCAGTGTAATATGTAGGTGCCGATTTCTAGGGTCAAGACTCGAGAGGAATGTTGAGGGACATCAGAAAGGTCTTCAGCAGTGGTGGACTGCTGATTCACGAGGATGTGAAAGTATTCCTTCCAATGGTCAAGAATGGCTTGGCTGTTTGTGATGATGGTGTGGTTGTTAGCTGCCTTGAGTCATCCAGATAAAGTGTAGGTTGGACCATATAGCTCCTTCGTTTTTGTTATTGAAGTTTTTCATATCACAGGCATTAGCAAACTCTAGGATTCAGAAATGTTTCTCTATCACCACTTGTTTAGTATGTTCTGCAGTGTGGATTGGCATAACCTCTTAAGGTGTTTGAAGCAGGCTTTCCATGTGTCAAGAGGTGGAGTTGTCCCCCAATATAGGCATGATTTCTGCTTACTTGATCAGCTAATTGATCTGAGGTTCATTCTGGTTAAACCATGCATTGTGTATTCTTGGTGAGATTCCTACAATCTCTTTTGTACCTTTCGTTATGGCATCAGATAGTGTAGTACATTTCTCATCCAGAGACTGGGCACTGGAGAGGACATATGCCAAGTTTTTAGAAAAAGACATCTTTTAGTCTTAAGAGATAAGTGTCTCAAAGTCACAAATCATTGTATTTGTGTCTTGATTGGTTCAGGTGGAATGAAAGCTTCCATGGAGCTGGAGTTTAAAGGCCTACTGACATCACATTTCATCCATTATATACTTTCATAATTCAATTTGGCGCACTATGATGAGCATATACCTAAAGAATAGACACGTTTTACTCAATGGGTACCTAAGTAAAAATATGTGAATACTTCCACCAAATACATCACAATTCATTACGCATATAATATGGTCTACTAAAAACAAACAAGTTACAAAGTTATTAGTTATTTCTGCAAAAGTAGGCATCTTGATCATAGTTAATAGTTTGTAGAAATCAGTATTTAACTTACTGCTTTTTTTGTTTTGCTGAGAACAATGTTAAGATTGTATCATCATTGCTGATTCATTCGTGACATCATACTGGTGTTGCCATATCAACTAGTTTTTAATATGTGTATATATTATAATTAGCTAATATAACACAAAGTCAGCTGTAAGAGGTATATATTCTACATGTATATACAGGTATTTCATTTGTGTGGAATCTACAGTCAGTAAGTATATGTCAGTTCCCCTTTCTCCCTCATGTTTAACCCTATTAGTTTTGACATTTAATATAACATAAAAATGCAAGTATTATTGTTCGAATAGCCTCCTTTTCTTTGAATTTAAACACCATATGAGGAGGAGCACTATATTTACAACGTTTCGCATATAGCTTAAGGCCAGTGTGGAACATTATCAATAAAGTGCACCTCCTGATACTGTGTTTGAATTCATTCTATCAAATTATGTGAGTTATTTTTATCATCATTATCTTAGCCCACTGGACCCCAAGCGATATAATATAAAAGTACACTCCAGGACCAGCCACTTTTCATGTTTTTCCCTAAAAACACATGGGATGGGTTAGTAATGTAGGATAAACAACATAAAACCTCTCACCTAGGTCATTTGGGGTTCCTCGGGGTTGGGGGGAAGTCACAATTATCATTGGGTGATGGGTAGGCGGTATACTGGCCTATCACTCCCGCGCGCGCCCACACGCACGCAGCTGGACTAGGGGGGTTGCCAACCATAATTTTTGTGCTTAGGATCCTATAGTAGTTCCCATACAAATCTGAACCCTCTAGGTGCCATAGGATAAGAGGTATTAAGGCATATGTTGCGTCACAGGTACTGTGGGTTACATACATAGGCGACGCATAACGTGCGTCCCTAGGGTCAGAGGGGTTAAGTATATTTGAATCCGCTAAAACGACTCCGGGCCTATTATTGGATGAATGCCCACGTGTGACACCTCCTTTGGTCTTTGTTGTCAGTCACTCCCATTAGTTTATCTACAAGATATATCTTAATGTTTTTAGTTTTCTCTCTAGACTTCCATCAAGCTTTTAAAACATTCATCCAAGACACTCCATTGAATTAAGTCTGCACATTTTCGGAAGACAAACGTCCCGAAGGCATATCCCTCCTAAATTGGAGGCTCGCTATCACTCGTCAAGAAAAAATCAACACCTACAGTATATACCACGAAAATTCATAAAATTGTCAAATAACTCAGGTAAATGGTCTTAAGATCGCAAAAGTAATGGGGAGAACATCTTAAAATCTCAAAAACTAATAGGGATAAACATGAGGGTGAAGGGGTTCCAACAAAATATAACACTCTTTTAAAGCGTAGGTTGATATCACATGAGCTATTGTTCCTGCAACATTTATCGGCATGTATGATCTGGCAACACTTAAGTTTAGGTTTTGTTTTTCTGGACCCGCTTCTCCTTCATGTTTAGCCCTATTATTTGTTTAATTTTTAAGAAATTCGCCCCATTTGTTTGGTGATTTTAATACCTTTCGGCCAATATCTTTGTCAATTTCAAGATCTTTCGTGATATTCATGTGTAATTTTTTTCCTTGCGAGCGACAGCGAACATGTTAATTAGGAAGGAAATTTTTCTGCCGAAAAACTTCCAAATTTATCTCGAAGGTGGGTATTGGGGGATGCTTTTTAAGCTTGATGGAGGTCTAGGGAGCAAACTAAAAATAAATAAAAGTGAAAAAAAAAATATATATACAGGGTGTCCCCGAGTTTTGTAAAATACTCTCAGAAATGAAAGATTATTTAATTCTAAGTAAAATATGTTCTATAAACATAGTTTTTTTTAGGCGTCAGTGTTTGGTAATCAGTGATTTAAATTTGACGGTTACTGATTGAGGTGGTTTAGGGAGGGAGGGAGGGAAGGAGGGAGGATGGAGGGGAGAGCGATCAGTGCGCTGGTGCCACTTCCAGTAAGTTTACTTTGTATTTTCTCATTATGCCATGATATATTTGAAAAGGGGAATAATTCTAAGCTACTATTACATGGATTAATTAATTAGCATATCATGAAACCTTGTATTATTGTTATTACCAGTTACACCTGCTCTAATGTAATGAAACTTGGCACCAATGCATCAGCTGTCCGCACTCTTGTCACTCCTGAATCCTGTGTCACTCAGTTCCCGCCAAATTTTATAAGAGTATGGAGGGCCACACCCAATTTTTTTTTTTCATCACTTGCTAGACTAGAACTGCAATGCAATGCCATTTACCTACTCTAACAAGGAATACAGTGACATGATATTAATTTATGGGTTCTGCTAGGGAAATTCTAGTGCTGCTGTTGCCGAGTATAAGAGGAGATACCCAAACAGAAGATACCCAAATTCAAAAGTGTTCTGCAGTGTTTTCCAGCATCTGCGTGACAGAGGAACGTCAGCGCCGAGATACCCCACTTCAAATCAGAGGAGAAACAAAACCTCTACACATCACCACCCCTGAACCCAACGCCAACTGTCACCACCCATTCGTATTTTGTTTTCTCAATTGTCAACAGTACGGCGGATATATGAGTTTAGACTTGCTCCAGCGCCTAGAAGCACAGCTGGACTGCGGAAGAAGACTACTCACATTCCCCCCCCCCCCCCCAAAAAAAAAAATTGAGTCAGAAGAACCCCACAAGACTCACCCTCTACCATCATCAAGAGTAGTCTAATCGGACGACCTCAACTAGTAAAAATTACGAAAAATCGTGAGATCTCATCTCCAAATCACAGTGCCTCAAACCCATTTTTGTTTTTTTCTCAGACCGTGCCACACCACCCAATCCGGCGACTACAACGCCCCAGAAACAACCTATCCAACTCACCGCTCGCACATTTCATTAACTTCAACACCGTCTCACGACCCTTCTACACATCTTCCCAATAAAAAAAAAACATATTAATTTCCAAAACCTTTCCTAACCACACCATCATCAGCCCCGCTATCACAAATAAAAAAATCTCAATTCCTCCCCAACACCAACAATGGGTGCCTATCCACCCTCTTCCCCAAGATAACATGATTTTGACCCCTAAGAAAACCACCACCTGCATGGAACATTGCAGAATACAACACGCTCTACTATCCTCCCTCCCATCATAATGCCATTTTAATTGCCAATATCCCTGAAGAATTACTAACCCTTCCAAAAGGCCTCGTTATTGGAGACCTAGAACAATTTGACGATGCAAACCCTGTTCCAGACGAAATTCCCAAACAAAGCATATTAACACCCCTTCCCACCACCTTAGCATCTCTACAGAAACATCAGATAAGACAACTTCTACAAGAATTCGCGGACGTATTCGCACAAATCCCCACCAAAATAGGAAAGACTCACCTAGAAGAACATCTGATACACACTACCGGACCACCCATACGTCAACCGTCCCGCAGAAAAAAAACCCTGCAAGGGCAAGAAGAGGACCAACAAGTGCAAGAAATGTTAGATGCAGGGATAGCGACCCCTTCCGTCAGTCCCTGGTCATCTCCTGTAGTCTTGGTAAAGAAGAAGGACGGGTACACACGGTTTTGCATCGACTACAGACGCCTAAATGATGCAAACGTAAAAGATGCTACTCCGTTGCCCCGCATTGACGACTCACTAGACTCCTTATACGGCTCCAAATGGTTCACCACCCTCGACCTACAAGCCGGATACTGGCAAGTTCCCATCAAGCCAGAACACCAACAGAAGACAGCTTTTTCCACCAGCGGAGGACATTTGTACGAGTTTAATGTTTTACCTTTCGGGTTATGCAATGGTCCCACCACCTTTTCCCGCCTCATGGAATCCGTATTAAGAGGATTAACCTGGGAAACCTGCCTCGCCTATTTAGATGACGTATTTGTGTACGCAAAAACCTGGACCGAACATCTCCAACGACTCAGGCAGGTACTCGAATGCATAAGACAGGCAGGTTTGAACCTCAAACCCTCAAAATGCGAAATTGCACGGAAAAAGTTGGATTTCCTAGGCCACGTCATATCGGAGAAAGGTATCTTTCCCGGCCCTCGTAAATTGTCAGCCATAGCAGCTCAAAACCCCCCCCCCCCACCACCGTCAAAGGCGTGATATAATTTCTCGGCCTAGCCACATATTATCGACGTTTTGTTAAAATTTTTGCATCCCTAGTCAAACCCCTCCACCAACTCACACATAAAGACACCAAATTCATATGGACAGCAGAAAGAGATGCAGCTTTTAACACTCTAAAGGACAAACTCGTGAACGCCCCTACCGTAGCTTTCCCGACTACCGGCAACCTTTCAGGTTGTACACTGACGTCTCCCTGTACGCCATAGGGGCAGTTTTTGCTCAAGTACAAGACGGAAGAGAGCACATCATAGCTTGCGCTAGCTCCACCTTCAACAACGCCCAGCAAAACTACGCTGCCACTAGAAGAGAATACCTCGGCGTCATCTGGGCCTTGAACCATTTCCGTTCTTTTTTACTTGGTACCAAGATTGACATCATCACAGACCATCAATCCCTACAATGGCTACGAAGCTCAGAAACAAACTCAGCTTTGTTAGTAAGATGGTGAGAGACACTCGAAGAATATAACTTCGAGATACACTACCGGCCAGGCAAACTACACACAAACGCCGACGCCATCTCCCGCCTACCTGTACCTGATGTCGTCACTTCCACCCTAGCCGCTCTGACCAGCTCGACCCCTGTAACTCAACAACCACAGGCAACCAGTCCAACCACCGAACCAACTTTGTTGCAAGCTTGGAAAATTAAAATAAAACCCGAATGGATTACAAAGAAGTCTTTTACCACCTCCACCAGGTCGGAGACCAATTATACACTGAATCCGGACACATCGCCGTTGACCACCGCATCGCTCAATATATCATGATCATCATCCATGAAGGAAATGGAATAGACTTGGGACAGTCAATAATGCAAAAGACGTTCCAACAAATGTATTGGGCCACCAATCCATCAATCATCGCAAAACGTGTGACTGAAGTCTGCAAACCCTGTACCATGGGTAAAGATAGGAGTAAAACCCCCGGACCAACTGGAAAGATTTTATCCCTGGACGTAATGGGTCCTTTTTCCGCAAGCAATGGAAAACGTTTTATTGTCACATTCGTAGACGTATACTCAAAATTCCTCATCGCTTGTCCTATAAAAGACCACAATGCCCTTACCGTCGCAGAAGTCCTAGCCACAGAAATTTGTCCAAATTTTGGATTCCCCATCATTTTGCTCTCGGACAACGCCCCACAATTCTCCGGACACGTATGGAAAGCTTTCGCCCAAAAGTGTGGAATAAAGATAGCGCATTCCTCACCATACTGGCCCCAAGGGAACTCTATCTGCGAACGCAGCCACTGCACCATCAATAATCAACTTAGAACACGTTTAATTGCACTCAACACCTCCGACTGGCCATCACAAGTCAATATGATCCAGTGGGGCATAAATTCCTGCCCCCGAGAAGACGGCATCACCCCCCACGAACGGCTATATGGCGTTGCCCCTCTCCTGCTACCGTTTCATCACCTTGCCCTAACACCCAACTCAGAGTGACCATTGACCCATTACAACACCTAAAAAACACCCTCCACACAGAACAATTATGTCAAGACCTTCAACACGATACTACCACACCCATCAATCCGTACGCCATAGGTGACACCGTCAAGGTAGCTAAAATACCTGTAATCAATAAGCTAGGTCCCCGCTATGTAGAACCCTACAAGGTATTAAAAGTCCCCAATCCATACCAAGTTATCATCGAATACCACGGAGAAACTAGAACTTACCGAAATCGATTCGTCAGGATATATCGTCCTTTACCAATCGACAAGGACAACAACAACGACCTCCATCCACCTGACAACCCACCAACTACTGTCCAAAAACCCACCATCAATTCTACCAATACAACCCCAGTGGTACCCTCCCCCACCACCAAACAACCATCACGACACCTCATCACACCACACCCATCCTCTATGTCACCCCACTCAACCCCCTCCACCCATAAAAACACCACCACAACAACAAAACACAAATGCACCACCAAACCACATCTACCCACGCACTACAAACTCCGCCCCCGCCCCAGCCACGTCCTACACATCATCTCATAAAGGATAAAAAAAAACCCGCACCAGAAATTCCCCCCACAAAACACACCCACCAAGCCCACAACAAGTCACGTAAACAAACCCCACCCCAAATGCCCCCCCACATCCTCACCACCGTCTCCCAAACGCCCAACCTTCACCTCACCCACACCGTCTCCACTCACCTCCTCACCCAAATCCACCACATCCTCATCTCCCCCCCCCCCCACTCCACCAACCGAATCTCTACCACAAACCCTACCCCTCCAATTACCCCCACCTCAGTCCACCAGCCGTTACCCACATCAATTATCCGAACCCCATACCTCATCTAATTCTTCATCTTCACCCCTACCATCCTCATCTAACTATCAGCAACCCACACCCTCAACCACATCTAGCCATCAACCTCCCCAAATAACCAACCCCACCATCACACCTCACCTCGCCCCCCACCCCAATTTCTCCCCATACCCATCCACCATCCCTTCAAACCCCAAAAGCCCCCCTCAAAAGTCATCCATTTCTCAACAAACCACTATACACTCTAACCTCACCGCTCAACCTACCACACCTAACCCTCGCCTGCAAACCCCGTCCACCACCACGCCATCAGCATCCTCTGAAACCAGCCCAGAACCACCTCCCAAACCAAGTTTTACCACTAGATCAGGCCATCTGACCCAACCCCCAGTTCGATTTTCTCCAATTCTGATTCATAAACCTCACATCACCCCTTCTCCTCCCATAACACACAAAACAAAACACACAACACACACAACCACTCCAAAAACACCCAGAATATCATCGGCAACAAACACAAATTCAGCCTTCCCACATACACAGTTTGACAACTTCATATTCCCTAGTACTTTCGCTTCCGCAAGAGTCTTTAAAACCCCTCAGGTCATTGACCGGGTCATCACTTGCCCTCGCACCACCACCAGAGCAACACCTACCTCCTCTAACCACCGCCGGACACTCCATTCACTCGCCACCATGACTACCTCCATGCCCTACATCAACAAAGTGAAGTGGTCCGCTGATCAAGAATGATTCTTCAAAATCCGGTACCAAGATGAAGCCCAGACAGCCGCAATCATAGAAGGCAAATCCTCATTCCTCACGGTCATCACTAACGCTAAACGTGCTCCGGACCAACGTTCCCTAGACTGGTGGGAATACCTCAACGCCATTCCGATGTTCACACGCCGCGGAAATACCTTCTGTTTCCGGCTCGAGTCACCGGGCCGTGACTATAATTCCCAAGGGGAAAGTAAAATAACAAAAAACAAAGACCCCCACAATCAAGAAAAGGAAAACCCCCGAAGAACACAGAATGAAACAAGTAGGAAAGCGCCCCAAGAACAAGGAAGAAGGAGAAACTAAATTAAAACCAACAATGAAGGATACAGAAAGAACAAGAAAAGAAGTAACCAAGATGTCCCACGTTCCAGCTCCTCACATCATCAACCAGAGTAACGAGAAAAGGAAGAACAGAGCCAAATCACCCACGAAGAAGATAAAAGTATAATTACGATTTTTTTGATTTGAGAAAAATTATATTTATCCACCTTCAATATAGGGTTTTTAAATTTGTTTAATTTTTTCGGAGGGTCCGACCCCTTTTAAAATTCATTAATAGACCCAAAGGAAGCCTCATACCAAATTTGGGGCTTTTATACGCCGTGTAACGAAAAAATCGCTAAGCCACCTGACTATATAATACACTACTGCCCCCACATGATATTTTTGGCAAGTATTTTTTGTAACATCCAATCACATTCGAGATCGCCAATAACGTGATACCACTGAAGCAATCGGCAACCAACCCGCACCATTCGGGTTGGGACTGACGCCGGGCATCAGTCTAGACTCTAGATTATTGAGAGTGTGTTGAGATAGTGTTGTCCGTTACGAGGTCATCAAGAAAAATTGCCAATATCGGTTTCACAAATTATTTTTTGTTTATATGTTTGTTCATATAGGCTACGGAGGATATACAGTATATACCAAGAACAGTCGGAAGTATTTACCCATTATCTAACAATGGGTTCGGTTAGGGAAAAAGTTCAGCTTAGTCCCCCCCCCCCCCCCCCCCTTTACTGGTAACATAGATATTTCATTTGGTAAGTCACAGGAGGGGGGAGGGGGGTAGAGCCCCCCACAATCCTTCTTGTATCCAAGCAGAAACCCGATTTTTTCAAATATAGCTTATCATTATGTGCTTTATTATTGTCTTTAACCACATATTTTCCCTGATATTCATAGCCCTTCCCACTACCGGGGGCATGGTTTGATATTGTTAGATACTGGGTAAATACTTCTTTCCGATAGTCCTTGATATGATTATAAATCCAATGTCGTCTACATGAACAAAAGTCACACACACTCCCCCCCAAAAAAAACACACATAAAAAAAACATCGTTGCCGAATCCAAACATCGGCAATAAACTAAAAATGTATTAGTCAATTACTAACAAAACCGTAGTCAAAATCAAATAAATCAACCAAAAGTCATTGGGAACCAGATTCGTTAACTCTAAATCCAAATTGGCTGAAGTGCATATCTATCAAAACCAGTACTGATACCTTCATCTGTTATAAACGAGTAGTACAGGGTTAAAGCAGTTTTACTATTTTATGAATATTTGTAAACTGGCAAGGCTCAACTGGAAATTTACCAATACAATAAGGTGAATAATTACAATATTACCAAGCCATAGCACAAACCTGGCACTGTAAATAGCTTGTGGGCATGTGTTCCACATGTTAACCTAACAGCTGCAACACTCCTTCCAGAATGTTCTACTGGGCGAATGTGACGCTCCTTTTGGAAGATAGCTCATAAGAATAAAAAAAGAAAAAAAAAGAACCAGAGCCAGTGAAATGGAAGCAATATGTGATTAGGTGGTATGCCACCTTACTACCCCCTCCTTTGTTTTTGTTTTATTTGATTATTTTATGAAGTTCGTATAAATACAGGATATACACATTTTGCATACAGGTATGTACAGTTTGCCGCACAAGTACTGTGAAATCGTATTTTGGCAGCGTCAGACACATCTACCCAACCCCCCTCCCTCACTCCATCTCGTACTGTACCTTCCACCCCACCTTTCCTCCCTCTCTTCTACTGTCCGGCTCATAGTATCTCACGGTTATGAAGTAGGTGTTGTGAATCACTTAAACCACTTGCTTTCATTTCATTATATTGATACCCTAGCCGTAAATTAATATATCAAAAAGATTCTTAACCCCTTCTGTACCGTCGATATCCATTTTCTTTTATTCTGGCTACTACTATTCGATGTTATTCAGTTTAGGAGGGATCTCTAGTAATTATAAGGCTTCGAACTATCTCAATAAACATTTTTAACTACATCTTCCTAAGATAAATACAATTGTATAAATATGGATAGAATAGCATATAACAGACGTCGCTGGTACAGAAAGGGTTAACAAAGTTCTGGCGAGTTATAAATTTGTATTCGTATTTCATAAAGCAATGCATGGATAAGTTATGCATGAAGCATATTTCATAAAGCAATGCATGGATAAGTTATGCATGAAGCATATTTCATAAAGCAATGCATGGATAAGTTATGCATGAAGCATATTTCATAAAGCAATGCATGGATAAGTTATGCATGAAGCATATTTCATAAAGCAATGCATGGATAAGTTATGCATGAAGCATATTTCAGACAACTCAGAGAAGGACAGAGAGATGAATATTTATATAGTTCTTTCCTAAAACCATATTTCCAATTATGTGGTATATTTGAGAAATGGATGAGCACTAAATACGCGATGTTAGAATCATAACTAGCAAGAAGTTTAGTCATGAGTTTTAATGCATCAATAGTGGAGCAGAACAAATACCGGTAGTAATGCTTACAATAATAAGAGTGGTAATGAAGTGATAAAATGTTGTCAAAATAAATGTATTGGGTCATGTATAATCCCGAATAATACTGCCGTATTAGTTACTATAAGAGATGAATGACAAAATCAAGTAGGTAATTTTAAAATATGTTGAATACTGAATATTATACTGAAAGACAAGATCTGACAACAACATATTCACAAACAAATACACACACATAACCGAGTAGTTAAATCAAAAATACAAACACGAATATTTGAAGAGAAATTTCAAATTTTCTCTCTCTCATTGTTAGACCCCATCTTGAATATGGCGTTCAGTTCGGGTGTCCGTATCTCAAAGGAGGACATTATAAAAAACTCGAATTTGTGCAGCGTAGAACAACTAAACTAATTCACTCTGAAAAACAAGCCATATTATAAAAAATGTAAAAAAATCAAATTATTCTCGCTAAAGAAAAGGAGGTTGCGAGGCCAATTTATCCAGTGTGTTAAGATACTAAAAGGATTTGACAGAGTAGATATCAGTGCACTGTTCACGATTAATAGCAATGCTGCAACCCGAGGTAATGAATTAAATTAATTAGAAAAGGGCATCCTTAGATGTGACATAATTTTTTTTCTCACACAGTGTGGCTAAAGAGTGGAATACTTTACCAAGGGAGGTGGTCGACAGTAATTTAATTGATACGTTTAAGAAAAGATTGGACGATCTTCTGATGGAGATTGGATAAATATGAATTAATCAGTAGGCATGTGTAATTTCCCTTCAAAATTAACTGTTTTCCATACTCTATAACGCACTTTCCTTTGTGGGCAATTCCTGACCCAGAAGGTTACACTTCATCCTATTTTCCGGTACGGCTTTTTAGCCGTAGGGTTGGGAGAAAGCCTTCTACTTTACTGTCCTATTCTTCCACTATAAACTGTCCCTGTCAATTAGTATTAAGGCTGGGCCATCTAGTTGGCACCGCAAGGTCTGTGTGGTCTGAGTATCTGTGTAACTCTGTGTAACTGTGTAACTCTCTCTCTCTCTCACTCACTAAGGACAAATTACATTGGATAATGCCCTTCGAGCTGTATTTATTGTATAACATTGAACAACGTTAGCGAAACGGAATATTAATTTACGGCTAGGGTATCAATATAATGAAATGAACGCAAGTGGTTTAAGTGATTCACAACACCTACTTCATAACCGTGAGATACTATGAGCCGGACAGTAGAAAAGAGGGAGGAAAGGTGGGGTGGAAGGCACAAGGTGGAGTGAGGGAGGGGGTTGGGGAGGTGTGTCTGACGCTGCCAAAATACGAATTCACAGGACTTGTGCGGCAAACTGTACATACACGGAGACTCAAAAGGGTGAAGATGCTTAGGCTTTCTTCCCTACAGTCTACATTGTAATATATATATGTATATCAATAATTTACTTACATACATACAGAAAAAACAACAACATGAAAGTATATGATATCCTGTCCTGTCCTCCCCTTACATGTGTGTTACCCCCCCCCCCTCCTTTCTCCCTCCACTTCCCCTCCTCATTTATCATATACTGTACTTTCCCTCACCTACTCCCTATAAATCCTCACTTCAGCCTCAAATACGTTATCACCCTCCTCAAAACTCCTCCAACCTCCCTCCACCCTCTATGCACGAGAGATGGCTCTGTCTCGTCAGTATCTCAAGAGATGTCAGAGAGGTTGGACCTACCTCTCACCTCCTACCCTTGTCACAAATATATGGAATTTCACTGGAAATTAGCTCTTCATACCTATTTTCTGGTTCGGGCAAGGTTACATTTATACTCCAAACCAGGCACCTTGATAGTTATGCTATATATATACCATCTTTATGACCCATACATAATTACTATACAGTATATATCATTACTGACGCAAATTAAATTAATTTTCATTAAACTTTGTGGGTTAAATAAGGGTGGAAGCAAGAAAGGCGGCCATCTTGAGTCAGTGGAGAAGTAATTTGTTTTCACTTTACCACCCTAGTTTTAATTTTTTGTCATCCTCTATAATCTATATCAATGGTAAGTAATACGAGCAGGGGTTGGGTTGTTAGGTTAGGTTAATGACAAAATATGGTTTTCGGAGGCTGTGTTAAAATCCCTGGATAATGAACTGGAGAATAAAAGTATCCTTGGCTTTTGGTTCTTCAACATTCGGTCAAATTGGATTTTCGGTCACGTATGTGTTTTTTGTATTATAATCCTTTTTCTCATCAGTTCCTTCTTTGATTAGTGTGTTTTAAGGTGTTTTTCCTTCTGCAAATTCATTTTTGGCCATTATTTTGCAATATTAAAACATGCCCCCTAAAACCATATTTTGTCATTACCCTAACCTAACCTGGAGGCTGCAGCCCCCAGACCCCTGCAGGGTTAGCATTGATATAGAATATGACAAAATACTAAAAATACGGTAAAAAAGTTAACAATATTAGTTCTCAGCTGATCCAAGATGGCGGCCATTTTTCCTTCCACCTTTATTTAACCCACAAAGTCTAAGGACAAATAATTTAATATGCAGCGGTAGAGACATATATTGCGTGATTAATACTATATCTATCTATCTATCTATCTATATGCTCAGGCCCAATCCCCATTTTGGGGGTAGCCAGCTCAAGACAGAGCAAGAACAGGGAAAACACAAAAACAACATAAAACAACAAATAAACACAGATAAAAAGCACAAACTCACACACATCCAGGTCACCCAGGAGAAGACCCAGAGACCAGGGTCATCCCAGCACTCCCCCGGCCTCCGACCACCCGGAGAGGTTCCGATCTCGGCAGGCAGACATGCAGCGGAGCCAAAGCCACAAGCCCTCCCACCACACTTCCAGGCGCACCCTTCATATTAATCGTCTCCCCGGGCCAGGCGCCTGATGGACTATTATCTAGTCCAACTTGCGCCCGACCCCTTACTCCAAATGACCACGTGTTCACTCAACTATTCACAAGCATTCTCCATTCACTCCTGTCCACCACCACTTCCCCTGCCTGATCTATAGTCATTCCTCTATCATCCAAAGCCTTTCTTACACAGTCTCTCCATCTCAATGGGGGTCTTCCTGCCCTTCTATCTCCCCTTGTACCTGACTCACATATTCTCTTTGTAAGCCTTTCATCTCCCATTCGTTCAACATGACCATACCAACTCAGCACCCTTCTGTCCACTCTGGCTGACAAATGTTCCTGCTGCCCCACTCTCCTACATATCTCTTCATTCCTCAATCTGTCTCTACGAGTATCTCCTGTGACGTCTACCAGCGTGGGCAGAATTGCCTTTCGTTAGCCACTAGCGCTCGCCAGGGACATCGAAATGGGCTACAGTTATCCGAGAATGTTGTTCTTTCTTTCCTTGTGCTCGCATTGTCACAGACAGTCCAGTGGTGGTCTTTGTTTTCGTCTGTGACAACGGGAAGTATTTTATATCATTAGTAGAATATAAGATGCATGGTGTAAAGTTAAGGAGAAAGAGCGATAGAGGGAACGTGGTGGTAGTATGTTCGTGTGTATGTTTGTGCTGCCTCCCTCGCTCGGTGGAGTTTTCCCGCCCGCGCGCGGACTTTCCCGCGCCCTTGATTGGTTGGCAGTTCCTGGCGCGTCCCAGGGGCCTGCTGCCTTGTGATGTCTCGGCCCGTGATTGGCCGACCATCGTGCCCTTGTGGGCTCCTGTGTAACTTGCCTCCTGCATGAGGGTCCACAGGAGCTGTTCTCCTCAGGACAGGCTTGGCGCGCATGCTTCTAACATCCCTTTGCATACTCTCTCCCGATCACCCCCTTTACAACGGTCTCTCTCTCTGACCTTCTTCTTTTCCATTGCTTCTCACCTTTATTCAATTACTTGTCCCCTTGGGTTCTGCATACGGTTTCCATAGCCGGCCCATTGTATTGTATGCGCCGTCCTCTGAGATATTTACATGTACTTAGAATAGGTTTTGAGGGTTCTTAGTTAGTAGAGGTTGGGAACTTAGTGTGTCTCCATTATTGATTTAGTGTTTCTGCTCTTTTATTTAATGCTAGACTGGGATAAGGTAACTGTAGTCGATGTCCCCGATGTGTGTATGGTTTGCTTATACCTACACGACTTCGACCGGTCCTCTGGTAGCCTGTGTTGTTTTTTCGCTTGCGTCCTTTACGAGTGCAACATTGTGTTGACTGAGGGTTTTAGCCTGTTCCAGTTCCACACTTTGTTGCCTCTTTGCTTGCCTTTAGAGGGTCGCCAGGATAGAACCAGATACTTGTGATCTGGATCTATCAAGAGAGCACCCTAGTCAATTAACGTAACTTAAAGGATGCAGTCTTAAGGACATTGCTAGGCTACGAGCCTGTCTTGCTCAACCACAGTTTCTTACCTAGAGTATTCCAGCTAGACATTATTAATCGAGTAGACACTTATTAGTATTTAATATAAGCTCTTTGATATGTATGCATTATTATTCACAGCATTTATTAGTCTAGGTTGTTGCTGAGCTGCACAACCATAGCAGACTGCTTCGTTGATGAGGAAGTACTTCTTTTAGTGTCGAGCATTGCTACCGTTGCGCATTTATAGTATTCTCGTGTCAGTTAACATTATATGTCCTATCTTTTGGTGTATTTGATTTACACGTGTTGTGTCCTGCCTCCTGCCTTTATATAGTTTAAGATACGAGCATCTTATGAGCATCAGACTTTCTTCAGAAGTTCCCAGGTCTATGCTGTAGGACTATACTTCACTTTCTTTCAGATAGGAGTGAAGAGTTTATTGTTGTTTAGAGTAACTATATTGAAGCATCTTTTTATTGTATTAAATCTTGCAGTGATTTAATTGATCTTTCCATAGATTCCTTTTTATGCATTTTAACGTAACTTGCATCCTGTTTGTTATCAGGCTATACCAGTGTAGGTTAGCCTGAAGTAGAGTACTTTTATGCCCAGTTAAAGATACCCCGTTATCGCAGATTAACTCTGGTGTTTTTGTTCGCCGGCATATAAGTTCGAGGGTTTGGATCTAGCGTACCATTGTTGCATAGTGCCCTATTACTAGTCCAATCATTAAGTGCCCTTGTTTTATTCGTAGCCCCGGTCGTAACAAATGGCGACCTTGCCTAGTATCTTATCTTAGGCGTCATACCAAATGAACTAAGAAATAATTGCAGGATTTTTGGACATTTGTTTTTGAGGAATATTTTGGACACAGATTTTTTTTTTGGCAACGTAGTATAGCACTTGAGTTGTCTTCAAGCATTTTTTGAGTGAATAGTGCTACATGAGAGTTTATTTTTTATTTTTTTTATAAACGTTGAGAATTTTCGGTGGACACTGTCGAACGACGGATCAGTGCACAGTGAGGACACAGTATGGGAAGCAGGCTCTGAGGTGCAGAAGCTGGGTTTGTTAGAAGGCATTAGAGTAGTAACTAGTGAGGAGGATGCAAGGAAGTTTCTGGAGATGCCTATTACTGTTGACCGGGTGTCGGGGATTGATCGGTATGGTCTCCAGTGTTCGGCCACGGTCATGGGGTATGTTGGCACTAGCAGCATGACGAGAAGTGACCTGGTGGCCTGTGTGCTCGGTGGGGTGCGTGGGGCTTCGGGTGGAGCGGGAGCTGGGGCACCTTCGGCCCAGCCCCCATTCCACTCGACTCCTACCATGGCGCCCCCTCGGGCTCTGGAGCTGGGTACGTTCCTGCAGGCCGATAGTCACTGGCAGCGTGGTTTGCCCCTGGGTGGATCACTGGGTGGGTCTCCAATTGTTGCATCTCCTCCTCTCCAGATATGATCTTCCAGCTTGAGATGGCTAAGATGGCTAAGCAGCAGGAATACCAGATTGAGATGGCTAAGATTCAGGCTGAGGAGAGAAAAGCCATGTACTGTGCAGACATAGAGCTTGAGAAGTCTCGGGTGGAGTCGACAGGGCAGCGTCTCGGTTCTGGGAATCGAGGTCTTGATCAGTTTTTATCGCACCTTCTTAACCTCTGAAGTGCGCATGGGGGGTAATGAACACCTCTGCCTGTGCGCATGTATGTAAGCTGTTTCCATCACTAAAATATTTATTTTACCATAAATAGCATTAATACTTATCCATATGCGCCTATTATAGGTTGATTATAAAGGTATTAACCTGTTACAACAATAAAACAAGTGAAAACAGCGTTTGGATGGTCAAAATCGGCGATACAGGCCGGGAGTTACATAATGTATGGCTGAGGCAAGCTCCTCTCCCGCCAATTTTCCCCAAGGCTGGAGAGACACTGTCGATCGATACTCTCTCTCTCTCTCTTGTACTCGCTTGCTAACAGTGATGACAATGACCTGCTTGCAACTCGCTAATGTTAGCAAGAAAATATACCACAGCATAAGGGAATAACAGGGAAAATATGTGATAACTGAAGGAGGGGAGGAAAGTGGGGAAGGAGGGGAGGTAGAGGAGTGATATTTTGCATGGCCCAGGGGCAAAAAAAAAAAATAATAATAATACAAAAAAAAAAAAATTGGTGTTTTAAATTGATTTTTTTTCCCCCTGACTCTTAAGTCTTCCCGCAGTCCGCCGGGGGAACTCTTAAGAGTCTTCCCGCAGTTCCTGGGTTAAGTTAGAAGAGTCGGGTGTCACCGAGTTTTTCCTGCGTTTTGAGAAGAAGTGCCGGGAGCACCAATGGCCCGAGGTTAAGTGGGCAGCCCTTGTTTCCTCTAGGTTGGTTGGCAAAGGACTCAAGGCATATGATGCGTTGCCCTTGGAGTCTTGCATCGATTATGAGGTACTGAAGGAAGCTGTTCTGCGGGCGTACGAGTTACAACCAGAGACATATAGGTTGAAGTTTCGGGGTGTTACGTAGGGTCGTGAGTGCACTTTTCTAGAACATGCCCGGGAACTGTCTGATGCATTGAGAAATTGGCTGAGGTCAGAGAAGGTGACGACGTTCGAAGAGCTTGAACAGTTAGTCCTTCTAGAGCAATTTTTTAAGTGCACAGGCGGCGACCTGACTTTGAACCTCAAAGAGAAACAGCCTAATGCTGGGGTCACACATTCACGTATATGCTCCCGTACGAAGGTTTATTGGTAGTTGGCAACCGAATACGTAAAACGTAAGGGCTTAGTACGCAAAACGTAAATTAAATTGTGTCTAGTCGTGGGGGTTGGTACGCATGGCGGGCGTAGCCACGCTGGTCTTGGAGGTGGTTGGTGCGGCCAAGGTCGCCCGGTATGTTTTGGATTTCGAATCAGATACGGGGCTCGCGCTCACGTATGTCAAAAGTCGGGAAAGCATACGTTTTACCTGGCTAGCTGCTACGTCTTACGGGTGCAGCCCCGTAAAACGTAGCAGCTAGACAGGTAAAACGTAAGTTTCTCCCGCCAATCGTACAATGTTCACGTAAAACGGGAAAGTGAAAGTAAGTCCGGGCGCATCTGGCAGAACCGCCGCACTGCGGGTTGGCGGGAAGACGCGGCACCGTTGTACGGTGGGGTCACGGGGGACAACGGGACCAGTGGGGGACCAGCGGGGGACACTCCCGTCACACCTCTCACCACACCGGAGCAACAACCAACAAGCCAACCCTGCCACCCTCTGCACCCTGCCGAAAACAAATCGTAGCAGCGAAACGACTGCACCTATGGCTTTCATATTTTTACCACATGTACCTTACCCTTTAGGCTACCCACCACACAAATCCCAAATCCCTCCTCCCACCCACTCGTTGACTGTCGGTCCCGTCAGAAGGAACAAAAAAAGGGAAATCTGTGGCGGCGAAACGACTGCACCAATCGGGTCCATATTTGTGTGACAAGTCCCTTACCCTTCTGCCTTCCCCCCACCACACCCCCAACCACCTCCAACCACCCACTTCCAGTGTATCCGTACGAAGATAACGAAAAAAAGGAAAATCTGTGGCGGCGAAACTACCTCACCAATCGGTTCCATATTTGTGTGCCAAGTCCCTTACCCTTCTGCCTTCCCCCCACCACACCCCTAACCGCCTCCCACCACCCACTTCCAGCGTATCCGTACGAAGATAAGGAAAAAAAGGAAAATCCGTGGTGGCGAAACTACCTCACCAATCGGCTTCATATGTGTAACACAAGTTAATTACCCTTCTACCTTCCCCCAACCAACCGGAAAACCACCCTCCCACCCATACATTCCGATACCATAAAAGTCTCTGTAGTCTATAGTGTCTTTTCAGCTACTTTCGGGACCATCGGGTACCTGATTTCTGGCGAAAATGGACAAGGGGAGTGTTTTTTTTACCATTATCCTTCCTTTCTCTCCCAACTTGATAGATTTAGCCAAAAAAAAAAAAAAAATCTGGCACTGGCAGAAGCACACCGTCAAAATTGGCTGGCACTCAGCGGGTTAAAGGTTACAAGGATGAATGGTCTTTCCTCTATAAAGGGAGTTCACAAAATTGAACTCCTCCAGGATGAATTCCGCGATGTTGTTCATGGTGCCGATGAAGGACTGGGAATGGGAATGGGAATGGTGTGGCCATTCCTGCCCTTTTGTAGCTCCCAGATTCCAACCCCGACCTACGTGGTTGACAAAGACTGTCTTTGTCTGTGTTTGGACAGAAGGGGTGTGCCTAAGATTGTCCGGACACGGTCCACGTAATGCCTACTAACTCACAAGACATACGGCCTCAGCTACGTAGGTCTTGTGGGGGCGTGGCCATGGGCGTGGCCTGTGTTCCCGCAAATCGGGCAGCCCAGGCGGACTAACGGGGACATGCTTACGCAAGTCGCAAGCACGTACGTAGCTCCATACGACTACATTACGTCTGACGTAACACTGGCCCCGTTAAGGTACGTATGTCGGGAAGTGCAATAGTCGTAGTCTATACGGGCATACACGGCCGGACTACGCCCGTCATAACACAAAATTGGCGATCACGCCTGACGGGAGCATACGGGAGCGATATACGTGAATGTGTGACCCCAACATAAAACTCTACAAAAGGCAGCTGAGATGGCTGACCTGAGAATATCGATGATTCGTGGGTGCGGATCTGCACAACGGACCGATGCAGTTAACAAGGGGCGCAACACTCCCCCCCCCCCCCCCCCCCGAGTCAGTGATGCAACATTTAATAACGAAAGTAAGAACAATGATACCAATTTTGATCACAAACCTAAAACCGTCCTGTTTAAGAAAGGTCAGGGCCCTTCCCCACCTCAGGGGAAGTCCAAGGGTGAAGTAGAGTGCTTTAAGTGTCATAACAAGGGGCATTTTGCACGTTTCTGCCCTAGTAACCAACCTACAGCAGTCGTGTCTTTGGCTAGCAACATTGGGGTGTCTCCGAGGTCTTCTGCATTTACCCGGGGTGATATGTCAGATGCGGGGGCACAGCCAGTGAAGTAGTGTCCGGAAGGCGCGAAACCTGTCCGCGATGCTTTTTGCGACCATAGAGGGCGTGGCTGCGTGAGTTGGGCTGGTTGCAAGCATGGGTTGGAGTTGTTGCGTGATACAGGTGCATCCCAGACTCTGATGAAAAACTTTACAGGCCAACCTATAAACGCGGCTCGGGTAGTTGTGGTGCAGGGTATTAATGCTACAAGGTCATACCCGTTGGTTCGAGTGGAGCTGGAGGTTGATGGTGTGACACGAGAGATAGATGTGGGAATCGTGGAGAAACTGCCAGTAGAGGGCGTCGACCTTCTTCTCGGCAACGACTTTGTGGTACCTGCTTCTGAGGTTCCACCCTTACGGTGCCGAGAGGGCGGCTGACGTGAGTAGGGAGGGGCAGGAGTTGGTCGAGAGGTGTCAATTACAGCAGATGGCGTGTGTTGACACCCGATCTCGTGCATCTAAGGTCTCACAGCCTATTCCTCAGTCTCTAGACCAGCGGAGGAACGGTCGGAAGGAGAAAGCTAAAGTTGGGAGTAGTTTTGTGAGTTTTAATCCAGCGGCTCTTCTTGGCGACTCGGTACTTGACCCAGAGGTGAGCTCCGGAGTGGCCCCAGAACCTGTCACCCCTAGTGACATGGTTGGGCGTGATGGCACTCCGCGACAGAGTAATTCCCAGGTGGAGGAGAGTTGTGGGAACGGAGCTATTGAACTCGAGGACGGGGAAACATTGCATGTGAACCTGGCGAAGGAGTTTGTGAGGCAACCACCTGAGCAGCCTACTGTCCCTGCGTTGGTCTGCAGCGGCCAAGGTGGAGAAGGAGAGGGGGGCAGTGGGGCACAGGTGGAGGAGAGTTGGGATTGTCATGTCTCGGCGGAGCAGTGGGCGGGGGACACGAGTCTGGTGGCTGTGGAAGCGCTAGAGCACCTGCCTGAGCAGCAGTGTGCAGCGCTCCAGCACCGGCTCGGTTCATACCCCACTGGTCGTGCCGAGCATCCAAGCCTCACAACTCATGCGGTGCACGAGGTTCCGCTGACAGGTCACTTGAATGTTAGTAGACCGTTAGCCTCGTTGTTTTGGTGGTTCAAGGTGGGCGACGAGGCTTTGGCATGGTTGTCAGGTCAGGGTCGACCCATGGCTGCCAAGGGTGGTGGTCAGAAGGAGGACATTGAGCAGATTGGCGAGGTTGGCTGTGGAGTGGATGCGCCCGGTCGTCGTATAGCCTCCCAATGCTGCTCTAGTAAGATGCAACAGCCCTACCATAGACCGACTGTATCTGGCCATGTCGCTGAAGGCGTTGATGCTGCGCAGGCAGATGTAGTCGTAAGGAATGCGGGGGTGCGCATGTACGGTATCGGCGGGGAAGCCTTAGCAAGTATGAACTATGGGAGTGACTGCACAGGTGGTACAGATTGTCCCTCTCATGACCTGGCTGTTCTAGGGACAAAGGTGGAGAAGGAGGGAGACTATACTGTAGAAACTGCAGTCTCGGCTGGGTTGTTGGAGGGCAATGAGCATGTTGTTCTTCGAGATAAGTTGCAACCTCTTGTTCCTGAGCGTCGAGATAATTTGTTTATTAGGCTGTGGCAGTACGTCCGCATGTTTGTTGCTTCTCCAGGACTGATGTATGGGGTAGAATCCGACATGGAGGCTGGAGACAGTGCAAGACTCAAGTTAATTCCCTACCGTATAAATCCTGCTCGACAGCCTGTTGTGAAAGCAGAGCTAGACTACATATGGAAAAACGGTCTGAGGGATAAGGGATATCGTGAGTGGTCGTTGCCAGTGAGTTTGCAACCTGAGTTGAGTGGCAAGATCAGTGTGTGGGTTGATTGCAAGAGTGTGTGTGCATTATCCCTGACAGACGCCTATCCATTACCTAGAGTTGATGACACCATAGACTGCATCGGGGCTGCCTCATTTATCACGAAGGTAGAACTAGTGAAAGGTTATTGGCAGGTCCCGTTGCCGGAAAGAGCGAAGAGAAGTGCCAGTCTTGTGATGAACTGGGCAGTTTATCAGTGCCAGGTGTTGTTTTGCTGCCGGAACACAAGTTGGATGTGTGGCATGTTAAGGGCACTGATAATGTTTTGGCTGATTGTTTGTCACGGGAGGGTATGTTTGCAGGAGAACCCTCGCCGTTCAGTCAGTGTGTGTTGAGAGTGGAGAAAAACCAGGCTTGCCCCTGTAGAGCAGCCGTAAAAAAAACCAACAACATTAAAATTAAATCAAAGAATCACATAAAAACTCTTTCTTTTTGATAGTTAATTATAAGTTGCCAATGTTATAGCTATAGTCCTAAGTTGAACCTGTCTTTCACTTAGTAGGCTGGGCTCTGTGAAGCTCGCTCAGGGAGCATAGCAGGCTAAAATTATACTATTATGTTTGGGAGGGGTTATAAGATTTTATTTATGCTAATATAATGTTTTATGTAAGAATTGAGCTTTGCATTTCATTTCTGGTGGAGGGGCTATGTGTGGCGGGTCTTGTCGGCATTCTGCCTTGTCAGATATGGTGCTCGCCTAATGTTGAGCGTCCTATATCTTGGGCGGGGTGTGATGTCTACCAGCGTGGGCAGAATTGCCTCTCGTTAACCACTAGCGCTCGCCAGGGACATCGAAATGGGCTACAGTTATCCGAGAATGTTGTTCTTTCTTTCCTTGTGCTCGCATTGTCACAGACAGTCCAGTGGTGGTCTTTGTTTTCGTCTGTGACAACGGGAAGTATTTTATATCATTAGTAGAATATAAGATGCATGGTGTAAAGTTAAGGAGAAAGAGCGATAGAGGTAGCGTAGTGGTAGTATGTTCGTGTGTATGTTTTTGCTACCTCCCTCGCTCGGTGGAGTTTTCCCGCCAGCGCGCGGGCTTTCCCGCACCCTTGATTGGCTGGCGGTTTCTGGCGCGTCCCAGGGGCCTGCTGCCTTGTGACGTCCCTTGTGGAGCCCTTCTGGGCTCCTGTGTAACTTGCCTCCTGCATGAGGGTCCACAGGAGCTGTTCTCCTCAGGACAGGCTTGGCGCGCATGCTTCTAACATCCCTTTGCATACTCTCTCCAGATCACCCCATTTACCACTGTCTCTCTCTCTGACCTTCTTCTTTTCCATTGCTTCTCACCTTTATTCAATTACTTGTCCCCTTGGGTTCTGCATACGGTTTCCATAGCCAGCCATTGTATTGTATGTGCCGTCCTCTGAGATATTTACATGTACTTAGAATAGGTTTTGAGGGTTCTTAGTTAGTAGAGGTTGGGAACTTAGTGTGTCTCCATTATTGATTTAGTGTTTCTGCTCTTTTATTTAATGCTAGACTTGGATAAGGTAACTGTAGTCGTTGTCCCCGATGTGTGTATGGTTTGCTTATACCTACACGACTTCGACCGGTCCTGTGGTAGCCTGTGTTGTCTTTTCGCTTGCGTCCTTTACGAGTGCAACATTGTGTTGACTGAGGGTTTTAGCTTGTTCCAGTTCCACACTTTGTTGCCTCTTTGCTTGTCTTTAGAGGGTCGCCAGGATAGAACCAGATACTTGTGATCTGGATCTATCAAGAGAGCACCCTAGTCAATTAACGTAACTTAAAGGATGCAGTCTTAAGGACATCGCTAGGCTATGAGCCTGTGTTGCTCAACCACAGTTCCTTACCTAGAGTAATCCAGCTAGACATTATTAATCGAGTAGACACTTATTAGTATTTAATATAAGCTCTTTGATATGTACGCATTATTATTCACAGCATTTATTAGTCTAGGTTGTTGTTGAGTTGCACAACCATAGCAGACTGCTTCGTTGATGAGGAAGTACTTCTTTTAGTGTCGACCATTGCTACCGTTGCGTATTTATAGTATTCTCGTGTCAGTTAACATTATATGTCCTATCTTTTGGTGTATTTGATTTACACGTGTTGTGTCCTGCCTCCTGCCTTTATATAGTTTAAGATACAAGCATCTTATGAGCATCAGACTTTCTTCAGAAGTTTCCAGGTCTATGCTGTAGGACTATACTTCACTTTCTTTCAGATAGGAGTGAAGAGTTTATTGTTGTTTAGAGTAAATATATTGAAGCATCTTTTTATTGTATTAAATCTTGCAGTGATTTAATTGATCTTTCCATAGATTCCTTTTAATGCATTTTAACGTAACTTGCATCCTGTTTGTTATCAGGCTATACCAGTGTAGGTTAGCCTGAAGTAGAGTACATTTATGCCCAGTTAAGGATACCCCGTTATCGCAGATTAACTCTGGAGGGTATAGGTGTTTTTGTTCGCCGGCATATAAGTTCGAGGGGTTGCATCTAGCGTACCGTTGTTGCATAGTGCCCTATTACTAGTCCAATCATTAAGTGCCCTTGTTTTATTCGTAGCCCCGGTCGTAACACTCCACACATACTCCTCAAGCAGCTCATCTCCATCACATCCAGCCCTCTTTTCTTCTTTTTCTTCAGAGCCCATGTCTCAGCCCCATACATCACTGTTGGCACAACAATTCCTTGATACAGTGCACTTTTTACTTTCACTCCGAGATTTCTCGTCTTCCACATACTTCCCATTGCTCCGAAAACCTTCCTTCCTTCACACACTCTGTTTTACCTCCACTTCCATACCTCCACTCCTGCTTATTGTTCCTCCTAGATATTTAAAACACTCTACTTGTTCCAATATTTCCCCATCCAGCCTCACATCTAGATTCACCCTATTCTCTCCCCTATTACACACCATTACTTTACTTTTATTGACATTCACCTTCAGTTTCCTCCTTCCACAAACCACACCAAACTCTTTGACTACCCGCTGCAGTTTCTCATCAGAATCCGCCACCAATGCTGTGTCATCAGCGAACAGCAACTGATTCAACTCCCAATCTCTACCATTCTTTCCTACTAAACCCAATCCTCTTCCCATAGTTCTCCTTTTCACCTCCCTCATCACACCATCCATAAACATAATTATTAAACAGCCATGGTGACATTACACAACCCTGTCGCAAACCTACCTTTACCTCAAACCATTCACTCAACTCACCATTTCCTACTCTCACACATGCTCTGCTCCCTTCATAAAAACTCTTAACTGCTTCTAACATATTTCCTCCTATTTCATAAATCCTTAACACCTTCCCACATTGCTTCACGGTCCACACGATCATACGCTTTTTCCAAGTCCATAAAAACCCAAAATATCTCCTTATGCTTCTCTAAGCATTCTCTTCATAATACTATATGACAAATCTATAGTACATATTTAGAACATTATATCCCATATGTGACCGAAAATCCAATTTATCCCAACATTCACATGTCCATTAAACAAGTACAATATGTGCATATGGAGCAGTAATATTGCTTTACATGGTAAACATAAATTTTGACAAAATTGAAGCCAAATCCTTCGCTCTGGCGGCACTTTAAAAAACATGATTATATTATTCCCGGGGTTAAGCATGTGTGCATATTATCATACGTTTGTGTTTGAATTAATATTTTTGTGTACATGTGTATAAGTGTGAATATATGAGGCCCTTAGTATATGTCCCTAGTACCGGTACCTAGTGCGTAGAATACAAAACTAACCCTCACCTAACCCCTAGTTACCTCGGGAGACAACGAAAATTGTGAATATACAAATCGGTGCCGTCTATAGTAGATGATGACAACCTTGTTACGATAAAGACATTTTAGTACCATACTTTTTTATTAGGTTTTGCCGAGGGTTAAAACACATTTTCATATGATCTTTAGAGCATATAGATTCCGTATTTGTCTTCAAATATTTCAAAACAAATTGTGACAATAAAATGAAGGGTCAATATAAAGTTTATGTAATAAAATTGCTAAAAAACAGATTTTATGTTATTTATCTATTTTAGAGTTGTGTATGGGTGTTTTGATGTGTGATATAGAAGGAAATGCATATTTACCCATTAAACAACAAACTAAAAACACGCCCCCCACTGGCAAAAAATAACTGTATTTGGCCATAACTGTTAAACCCACCCGCCTCTTGCCAGGTAGGCGGTCTAGAGTATTTTTTTGGTATAATCCTGTGTAGCGGGCTACCGTGTATATATATATCTCAATAATTTGGTAATGTAGCAATATATTTTTACATTTTACATTCATAAATAATACACTAATATACTAGGTTAGGTTAGGTTTTGGTTAGGCTAAAGTAGGCATCTGAAAAACAGGGTAAGATTAATAGTGGGCGTACCACTATTGACAGGCCACGTACGGGCGCATTATTTCGATTTTTCACTAGGTCTAGTGTTTTCCATTATTATTCTTTGTTACAAGTGTCTTTTAACTTCACATTATGTTGTTTGCCTAAACAATATTAAAATATTTACCCCAATAGGTAGGGAGGGCATGAAATATATCAGGGAAAGGGAGGGGTTGAAAAACTCTATGGATAGAAAAACCCGTGGTGGCCAAGGGTGGTCGTGTGTATCCGAACACAGTCACAGTCGAGAAAGCGTCTGTGATTGGCTGGAAGGAATGACTATCGTGACGTTACGCCCACTATGAGTGGGGGGCGTATTTAAATAACCCTGATCACCTACCGAGTTTGATATTGTTGAGGCAAACAATAATGTAAAGGCAAATCCCACTTGTAACAAAGAAAATTAATGGAAAATGCTAGTGAAAACTCAAAATAGTGCATCCATTACTATGTGTGCTGTCAATAGTGGTGCGACCGCTAGCCTATTTGAACTTTACTACCGCTACTACGAAACTTGTTTCTGAGACCTAGTATATTAACCTAACCCAACCTAACCTAACCTAGACCTAGTACGTGGGATACAAAACTAGCCCTTGCATGCCAGCTACTGCGGGTTTATAGTACCCAGTACGTGGGATACAAAACTAGCCCTTGCATACCAGCTACTGCGGGTTCCTAGTATGTGGGTTTGTGCATTGTCGAGACCTAGCCTATGTTATACAAATCGAGTCAACTTTAGACATTAGCCTAACCTAACAACCTTACCTAACCTATCCTAGTATTATAGGTGTGCAAACAACACAGTATTATGGGGCATACCTTACTCCAGCAACGAGTTGCAGCGCGCGAGATTCCCAACAATAACGTGAGCTGTGATGCGGCTCGTAAATATTATCCAAAACTAGCCCTTCCATGCCAGCTAGTAAGCTTTACCAAACAGCTACTAACGTATATCTTACAGGTACTAACCTATATCTAACAACTACTAACCTTTACCAAATGTTGTGATGACTTGATGTCCTCAGAAAATACAATAACTTCGCGAATCGTAAGACAGTAAGTAACCTTAAAAGTGAATTACGGAAGTAAATCAGTACTGCAATTAGTATTTTACAATGTAGTAATGGTCAAGATATGTTGCATTACTAAACGTTACAGTACTATAAATAAACCTAATAATACAAATATGCAATAATTGTTTTTCTGGCTTGAAGCTTGCTGACAGAAAACAGCTGAGAGAGAAGGTGTATGTTGATTGGCTATGCAGGCTCGTGACGTAAGCTGAGACCGGGAAAATTTGAAGACAGTAAACAAACCCATATAAGTAAAGGTGGGAGGATACCCTTTGTGACATTTATTCATTAATAATGGCGAACTGTGTGACTGTGGGCCAGGGCCCTCACAAGGTTAGTGTTTGGTGAGGAGGTGCAAAGTCAAGTCATGTAACTGTAAGTAGTCGGATATCATCACAAAGTTAGGTGGCTTTCAGGAATTGTCTAATTGGAGGAGTGATATAGCCTACATGAATTTGGTCTGAGCATCATGACCTGGTGCTAGTTTATACCAACTACATCTAAGTATTCCTTTGCAGGCTTTGCTTTGGGTATTAGAACTGTTCTTAAAAATAAATAAATAATAGGCCTAATAGCCTAACATATATAGGGCCTAGGCCTGTTTACAAACTCCAAATAGGCCTTTCACCTGGTGTACTCACATGGTAGGGCCACCAATCGGAAGCGCATGGCGCGCCAGGATCAAGCAGCCCAGCCCCAGTTTGTTAAAAAAGGACACGCCAGTCAAGACAGTCAGGCATATTGTACTATAGTTGAGCAATGGTGACTGGTTGAGTGTGCCCAACAAAAGACTTGGTGGGAGGAAATATGCAAGGAATTGAGTTGAAGATTAGTTTGGCTATATTTTGGGTGGGGGAAGTTGACGGGCTAAAGAAAATATGTGACATATCTAGTTGAATAATCAGGTCTCCCCCAATCCATTTAGTAGGCTAGATATTAACATAACCTAGAATTAATTTTACCACTGGGTAATGTATTTTACCCTAATTAAATTATGTAATAATATATTTGCTCATAATGTGTATAGGACTATAACCTAGGCCTAGGCCTAGTTCTGGTTGAACATTAAAATTAATATTTACTTTGACTGACAATTCTTCCAGTGGCACAGTTCTAATATCTACAGGATATAGGCTATCCTAAGAGGTTTGGAATACCATTAGGCTATGCTAACCCAAAATATTTTAAAGTTGTATGTTAAGAGTATCCATTGGTTTAATATAATATTAACTATTCTCTCCTATACCTAACCCAATCTTATCCTATCTTCCCAGAGGTGGTGACCTCTTCCTATTGATTTACCCGCCGTGTTCAGTAGTTTGAACTAGGCCTAAGTCAAGTCACTACACCAAGATAATTAAAAGTTTTACAGGGCCGGATTTAGGTGGGGGGCGTACGCCCCTCCCCTATTTTTCACAGTTGGGTATTAGGCTAGGCCTATTGTATGTGTTATCCACAGTCCTGGCTCCATTTACATACATGAAAAACAAATATTTAGTAGGGCCTAGCTTCATGAATAACTTTTGTATGGATCATTGATATAGCCTAGTGTTTCTGAAGTAGTGCTGCTACAAACTTTATATAGTTTTGTATTGGCATATCGACGAAAAGTTACAATGCCTAACTAGAAAAATAACATGAATATCTGATGTTTGAGTCACGTCAACCACATCCCCATCAGAGAAAATTCAACCAAGAACCCCACGGCTAATTCTCAACTCCCAAAGTATTTATATATTATAGCCTATTGATGGTTGAAGGAAGCACATAAACATTTTGTATGGTCTGCTGTGGAATCTATTTTCGTCAGCTGAGAATGCCCTAGCCTAGTAAACACAGACTCATAAGGGATTAATACAATATATTGTGTAAATGATACATCAGGAACCAGCACTACATAATCATAGTTTGTTCCCATTTTGCTCATCATCGTGAATAGAGGGACTAGGGTCTAGGGATAGGGAGAATCTGTGAGACCTCTAGATCGTGTCATGTTTGTTGTGGTAACAGGTGACGCCAGCAGACGATGCGCCTATCATCGTAGCGGAAAATAGTTGCCTATTTGCTTTCGAGTATTGTTATTATTATACATTTTGGATTTTTTTTATTTTAATACCACAAATTTTCCGAGTGTTTTTTATATATATTTTTTCATTTACATCAATATATAGTGTTGTAATTAAGTAAAATTCTCGGGAAAACCTATTTTCCCCATTAGGCCTATCGATCGATGTTGAGACACGCCCCCCCCCCCCCCCCCCCCCCCCCCCCGATAGTGCTTTGAAAAGACATTAGCCTAATCTAACATTACCTAACCTAACCTAGTGGGTGGGGGCTGCCAAACCCCCCCCCCCCCCCCCCCCCCCCCCCGCTGGTTGAGTACTAATCCCTTAGTAAATAAAACAAAAACAATTGGCTGTCGATTATACGAAGGGAAAGAGAAGTCGATGAAGTCTATGGTGTTTACTCTGCATTCTTCAGCCTTGATTGTACATTGATAACGGGAAAGTACCGTATTGACAACCTTGTCACGAAAATTAAATTTTAGTACCATACTTTTATATTAGGTTTTTCCGAGGGTTTAACACATTTTCATTTCATCGATAGCTCTAAAAGCTATCGATGACTGAAAGTACCGTATTGACAACCTTGTTACGAAAAAGACATTTTCGTACCATACTTTGGAAAAACTCCATTTTTCTGTCACCAATTTTCCCATGGATTGTTTTATTTTTCCCTGTTAGCTTTCATCAATATATAGTGTTTGGAAATAATTGAGTGTGGGGAGATTGTAGGCACCAATCGATCAGGGCTAGACCCAGGTGAGGTTATAGGCATGTGATAAAGAGTCGCTGGAACTCCTGTTTCACTTGCTTGGCCTCTCTTACTGATTTTCTTTGTGCCTCATTTACACTGAGAGCAATCCAGCTAGCTCTCACAAACACCTCCTCCTCCTATCCACTTCACTACACTAAACATGCACACCACACTTCATTCTTCCACACCAAAATTAAAAAAAAAAAACAATTATGAATTGTAGCCCAGCCTCGGAGTCCCCAGGGGGGGTGACCATAAATGCCCCCTCACCCGACCGACCATCCCCTGACGACCCCACACAATTACCTGGACCTCGGCCTGTTACTCTTTCTATTAATTTCTGCAACATTCGCGGACTTTCCTCTAACTTTCACTCTGTTGAGCACCATCTCTCCTCCTACAAACCTGATCTTCTCTTCCTCACCGAAACTCAGGTGTCTGTAGCAACATCCAGCAACCCCTTCTCTGTATCCTCCTACTTTCTCTATCCTAGTTTCAAAGCCAAAGGCGGATGTTGTGCATATGTGCACAACAAACTCACTTGCTCTCGTGTTCCCGATTTCGACTCCTCTGAATTCTCAACTTTATGGCTCAAACTTTCCTGTCATTCTCTTACTAAATATTTCTGTGCTGTCTATCTTTCCCCTAACTCTACCAACTTTCCCAAATTCTTTGACTATCTAAACTCTACAGTGGAACACATTCTATCCATTTCTCCTTTCTCAGAAATCTCCATCTTAGGAGATTTCAACGTTCACCACCGCCATTGGCTCTCCTCTCACACTACTGATCCACCTGGTGAACAAGCCTACGTCTTTTCTATCCTAAATGACCTAGAGCAGTTAGTTCAGCAACCCACCCGTATCCCGGATCGCATCGGAGATCGGCCCAACATTCTTGACCTGTTTCTAACTTCTAACCCTTCTTCTTATACTGTCGATCTTTTCTCTCCTTTGGGCTCCTCCGACCATAAACTTATCTCTGTCACCTGTCCTATCTCTCCAGTACAGCCACCCGATCCTCCTAGCCGGCGGCGCTTGTGGCACTTTGGCGCTGCCGACTGGGAGGCTCTTCGGCAGTACTTCTTTGATTTCCCATGGAATGATTTCTGCTTCCATGGCCGAGGACCCTCGGAGAGTGCTGAACGCATTACCGAGGTAATCCTATCGGGCATGGAAGCATACATTCCATTCTCTTTCTCTCAGACTAATGCTAAAAAATCTTGGTTTACTCACGCCTGTTCTACTGCTGTCCGCAATAAGGAGGAAGCATTCAAACGGTACCGACGCCTTAAAACTCAAGACTCTCATTCTTCCTATGTTTCTGCCCGGAATCAAGCCAAATCTGTTCTTCGACTTGCCAAACACTCTTTCATCAATAATAAATGCACTGAACTATCCAACTCTAGCTCTTCCCAAGCTTTCTGGCATCTAGCCAAAAACCTCTCCAACAATTTCTCTTCCTCGTCTTTCCCTCCCCTTTCCCACTCTGATGGCACAACCATCACTTCTTCCTCTGACAAAGCTAAACTCTTCGCTCAAACTTTTGCTAGAAACTCCACCTTGGATAATTCCGGTGCTATTCCTCCCTCTCCGCCCTCCTCTCTCTTACTTATGCCTAATATCCTAATCTCTTCTAAAGATGTACTTTCTACCCTCTCTGGGCTTAACACTAATAAGGCGTACGGTCCGGACGGTGTTCCTCCTGTTGTTCTCAAAAACTGTGCTTCCGTGCTGACTCCCTGCCTAGGCAAACTCTTTCGTCTCTGTCTATCCTCTAACGTCTTCCCTTCATGCTGGAAGTTTGCTCACATTCAACCTGTCCCAAAGAAGGGTGACCGCTCTCAACCCTCCAACTATCGTCCAATTGTTCTTATCTCTTGTCTTTCTAAAGTTTTTTGAAACTATTCTTGCTTCCAAATTTCTTAAGCATTTCTCTTCTCATAATCTGCTCTCAGATCGCCAGTATGGCTTCCTTAAGGGTCGCTCTACTGGTGATCTTCTTTCATATCTTACTAACTCTTGGTCATCCTCCTTTAGGGACTTCGGTGAGACTTTTTCTATTGCACTAGACATATCGAAAGCCTTCGATAGAGTCTGGCATAAATCTTTAATTTCTAAACTACCCTCCTTCGATTTCTATCCCTCCATCTGTGCCTTTGTCTCTAATTTCCTTTCCGGCCGTTCCATAGCCGCGGTTGTGGACGGCCATTGTTCACTTCCTCACTCTATAAACTCCGGTGTTCCTCAGGGCTCTGTCCTATCTCCTATTCTCTTTCTAATTTTTATAAATTATCTCCTTAACTGTACCTTAATTCCCATCCATTCATACGCAGACGACTCAACCTTGCACTACTCCATTAGTTTTTCAGAACGCCCCAGCCAGCAATCCCTCAACGACAAACGTAATGAAGCCATAGAACTCTTAAATTCTGATCTAAATACTATTTCCAATTGGGGCAGAGAAAACCTTGTTAACTTTAATGCTTCCAAAACCCAATTTCTCCATCTATCTACCCGTCAGGATCTCCCAGCGGACTATCCCTTATTCTTCAACAATACAAAAAATCAACCCTTCATCTTCTCTCAATATTCTTGGTGTCTCTTTTTCTTCTGCTCTCATTTGGAAGGACCATATTACCAGTCTTGCTAAGGCAGCCTCCCAGAAGCTGGGTGTGCTCAACCGCCTTAGGGGGTTCTTTTCCCCTGCACAGCTTCTTGCTCTGTACAGGGGCATAGTGCGCCCTTGTATTGAGTATTGTTCACATGTGTGGGGAGGTTCCTCTCACACTGCTCTCCTAGACAAAGTTGAAAGGAAGGCCTTTCGTATCATTAACTCCCGTCCACTCACCAACTCTCTGCAATCTCTCTCTCTCCGCCGCAATGTTGCATCTCTCTCGCTATTCTATCGCTACTATAATAATCAGTGTTCCTCAGAGCTATCCCAGTGCATACCACCTCCTTTACGTAGGGCACGTGGTACCCGTCTTGCAACTCAATCCCACCCCTACTCTGTGCAACTCTCCAACCCAAGAGTGAAACGTTACTCTCAAACTTTCTTCTACTCAACAGCTGAGCTCTGGAACTCTCTCCCAGAATCAGTCTTTCCCTCTTCCTATGACTTAAATTGCTTCAAACTCCGTGTGTCCAGGCATTTTGGCTCGAACGTCCCTTGATTTTGGCCCTGTCACTCTTTCAACTATGGGGGAGGCACTCGCTATAGGCAGTTATGCCTTTTGCCTCCCTCAATCACATAGAAAAAAAAAAAAAAAAAAAATTACAACCCTCGGAGAAACCGTTTTCCCTATTATACAACGATCTTAAGACACGCCGCCCGATAGTGGGGAGGGCTATGAAGTTCAGGGAAAATGAGGGGTTAAAAGCACATTACCCTAACCTAACAACCTTACCTAACCTATCCTAGTATTATGGGGGCGGCGCCCCCACACCCCCGCTGATTGGGTAACAGTGCAAAAAATACAGTATTATGGGACATACCCTACTCCGCCACCGAGTGGCAGTGGGAGGGCCGAATGGTTCACAACAATAACATGAGTGCGGCGGCGGACGCAGTGTTGCCATATTCTAAATGCAGAATTATCGTATTGTGACTTCAAAATTATGGAATTTGCACCAAAATTATCGTACACACTAATATATATATATATATATATATATATATATATATATATATATATATATACAGGTATCTGCCATCAAAGACTGGAACGACCTACCCCAGTCAGTCCGTGAAAAGAGAACAGATGTATTCCTTCAGACGTCGCCTGAAGGAACACCTGAACCGGACAGCTGCGAGAAGGGAGCACCAAGCTTATGTCTACTACTAAATACGACATAAGAGATAGACAAACCAAACTGAAATTATTACTTATTACAGATTACTGATATTTACCATAGGATGTAAGGTATCTTAAAATAACCGCCTAGAAATACTTTTTCTAAAGTATCTATTTCTTTTGGTAACATTCAAGGAGACTACTGCAGGACTCTTCTTCTTCTTCTTCTTACCTCTGACTGGGTATAGGGTATCCTAGTGTTTACTAGCATATACCCCTTTTGAAAGGACATTAGCCTAACCTAACAACCTTACCTAACCTAACCTAGTATTATAGGTGGGGGCTGCCGCCCCACACCCCCGCTTTGACTTAGATTTTTTGTGTATTTGTCTGTGAAGTGGGTATTTTTCAATTTGTTGATAACGAAAATCCTCCATGCGGACTATATGGAGAAAAATATGACGAATCTATTGGTGCCTATTTTCCCTAATAAATTGTTTCTCATACCGTCGCACTACTGTCCTTGAATATTATCGATTCGTCATATTTTTCTCCATATAGTCCGCATGGAGGATTTTCGTTATCAACAAATTGAAAAATACCCACTTCACAGACAAATACACAACAAATCTAAGTCAAAGCGGGGGTGGCAGCCCCCACCTATAATACTAGGTTAGGTTAGGTAAGGTTGTTAGGTTAGGCTAATGTCCTTTCAAAGGGGTATATGCTAGTAAACACTAGGATACCCTATACTCAGTCAGAGGTAAGAAGAAGAAGAAGAAGAGTCCTGCAGTAGTCTCCTTGAATGTTACCGACGAATCTATTGGTGCCTATTTTCCCTAATAAATTGTTTCTCATAACGTCGCACTACTGTCCTTGAATATTATCTGTCTTTTATCCCTTTTCCCCAGCTAACCTAATCCCACAAGGACCCCAATGGAAATACGCCTAACGGCCTTATTGGGCTATCCTTAGTTGGAATTATGTAAAGCTGGTACATGTCATATTTGTAACATACTATGTGGTACCAACTCTGTAAATTGCTAACTGAATAAATATTATTATTATTATTATTATTATTATAGGGAATGTTTGTTCTAAATGGCGTGTGTACGAATCGGTGCCGTCTATAGGAAGGATTGACAACCATGTTACGAAAAAATTCCATTTATATATTTTTATTAGGTGTTGCCGAGGGTTGAAACTAATTTTAATATGATGCTTAGAGCATATAGATTCCATATCTGTCTTCAAATATGTCAAAATAATTGGTGACAAATAAATGGAGTTATACTCGGATGTCTGCACAGCGACTTGAAGCATATATCGACTCTGGGATTTGTTTACATGTTGGCGAAGAGAAGAGTGGTAGAGGAGGACTGTATTTATAGGTATATGTACACTTATACATATTCTGCCACATACTTAATTGTATATCAAGGTGTAGACGATCTTTCAAACTAAAAGATAGTGAGTTTAAATATGGAATTACAATAAGCCTACACATAATGGAAATAATGTGTACGCCCACTACTCCTAATAATGTGTACGCCCACTACTCCTAATAATGTGTACACCCACTACTCCTAATAATGTGTACGCCCACTACTCCTAATAATGTGTACGCCCACTACTCCTAATAATGTGTACGCCCACTACTCCTAATAATGTGTACGCCCACTACTCCTAATAATGTGTACGCCCACTACTCCTAATAATGTGTACGCCCACTACTCCTAATAATGTGTACACCCACTACTCCTAATAATGTGTACGCCCACTACTCCTAATAATGTGTACGCCCACTACTCCTAATAATGTGTACGCCCACTACTCCTAATAATGTGTACGCCCACTACTCCTAATAATGTGTACGCCGAGTACTCCTAATAATGTGTACGCCCACTACTCCTAATAATGTGTACGCCCACTACTCCTAATAATGTGTACGCCCACTACTCCTAATAATGTGTACGCCCACTACTCCTAATAATGTGTACGCCCACTACTCCTAATAATGTGTGCGCCCACTACTCCTAATAATGTGTACGCCCACTACTCCTAATAATGTGTACGCCCACTACTCCTAATAATGTGTACGCCCACTACTCCTAATCATACCAAAAACAGTTACCCGCTACACAGGATCTTACCTAAGAAACCTATAGGCCACGATAAAATCGGTGTGAATTTAAGGTCAATATAAAGATGATGTAACTAAATTACTAAAAAATCGGGTAAAATTCTAGTTTCACGTACACAGCGACAAAAGGGAGGCGCCGTTGTAAAGGCATAGCTTCCCGACCAACTACGAAGATCAGGGAAATTGCTGGGTAAAAGACGTAATATAATGATAATAAACTACATTAACGACATTAGCCTAACCTAACAACCTTACCTAACCTAACCTAGTATTATGTAATAGCTATGGTGCCGCATATGGGGAGAAAATATTAGGGTATTCTGCAGAACAACTACTCCTCGATTACGGGATTCCTGTCTCGTGGAATTATTATTTTTTGCTCTTACCTTACTCAGGGGACATTACTGATGTGCGGATAAGTGCTACTTTTCTTATTTTGTCAATTTGATTTTCACTCTCCTATAACATTATCAGAGTTATTTTTGTACAGCCAGTCCAGGACACTTTGTTTACATTCTAGCCTCCTTGGAGGCTCCTCCCCGATGTTTAGTAGCCAATCAGAGTGGAGCTTAACCTACAAGAAGTCGGTAAATTTTTAATGGTACTTTCCTGTTCTCGACAGCCAAAGCTGAAGATTGCAGAGTAAACACCATAGACTTTATCCCATCAATTTTGTATAGTTTTAATACCTAATCAGCGGGGGTGTGGGGGCGGCAGCCCCCACCCATAATACTAGGTAAGGTTAGGTAAGGTTGTTAGGTTAGGCTAATGTCTTTTCAAAGTTTACTAAATCGAGTAAACTACTAGATTGTTGGGGTATCTGAATAATTACAATTAACAAAGCAAATGCTAATAAAAAGTGCTTTCCGCACTTTGTAACCATAAAATACACACTTGCAATGCATTAAAATACATAAAGAAAATAAAGAAAACCTAAAATAACAGGAGTAGTAGTTATGCAGAATTACCAGTATGGTATATGACAACTCTAAAGTAGCCATAGAAATTTATGAGTATGCTGTGAAAGCGAAACTAGAATTAAACCAAAAATCGTTTCGATTGTTTTTATCTAGTTTAGAGTTGTGTAAGGGTGTTTTGATGTGTGATAATACTAGCAATTGCATATTTACCCATTAAACAACAATCTAAAAACACGCCCCTTCACTCGCGAAAAATAATTATTTGGCTATAACTGTAGATTTATCCATCTTTATGTTGTCCGAATTTAATTACATAAACTTTATATTGTCCAAATGAAGTTATACTGACGATACCCCCCCCCCACCCCCCCGCGAATGCAACTCTTCCACCGGATTATCCTTATATTTTGTCAATAATTATTAACATTAGAGTGTCCCAAGTATTTTCTGGGGTATTTTGTAATTATCAGAAAAGGGTGTAGCCTGGTGATGGATGCATGTAAACCTAAAACAAATTCTTTAATAAGTCCATTGTGGTAGCCTATCTGTAAAGTGCGCGCTACTAAAGCAACATCGCACCAAAATATAACATCACCACTGCGTCCCCCTCCTTCCTTTCTATCTTCTCCACGGCCAGAACACTAGCTTATATTATTGTTTATAATTTTACGTCTACTCCGAAATCGGCATCAAATAGACCAAAAACAATATGAGGCGTAAATAACGAATTCGATTCCTATCAAATCCCAGAAACATCCAGAGCCCGTAGAAGCTTGCACACTGACGCCTTCGGGGAATAACATGTGATACCTCAGCCACACATGTTATCACCATCATACGGCCCCAAAATTACACATGGCACATACATCATACTACCACCACACACTTGTACTTACCTTACCTGACGTCTGCACCAAAGTTCGAAGTCACAAAATGGCACAGGAAAGCTGAAAGATGAACAAATCGTAAGAGCACACAGCACACCGCACTTATGTTCCAATACTTGTTTTCCGTTTGCCGGTGTGACCGAAAGACGACTCAACTCAAGGCGTTGGTTGCAGACGACAGACGGGCCACGGGAGCAACAACCAGTCACGGTCGAAACTTTTTGGAACGAAATCTAAAGTTTCTGAAATTAAAAACGGAAAGTCCCACATACTTTCTCCTCGAAGAAAACAAGGCATCCGCTGTTACCAATTCGATCGTTCGTTCACAGCTTATGCCATTTCGTAAGTTACATTTAATTACATTACTCAACTAAATTTCCTATGCAACGCGATAAAACTAAAACCAAAACAAAACAAAGCTGTGCACTGAAGTAAAGATTGCAAATAGATGCATGGTCTTGATAACAGTTTTCGAGATATCAGGAAGTTCTCCAAACAGTTTCTTATTGAAGCAGCTTCGAAATTTGTATGAGCGGAGTTTCGTCCCATGCTTCATTATTATCCTCCCTTATAATACTCAAATTTTACTGTGTGTTTTGCGTGTCTAAGATATTTCATTTAATTAAGATGTCCATATAGTCCATGGGAATTAGATGAAAATAGGGTGTTTAATCAAACAAATTGCAATAGTTTGGTTTATTGCATGAACATGTTAGTTGGACTCCTAGTAACAGCATATCCCAAATCGGACATATGGTATTTACGTAATTCACATTTAACCCTTTCAGTAGGGACGTTTTTTCAAATTTTTACGTTTTTCTCGAAAATGGTGCATCATACAGATAAGAGGTATAGATACTAAAAAAATAGGAAAAAGTATTGTGCTCAAGTTATGTTCTATACATTTTTTCCCTAAAACCTATGGTCTTTATGCAAATAAGCCCAGAATTGGAATACGTGATTATGAAAAACTTAGAAAAAACAACTTTGCACTCACATTTCATTAAATATCTCATAACCTACTTATTTCACCGCAAATTGTTATAGAATAAATCTTTTAGAGGGAATTCTTTTTGTTATTTTGGCATACTTTTTATTCTTCTAAATGCTAATTTATTTGACAAAAATGTAAAATATAGAATACACCCAATGTGAACATGTGTGAAAAAATAAACACAAATTTGGAGTTTTGGCATATTAACTGCAATTATTTATTTTTATTACATAAACGTGTCATTTGGACTCTTTGAATTACTATATCAAACAACTTTAATTGAAGTTATTTTATATTCAAAATTATACTAATTTCTTTTTTAAATTAGATATCTCCTCAAATAAAAAGTTTATTATATACAGTAAATGTATTGAAAACTAATACAACATAAACTATAGGATTTCTTGTCTAGTATATGATTTGACCTTGACCTCTATGGATGAATCCTTGGGTCATAAGGTCAGCTATGTCTATTATAGAAAACAAAATCTCTTTGATTGCCTTGTGGATTACATTACAGTAGTTATAAATGATATGATTATATAAGATGGCCAACAGAATAATGATCTATTGGCTATTTTAACAATTTAAAGAACAGAAAAAGAGACTGTGAAACAAGAGTAAGAACAAATACAAATTATTGTGGCTGAAAGTACATGCATTATGCCTGAACTAGCTCAATCACATTCAATATCCTCATCAGAGAATGTGTTGACACAAGTACTAGTTTGACACTCCTCGCAAAACTCTGTACATAGTAACCCATGTTTTTTGCATGAACAGTGTAGAGTGTCACAAAAGCCTTTACATTTACATCTAATTACTTTCAACAAGGTGTCAGGTGCTGGGCTGTTGTCCATCGTGCATGGTATTAGTTTGCTTTCGTTTCTCTTCCACCCCCAATCATCAGGTTTGATATTTATGTTTCCTAGCCATACTTGTGTTTGATAATAATACGAAATGAGTGATATTTAGCTGCATCACTAGTAGGTGGCAGGTCTTTAATGTCAACACTTCTCAAACTCTTTATGACTCTACCTTGAAACTTTTTCTTTCTTAACTCATCAAGAGATGTACAATCATTGCCACTAGAATAAGTGCTCTTTCTCCTGCTTTTTGTATTGCCTCATGAGTCGACTTGTCAGACAAGAATGGCACTGCACATTCAAATAAGATGTTTTGTTTCTTCAATACAACCCCCTTTCCTATGGTGTTCAGTCTTGATGTAGTGTTGATGCACTATTGTTATACCCATCAAAGACAACAATGGGATAGTCATTTCTCTTGACAAGAGCAACATACTTGAATACAATATCTTCATATGTTTCTCCTCTTGTCCATTTGATGCGCTGGAGTAAGGATCCACCATCAAAAACAGAACATTCTGCATCAAGGATTGGTTGTCCTTGACTGGAAGTGTATTTTGCCATGGCATCTGCAAGCTGGGGCTTGGTGGCACTTCGAGGAAGTCCAGTGCTTGTAAACAGTGATGGTGGGTATACAGACAGCTCATACTTCATGATTTCACTTAAACCTATATCAGCATTATTGGCTATTACAAGCAGCCGCTGAAACAATGCTTGAGGATCAACCTGCACTTCAACTCCTTCGGTTACTATCTTTTGACCCATTGTCTTGATCTGGTGTTTCTTCCTGAAAATATGGTTTGCTGCATTTTGACCTTCCATCATTTTGATAATATTGTTCCCAATATCTTTGGCAAGTTGAGCATTTCATTGGGGTGCAGATAATCCTGAAATGATGTTGTACAAATACTCAGTATCTGCAAATGGAGTGTGTTGCTCTAGGCACTGAAAAATCTTTATGGTATCTTCATGATCTCTTATCTTTCTGGATTCAGTCAAATCTTTATTTATTACAGAGCCAATCTTCTGACCACTCTTTACTTCATCACTTATCTGTGCAAAAATTGGCATGGCTTGTAACCATCTTGTCCGTTGAGTCTCATCCATACCTCGCCCATGTGTTAAACCTCCTGATGATTTTAGGGATTTCATAAGAACTTGCTCAATAACAAGGTCTGGTGCTAACCCAGCCCAGAATCTGTCTGATCGTCTGATGAAGAACAAACCAGACTCAATAAGTTGGTGATAGAGTTTCTCATTTGTCTTCTTCAGAGCTACCATATCCTGGAGGAATAGATGGGCTGATTTTGTGTAGTTATTGTGTCCAGATGCAGCAAAAAAGGGCAGCATTCTCTGTAATGCCATGAAGTATAACATTGGCTGGCTGGTTCGCTGTCCTCTGAGTGATGACCGTAGTATATCCATCATCTCCATATACAGAATCCATAACTTTCCATTTGGGCTCTGCTGTAGTTGGTCTTTGATATCTCTGAGTCTTTCTTCAACTTCCACAATTTCTGCATCTAAAATTCTCACTTCTTCCTCTGTTGATTGAATAACTTTGTCAAACTGCATTAACCCGGGAACTGCCGGGAGACTCTTAAGAGTTCCCCCGGCGGACTGCGGGGAGACTCTTAAGAGTGAGTGGAAAAAAAAATCAACTTTTGACATCGAATTTTTTTTTTTTTTATTTGGCCCCTGGGCCATGCAAAATCTCAGTCCTCTACCTCCCCTCCTTCCCCACTTTCCTCCTCTCCTTCAGTTATCACCTATTTTCCCTGTTATTCCCTTATTCTGAGGTATATTTTCGTGCTAACATTAGCGAGTTGCAAGCAGGGTGTTGTCATCACTGATGGCAAGCGAGTGCAAGAGAGAGAGAGAGAGTATCGATCGACTGTGTCTCAGTGGCCTTGGGGGAAATTGGCGGGAAAGCAGCTTGCCTCACCCATTACATTATACAACTCGCGGGCTATATCTCCGATTTTGACCATCCAAACGCTGTTTTCACTCGTTTTATTGTTGTTTCAGGTTAATACCTTTATAATCAACCCATAATAGGCGCATATGGATAAGTATTAATGCTATTAATGGCACAATGAATATTTTAGTGACGGAAACACCTCAAATACGTCAGCACAGGGGGACGTTTCCAATTACCCCCATGCGCACTTCAGAGGTTAATGCTCCATCTATCATATTCTGTGTGCCCTCACGCTCTGATGATTTCTTGGCCACTAATGCATTCAAAGTGGCATCAACTAAAAAGTGGCCACGTACTGCTCTCTCATATGCCTTTCCAGCCAGCATTTGATTGACGGTGTTGGGTCCATAGACAAGCTCAAATAGTGTTCTCAGTCCGCTACCCTTCATGATGTGCCCCATAGTGCCAAGGAAGCTCATTAAGGTATGGAATGGCCCAAGGATGAGAACAATATGTTGCAGTTGGCTTTCATGACTGATGATATGTCTTGCTTTAAGCCATAAAGGTTGATCAAACGTGATGACAGGTGATATACTGTGTTTATGGCACTGGTCATTTACAAACATTAGGGTAGTGAAGATACAGCTCATGTTTGTTGGATCTAGGTCAACCATCGGTAAGAAGTGGAAGGATGCTTTTCCTAAGTCGCTACCATGGGTAGTGTCCTGCATAAAACCGGACCATCCTGGCCTGTTGCATCTATGAGGAAATGAGATCTTCCATAGAGTATCAAGATGCTCTCTGATGTCATAATGGACAATGGATGATATTGCTTTGTAATTTAACATATCTCCAACTTTTCTTAGTTTTGTGTATCTTGTGATTGCAATACTTGTTGGCTTAGTCTTGAAATGTTCTGAATTCCGAATAATTGTTTGAGCTGTGGTTACTGGTGGTGTGGCTGCACACATCAGACCCATGCCATGGTAGGTGTCTTTTCCTGTAATTGTTACCGTATTACGGTCAACATTGTCAGCAATGAAATGGTAAAAGCTGTTGGCCAAATCTTTAAGCTGATCTTGATTTTGATGTGCAGCACATGCTTTGAATAGCTTTACTTCATCATATGACAAACAAAATCCTCTGTTACTCAAATCATCAATGAGCTCACTGGAACCATAAGCCCAATGTAAATGCATTGCTAATGAGAATTGCATTGGTGCAATTATACTTCTTGGCCGAGCTTGTTGCATGATACATTGCGCTATTGCTGCAATCTTTAAGTCATTTTTAGTCTTCCTTCCCCTAAAAACTTTGGCAAGAAACATTCTAAGTGAAAAAAGGAACAAAATCCAAGTTTTGTTGGGTGTCACCTATTCCTGAAATGTTTGGGTACTCTAATTTACTTTCCTGAATACTGATGATATCTGATTTTATCAGTGCTGCTGCTGTTTTCAGTATGGCCATTTTTTTCGTTTATTCACTAACCTCTTGTTTCTGATCTATGTAAAACTCGCTGAGAATTTTTGATGATGTTCTCCTTAATGTCACTACATTGCTATAACTTCCAACCTGACTAATAACAAGAGAATCTTCAAAATGGTCTATTAGCTTCTGCTTAAGGTAAGGGAGACGGTATGGATCTTGACAATGTTCTTTCATGCTAGTTTGTAAGTCTGCAAGAGTTGTGAGTTCTTCTTCTTCTTCTACGATTTGAGCAAGTACAATCTGAAATGCTTCTTCTCTGGACACATCTACCTTTCGACCACTCCTGTTCCTTTCTACTTTCTCTTTTATATCTGAGTCATATTTGGCTGGCATTTTTCTTCCAGTTCTGAAATTTCCACTGCACACCTTATGGTATATAGCATCTGCTGCAGGCAAGTCTTTTGCAAACTCAACTCTTGATTTCACATCATCAGCCCACTTGTCTCCATGCTCCACACAACATCGTAAAATAGCATTTTGACAATTCCAAGTGGATACTCGAAACACATCCTCAAATTGGTTTCCATTCTCATCAACAGCCTTCACTTTACAATAAAGACAATGGGTAGCATGCTGGAAGGTTGGCTTTTTTGGTCTTAATGACGGTGATAGAAAACCAGTTTCTTCTACCTTTCTTTTCTTGGCAGCTGCTATATCTTTCTTGTTTGTATGTTTCTCTCTGCAACGAGAGTGGACCAGCTGGCCCGCTCGAACATTAATGGAAGACTCTCTTTCCTTGCTTGCTTGGTTGATAGTTGATGCTGCTTTTTCACCAATATACACAGTTCCATCCTTAGTGTTAGCTTCTAGAGCAATACCGCAGAACACACACACAGGTGTATCTTCCGGCTTGTGCTCATTCATCATGCACCTGAAAAGGAAAGTACATAAATAATTGTGTTCTATTTGATATTCTGTATGCATGAAATAAGTAAACTTACAAAATAAAATGTTTGCGTTCGATATCATTAGAACTTTTTTCATATTATTGTTTGAATGATTGAATTCATAATCCTCCCCAGTATAGTCCATGGGAAATAGCATTTTAAGGCAAACAAATTGCAATAGTTTGTTTATTGCATGAACATGTTAGTGACAAATGACACGTTTATGTAATAAAATAAACTATTGCAGTTAATTTGCCAAAACTAAAAAAAAAAAAAAAAAAAAAAAATATGTTCACATTGTGTGTATTATATATTTTACATTTGTGTCAAATAAATTAGCATTTAGAAGAATAAAAAAAATGCCAAAATAACGAAAAAATCACCCTCTAAAAGATTTATTCTATAACAATTTGCGGTGAAATAAGTAGGTTATGAAATATTTAATGAAATGTGAGTGCAAAGTTGTTTTTTCCAAGTTTTTCATAATCACGTATTCCAATTCTGGGCTTATTTGCATAAAGACTATAGGTTTTAGGGAAAGAATTTATAGAACATAACTTGAGCACAATACTTTTTCCAATTGTTTTAGTATCTATACCTCTTATCTGTATGATGCACCATTTTCGAGAAAAACGTGAATACGTGAACAAATGTCCCTACTGAAAGGGTTAAAATGTGAATTACGTAAATACCATATGTCCGAATTTGTCCGATTTTGGATATGGTGTTAGGAGTCCAACTAACATGTTCATGTAATAAAACAAACTATTGCAATTTGTTTGACTTACAATGCTATTTCCCATGGACTAATAGGCTAATTATAAATCTTGCCAAAACAGCTCTTTCATGGCGAATAAAAAGCAAACAGTTTGTGAGGCTCTTTCTTGTCGGTTTCAATTCGGAAATGTAGTTTTCGTCTGAAGCATTAGAGCGAATACAAGTATAACTTTATCGTAAATTTAATGGATGTCAATAATATATATTCAGTTTTCTATGATACTAAAAATCCTGCTATACCCGATCCTTTCTTTGTATCAATAGCCTAGCTATTGGCTATGGTTTCAACAAATACTTGGTGTTTGTCCATAGTGTTTTCTTCATGTTTTCTATAGAAATCTTGCCTAAAATATATAATACGATATGGCAACAATCACTAGGGTCTTCCTGTTTTTTTGTTTCAGCTGATGGTCAGTTGAATTACTTGATTACATGATTTTTAATGAAACCAAATATGCTGTTATGTGTCTGTATCATAATAGTGTCAAGTTTTCATAAGTAGCAACATATTTCGCTACAAATTTTTGTCTAGAACCGAGTACTGGTTCTACCCAAAATATTGTAGCGAAATATGGCGAGGTATCATTTTACCATGAGCTGACAAAAAACAAACACGCATACTATAGCATAGAGTATAGTAGTAGGCTAATCCTTATGTCTGGATGATTGTATACCTTCCTTTTCACTAACAATATATACAAATCCAATTCGCTATATCTTATGGGGTAGATTGTCGCCGCACAATACTGCACATAATGTAACTTAGGCCTATATATTAGTTTCATCTTAAATGCAACCAGTTAATAATAATTGTAGAGACTCGTAATCACCTCAACAATTTAGGATCAGTAGATAAAAGTTAAATTAGGCCAGTATTAGCCTAGTCTACATATCTTTATGAAAGGTATGTACAATTTTGTATTAACCCATAAATGGCGACCGTCCTCAAAAGAGGTTTTTGTGGTGTACTGCAACCGTCCTCAATAGATCCAGATCATAATAAAACCCTTTAAAACACCCCAGTGGCACTCAAAACAAAGAAGGCATAACAAATAACTTTTAAAACACCTCAGTGCACTCAATTTGTGATTAGGTGAGATAATTCCCCTTCATTACTTTCTACCACTCCTATATATATGTGTCACCCCCCCCCCCCCCCTTTCCCTTCCTTTTCCCCCCTCCTCAATTATCAGCAATTTTTCCTCTTATTCCCCCCTTTTATCAGGTAATTTTCCTCGCGAATTTCCCTTACACGGGCGAGGCAGCTAGAGATCCTTGCAACACAGAGCTCGGAGGGGAAGGATACTTGCCGCTCTGGCTCTCGCTTCATATACGACCGGGCGGCAATATTACGTCTTTTTCACTCCTCCCAATGCTATTCCCGCTTTTTTTATTGCTCTGTAAATGTTCATATGTTCATATTAAAAGCAAAATAGGTGCATATGGATAATTATGTATTTACATACTTATCCATAATGTGCCTGTTTTTCTTTTAATATGAACATATGAACATTTACAGAGCAAAACAAGAAGTAATAATTATATATATGGTAAATATGACTATTATCGTCAGAATAGAACCAAATACCTTTGCATGGCAGGAGGGTTTGAACTACCATAGCAGTTTCTATGGGTTATTATTATCCATAAATATATCACGTTATTATTTTAATTAATCCTGAATACATTTGTAGTTAATTAAATGACGCACTAATGACTAGGATTCACTGCGCATGCGCCAAATGAAACGGTGTGGGTCGCCCACCACTAAATCCTCATACTCGCTCTAACGACGCTCTCATGAACACCTATTTCTTGCCGGTCCTACAACCACCGTATTCTAGCTAAGTCAACCTAAATTTATATCTCCTAGTCGCCACTATAACTTCTAACTATCCCTTACTCTACAGTATCTTTGAGCTATTCACCTCACTCTAAACATCTAAAAGTAAGTTACTTATAGGTTTCCTGGAATATTTGTATTATTTACCCCCGGGAACTTATAAAATGGTCCTTCGTCTTTGTTCCTCTCCCTGGTGTCGTTTTGTGCCTTGTGGCCAGTGTTTTTGTGCCAAGGGTTTGATTTTTGCCGGGTACCAACTGGGGAAGACCAGCATAGACCAGTTGGGGTTGGGGAAGACGACTTAGCCCACGCTGTGCCTGCTTACCCTGGGCCTATCAAAAAGGTCTCCATTTTAGGACAATTACATCCGCAAGATTTTGTTGACCAGCCCATTTATCACCCTTTTTTCCATATAAAGACCTTCTATAAAGGGTGGCAATTGTTGACACCATCAAGCCCTCTGCTGCCTAGGAGAGCCACATCCGTTACCAGCCGGATTTAACATTCCTTGTTCTGGGTGGCAATGACATCCACGCGGAAACAGACATCCGCTCTGTTGTCAACGCCATCCAGGACCTAGCAGAGGCCTGTATAATTGTAGGCCTGGAGGTTAAACGGCGCCCAACGGATTGACAGCAAAACGGTACAAAAGTATCTGAAACGGAATCAATCGCTGGCTGAAAAAGGTGCTGCCCTTCCCACTACCACTACCAGTCAATGGAAACGCGGCAAAGTGACTTCGCTGAAGACGGTGTGCACCTTACACATGAGGCCAGCGACTGTCTGTTTCAGCGGATTGTGGCTACAGCAAAGGAGCACTTCAAGTTTGACATCCAAGCACTGAAGGATCAGGAGGACGAGAAGCGGGAGGCGGCAGGCTAATCCAAAATTTGTGTTCAAAATTTTAATTTGTTTAGTTTTCTAGGCTAACTAAATTAAATTAGGCCTACTATATTAAAATTCGACACAATGTAAATTAAAATTAAATGGAGTAAATTTAATTTGTATGGTCTTCTCAGCAACATTTTAAGGGTAACTGTTACAAACTTATTTGGTACCAGTAGATGTTAGGCTAGCCTAGTTAAATATGAATGTTTGTAAAATTAATTTTGCCTTGTCATATACATTTATTAGTGGCCTTGGATCTTAAGACTGGACTCTTAAGATCCAAGGCCTAATAAATAGCCTTTTAAAACACCCCAGTGTCACTCAAAACAAAGGAATATGTGATTAAGTGAGATAATTCCCCTCCATACCTATTATCACTCCTCCACATGTGTCAAAAGCCTCACCCCCTTCCCGTCCCATTCAATTATCACCTATATTTCCTCTTATTTCCATGTTTATCGGTTTATTTACCTCACCAATATCTCTCACCCGGTTTCAAGGTCATCTGGGACGCATATGGTCGGCCAAATGGTCATACCTTCGCCTGGCGGAATATTGGTAATTTCCATAGAATTGCACTCCCCAGTTTAAGTTGACCTCTTAAGTATGTGAACTTCTGAATTTCACTGAGCTCCTCAATGCTCTGGATGCTACAATGGAACATATCCCAAAATCCCATCCACTGAGTGGGATCACTGTCAAACACAGGAAGGGTAATTTTCGGCAATCTTATACCAGCATTTCTAGTAACCGCCATGTTCAAGTTTACCTTTCAAATGGACAATAACCTGATCAAGACCCTCCATCATATACTCCATGTCTGCGAAATAATCTTCATCAACTTAATCATAGAGGGTTTCCATTTCGTGGCAACATGCGTTCTATTCATCGAGTTGTGTCAATATTGATGCCAATTTAGTCACTATCGCTTCTTTACTTGCATTAGCTAGAAATGTATCTATATCCTTGGTGATCTTTGTTAAACCATTCTTGATACCCCCCTTGCATCGTTTATACTGGGATAAAGTCAACATGATGGCAATACACAGGAAATAGAACTTAACTCAATGACTGCGGGCTACTATATAAAAAATACGGACATCACTGCGGCAATTGTCTTATGACATCGCCAGAAATATGTGTAGTACAAGGCCTGAGAGGCAGGCAAGTGAGTCAAAGCAGCACAGGCCCCATGCATCCATCGCCCAGCTCCCTTACAGATTTGGGGATAGCGAAAACCGGTCTAAACAAATAATTTTTACCGATTTAGCCTCACCTGTGCAATATCGTTGCACGGCAACCAGTGGTCGTACAAATATGATTCAGGTGTCATTGGAAAGGTCTATTCCTCTACTTTCAGGGATATTTCATTGAAATACGTTCTAGCTCTTGTTTATACATGATAATGTGCAGGGAATGTAGGTCACTTTTAGTCCAAAACCCCTGTATGGTACAGTGGTGACCAAGCAATTGCTATATGACAATTTCCGCAGTGATTGCGTTAAAGTTATAAACAAAATATAATACCTATATGGACGCGAAGCACACTAACAAAAGTTAGCTGAAGCCAATAAAGGCTAATTTGTAGGCGCCACGAAGCGAAGCGCAATAATAAAAGTTAATGAGTTACGTCGGTAGAGGCAATCATAGACGGAAATAAGACGCGAAGAGCAATAATTAACCCGGCAACGGCGCGCCATTGGTTTTTAAAAGTGCTCGCCAAGCGAGCATATTTTGGTTCAGTCCCGCCTAAAATTGTCATTATCCAATAAATATCGTTTTACTTATTCATATGCGCCTATTTTACTTTTAATATGAAGATATTAACATGTAACAGCAATAAAACAAGTGGGAATAGTATTTGGGGGTTGAAAAATACGAATTATTGCCGACCCTCCAGTCATGAGGTAAGAGGCGCACGAGACATACACCCTCCCTCTTTGAGGCCTGAAGCCAGACTGAGGTCTCTCTCTCGCTGTCTTTCTCTTGCCACGCTCTCTATATGCGTCCCAGATGACCTTGATAGGAGGTATGGAGGGGAATTATCTCAAATAATCACATATACCTTTGTTTTCAGTGCCACTGGGGTCTTTTAAAAGGCCTTGGATCTTAAGGGTCCCGTCTTAAGATCCAAGGCCACTAAGAAAGGGATGCCAAAAATGTTATATGAGATGGCAAAATAAATTTTACAAACATTCAAATTTAACTAGGCTAGCCTAATATCTAGTGGTACCAAATAAGTTTGTAACAGTTACCCTTAAAATTTTGCTGAGAAGACCATACAAAATAAATTTACTCCATTTAATTTTAATTTACTTTGAGTAGAATGTTAATATAGTAGGCCTAATTTAATTTAGTTAGCCTAGAAAACAAACAAATTAAATTTTGGAACACAAATTTTGGGTTAGCCTAACTTAAGCCAACTGTCTCCCGCTTCTCGTCCTCCTGATCCTTCAGTTCTTGGATGTCAAACTTGAAGTGCTCCTTTGCTATAGCCACAATCCGCTGAAACAGATGGTCGCTGGCCTCATGTGTAAGGTGCACACCATCTTCAGCGAAATCACTTTCCCGCGTTTACATTGACTGGTAGTGGGACTTCATGAAGGGCAGCACCTTTTTCAGCCAGCGATTGATTCCGTTTCAGATACTTTTGTACCGTTCTGCTGTCAAACTGCTGGGCGACGGCTATCCTCCAGGCCTACAATTATACAGGCCCCTGCTAGGTCCTGGATGGCGTTGACAACAGAGCGGATGTCTGTTTCCGCATGGATGTCGTTACCACCCAGAAAAAGGAATGTTAAATCCGGCTGATAACGGACGTGGCTCTCCCAAGCAGTAGAGGGCTTGATGGTGTCAATATTTGCCACCCTTTATAGAAGGTCTTCATATGGAAAAAGGGTGATAAATAAGCTGGTCAACAAAACCTTGTGGACATAATTATGTCCTAAAATGGAAACCTTTTTGATAGGCCCAGGGTAAGCAGGCACAGCGCGGGCTAAGTCGTCTTCCCCAACCCCCCAGTTGGTACCCGGCGAAAATCAAACCCCTGACACAAACACACTGGCCACAAGGCACAAAACTACGTCAGGGAGAGGTACAAAGACGAAGGACCGGTTTTATAAGTTCCCGGGGGTAAATAATACAAATATTCCAGGAAACCTATAAGTAACTTACTGTTAGATGTTTAGAGTAAGGTGGATAGCTCAAAGATAGAGTTAATGATAGTTAGAAGTTATAGTGGCCACTAGGAGATATAAATTTAGGTTGACTTAGCTAGAATACGGTGGTTGTAGGACCGGCAAGAAGTAGGTGTTGATGAGAGCGTCGTTAGAGCGAGCCTGAGGATTTCGGAGTGGGCGACCCACACAGTTTCATTAGACGCATGCACAGTGAATCCTAGTCATTAATGTGTCATTTAATTAACACTCTCCGACATATGACGCGATTTTGAGCCTATTGGGGATACTTTAAAGCCTTTGTTACCATCAGGGGTATTAAGAAACCTTTAGTTTAGTTACTTCAACCTCTGCAGTTGTCTTTGAGTTAGCTGTGGGCAGAAAACCAATTTTTGGAGAGGTAATTATAAGAGTGAGAGAACTCTATTTCTTATTACTAATCTGGCAACCTCTGTATCATTATGTGCGTGAAAGGGTTAACTACAAATGTATTCTAGATTAATTATAATAGTAACCCAATATATTTATGGATAATAATAACCTATAGAAACCTAACTCGTAAAGTGCAAAGCTATGGTACTTCAAACCCTCCCGCCATGCGAAGGTATTTGGTTATATTTTGACGAAATTGTCATATTTACCATATATATAATTATTACTTATCCATTTTGCACCTATTTTGCTATTAATATGAACATATGAACATTTACAGAGCAATAAAAGAAGTGGGAATAGCATTTGGGGGTGAAAAATATGTATTATTACCGCCTGGTCGTATCATGAGGCGAGAGCTGAGGCAGCAAATATCCTTCCTCTCCGAGCTCCAGAGCCGCACTGATGCCTTTCAATATAATTCTCTGTTTTGCAAGGATCTCTAGCTGCCTCGCCCGTGTAAGGGAAATTCGCGCGGAAAATTACCCGATAAATGGGGGAATAAGAGGAAAAAATAGCTGATAATTGAGGGAGGGGGGGGGGGGGGGCACATAATTATGTAGGTGTGGTAGCAAGTAATGTAGGGAAATTATTTCACCTAATCACAAATGTCTTTGTTTTGAGTGCCACTGGGGTGATTTAATTTTTTTTTTTTATGCTCTGGATCTATTGAGGACGGTCGCACTGCACCACAAAAACCTCTATTGAGGACGAATGCTGTTTATGGGTTAATACAAAATTGTACATACCTTTCATAAAGATATGTAGACTAGGCTAATACTGGAGCCTAATTTAACTTTTATCTATTTATCCTAAATTATCAAAGTGCTTACAAATCTCGACAATTATTATTAACTGGTTGCATTTAAGATGAAACTAATATATAGGCCTAAGTTACATTATGTGCAGTATTGTGCGGCGACAATCTACCCCATAAGATATAGCGAATTGGATTTGTATATATTGTTAGTGAAAAGGAAGGTATACAATCATCCAGACATAAGGATTAGCCTACTACTATACTCTATGCTATAGTATGCGTGTTTGTGTTTTGTCAGCTCATGGTAAAATGATACCTCGCCATATTTCACTACAATATTTTGGGTAGAGCCATTACTCGGCTCTAACCAAAAATTGTAGCGAAATATGTTGCTACTTATGAAAACTTGACACTATTATGATACAGAGACAGCAGTATATTTTGTTCCATTAAAAATCAAGTAATCACATTTACTAAGGGATTCAACTGACCATCAGCTGAAAAAAAACCCAGAAGATAGTGATAGTGATCGTTGCCATATCGTATTATATATTTTAGGCAAGATTTCTATAGAAAATATGAAGACAACACTATGGACAAACACCTAGTATTTCGTGAAACTATATAGGCTATTGGTACGAAGAAAGGATCGGGTTTAGCAGGATTTTTTGTTTTATAGAAAACTGCAAATATATTATTGACATCCATTGAATTTACGATAAAGTTATACTTGTATTCGTTCTAATGCTTCAGACGAAAACTACATTTCCGAATTGAAACCAACAAGAGAGAGCCTCACAAACGTTTTACTTTTAATTCGCCATGAAAGAGCTGTTTTGGCGAGATTCATAATTTGCCTATAGACGTCTTAATTAAATATCTTAGACATGCAAGGCATGCAGTAAAATTCGAGTTTTATAAGGGAGGATACTAATAAAGCAAGGGACGAAAACATTTCGAAGCTGCTTCAATAAGAAACTGTTTAGAGAACTTCCTGATATCTCGAAAACTTCGATCAAAACCATGCATCTATTTGCAATCTTTACTTCAGTGCACAGCTTTGTTTTTAGTTTTATCGCGTAGGATAGGACATTTAGTTGAGTAATGTAATTAAATGAAACTTACGAAATGACATAAGCTGTGAACGAACGAATAACTTTAGGCTGTCAAAGGATTTAAACTTTTATAAATACCTATGGTCAGATTTCTGCTACAAGCATCAAAGGCTTCTATCTATTAATCTTAACTTGTCGTCTGCCGGACTTTTCGAGACCCTCGTATGCACTAGTGCTGGATGTTTTTCTGTTTTCATTATTTCGGTTATATACATTTGAAATACCCATAAATCAAGGACAACAGTTAAATTACAACTCACCTGCCTTTTTTTTTTTGGGGGGGGGGGGCTATATCTCTACACGTATAGACTGTTTCTCCTCCCTGCAGTTGTATTTAGATGGAAATAAATAACGAGTTATATGAGTGTTGTATGACTATTTTTGAGCCCAATTGGCTGTACTTTCATTTATACTGCACTAAATAATTATATACAGTACATGAGGTTAGAAAGAGTGAGTAGAGTGACACTTGTATGTTTTTGTGCACGCTAGCTGTAATTTTTTTAATTTTTCTTATAATTATGTTATTCCCCCATAACTTCAATATATCTACAAACACATATTTACACTTTTATATATAGGCTATATTGTCAGGTGTGTCTCTTTTGTGCTAGAAGTTGTAGATGGTGTGGTACTCGACTACACAAGGAGCCACACATAGGGCTAACACCTAGACTGACGCTCTGGGCTGTCGGGCAGGCAGGACAGTTAAGGGGAGGCAGACCGTTTTTCTGGACCCCCTTCTCCCTAATGGTTAGCCCCACTAGTTTTGTGATTATAAAACATTCGGCCAATTAGTTTGGCAATTTTAACAACGTTCGCCCCATTTCATTGTCAATTTTAAGACCTTTCGTGCCATTTAGGTGTCGATTATTTCCTGGCGAGCGATAGCGAGACTGGAATTTTAAAAGGAACCGGCCTCTGGCCGCGAAATTTTTCTACCGAAAAATTTACAAATTTATCTTGAAGGGGGGTCTAGGGGTGTGTTTTCCTAAGCTTGATGGAGGTCTAGGGAGGAAACTAAAAAAATATATGAATACATGAATTAATAGACCAAACAAACGACCAGCCTCCCCTTAACCCATACAGTAGCGGTGACATCATTTTCAATATATTTTGGCAACTATTAGACGATTCTTTCAGCTTAGGAAGGTGGACTACCAATACAAATTAATTCCTTCAGCTACCATGTATCCTTCCTAAACTTAATATAATCGTCTAAATGTAGCTGAAATCAAATATAAAAGACCACGTCGGTACAGTAGGGGTTAAGGGGTGACTCATACTTTGATTTTGACGAAATCCCATTTTGACCAGAATTTTGTATTTATAAAATTCGTTATGTTTTCAAATATCGTTGACACTGGCTGCGTACGACCGTCTCGACACACAAACGTTTGTTGGCAGATAATTGGGTAAATAATGTGTATACGAGATTAATTTGGACATACATTTGAATACTTACTTTGCTTTGCTTAGTTATATTGCTTTGCGAATAACTTTACATAATTGAGGAAGAAAATACATATTAATAAATTTTCATTACTTGCGGTGAACGGCATACTCAATTCGGTTCATAATAATTAGGTCAAAAAGCTTGACAGCTAACCTTTACAGCTTAGACAGAAAGACTAATCGAGCTATTTTTGTTCCACCAAACGAGTAGAGTAAGTCAGGGAGTAGGCCTAGGTCTAGTCAGCCTAGGGCAAAAATGGGCCTAACCCAAGAGTAACTGCAATAGAAATAAAACTTGCTGTTTTTTATTACTTTAGTCCTATGGCATCACATATTCAAAATCAAGTAGATTCTTTCATTTGGAAATGTGTGAAATATTGGTTTGAAATGAAGCAGATGGCATAATTTTTGGAAATTTCGCATATCAATAATTTGTGCATAAGATACCCATTTGTAACGCAGAAGAATGGAATGAGGATGATTATTTAGGTTATTTTGGTCGTACTTTCATTTGGAATAGGTTTCATTTGAATCAAATTATGCCATATGCCCGAAATCGGAATAATCCTACCCCGCATCTAGCAATTTTGATGCATCCAACCCGGAAAAGAAAGTTCAAATGTATATATGCACGATCATATGGAGTTGGATCAGACATGATCATGTCAGAATATATATCTTGAAATAATAGAACTTGTGTGTTAATGTTTAACACCAATAAAAAAAGGTTCCAGGAATGATTTATGTTACTCCTGTTCGTATGACCATTTTGACAGTCATAATTCAGGTTTCCATTTATGTATCACGGTTGTACTTTTGAGCAATGTACAGTAATGTATCACATTCATTCCTTTATACGATTAGGTGTTTAATTATTTGTCTTTTCTTTTCAGAAACTGGGATAATGGATATATGTACCTTCTGCGAAAAGACATTAAGTGGAGAGCCACAGAAGCCCACTTGTGTGCTGACTGCAAAAGGCTGCGCAGGGATTCAGAGAGCAAGCAATGAAAGAGGAACAGAGGTTGTTGTTGTTCCAGGACAAAAATGTCGAATGCATGTGGAATGTCGGAAGGAGTTTTGCAGCAAGCTGGCAATTGACAGTTTTTTAAATCATAAGCGTGCAGCAGAAACATCAAAACCCTCAACAAAACGACTCCGTTCTGGTGATTCATTATTCATATACAAGGATAATTGTCTATTCTGTGGGCAGCCAGATAAACATGGGGGAAAATAAAAGGATATGAACTGATTCCAGTAAGGACCTTTGATTTCCAGAACAAGATAACTGAAGTTTGTGAAAGTCGGGCAGATGTTTGGGCAACAACAGTGAAGCAAAGAATAATTTTTGCCCAGGATTTACCTGCAGCAGATGCTGTATATCATAATATTTGTAGTGTGAACTTTAGGACAGGCAAGAAAATCCCTCACTACTTTGCAGTAAATGATGATAGCATAGAGAAAAGCACCACTGACATTGGGCGACCAAAGGATTCATTGCGAGCTGATGCTTTCTTGAGAACAATGGACTACTTGGAGGCAAACGATGATGAGCAAGTGACAGTAAATGATTTGATAAATAAGATGCAAGAGTATATCGGCGATTCTGATTGTGAAGCATACACTTTCAAGTACATGAAGGACCAGCTTCAGAAGCACTTTGGTGACAGGATAATCATTACTGAAATTAATGGTGTTAGTAATATTGTCACATTTCGAAGAACTGCTTCCTCTTTGCTCCGTAGCTTTTATGAACAGCCAAAGGAGGATGACAGTGAGATCAAGAAGCTCAAAGTGATAGCCACAGCTGCAAAACTAATTCAAAGTGACATTAAGGCAGTCACTCAACCTACAGATGTCTATCCAACAAGCCTTGATGTGTCATCAGTTGAACATGCCATGATCTTTCTTCCTGAATCACCGAAGCACTTTCTTGAACACTTATTTGTTGGAAAAGAAAGAGCTGTGAAAATGTGTTCATTAGGGCAAGCTATGATGCAGGCTACAAGGCCCCGAGTTCTCATTCCACCATTAATGCTTGGTCTGAGAGTCCAAATGCACTCCCACTTTGCATCCCGTTTTCTCATAAACACTTTACACGCCCATGGCTTCAGTTCTTCATACACAGAAGTCCAGCTTTATGAACGGAATGCAGCAACAGCAAGATCAACAGTAACCAACAATTTTCTACCTGGAAGCTTCATTCAATACACAGCAGACAACATTGACCATAATGTGCGCACACTTGATGGCAAAAATACTTTTCATGGCATGGGAATCATCGCAAGTGTTACACCAAAAATCACCCACCAAACATTAGTGCGGAGAATGTCTGTTTCATCTGAGGACATTGCTCGGGTTGGCAAGATCAACATTATGCAGTACGTTGCCGCTAGTGGTGGTATGAAACAGTTGCAATTTCACTAGCTACCTAATGTTACAAATGACGATGACAAGCCAACCAATGTGAACTTGCTTTGGAAAGTCTCCCTGACAGTTAAACCCGTTTGGCCATCATGGTCAGGCTTTATGCAGGCGATTCACAAGGGAGACCACCCTGGTGTAGCATCAATCATATATCTTCCTATTATCAATCTGAACCCTAGTGACCTAACCTGTATATACTCAACACTGCACTTTGTGACTGACCATGCCAAGAGGTATAATGTCACACCCGTCCTGACATTTGACCAGCCACTGTGGTCGAAGGCCCTGTCCATTGTGGAAAACTCTCTAACTGACAGCAAACTAAGGAGGGTTGTTCTACGTTTGGGAGGTTTCCACACCCTTATGAGCTTCTTAGGATCTATTGGACATCTGATGACAGACAGTGTCTTAAAGGATATTCTTACACTCGTCTATGCTGAAAATACCACTCAGCATATCTTAGGCGGGAAGGCAGTTGCCCGGGCTTTGCGGGGACACTTTCTCATCGATGCAGCTTTGAATAACATCCTAGCATTGCAGTCATTTGGAGAAGATGAAAAGGACTGTGATGATATTTCTGTCACTATCCCAGAACTGAAAGAAGCAGGGGCTCTGTTTGATGCTTTACTGGCAGGGACAGCAACACTGGAAGATGTAGCATCTTCAGAGAATCTTCACACCATTGACAAGAACATTCAACAGTTTAAAAACAGTTTACAGGATGAACGAACTGCTCAGCTTTGGTTCCAGTATATGGAAATGGTGGACATAGTGCGTGATTTCCTTAAGTCTGAGAGGGTTGGAGACTGGGAGCTGCACTTAAGCACAATGCAGAAAATGTTACCATATCTCGCAAGTTCGGGCCATAATTTGTACACAAAGTCTCTTTACCTGTACTTACAGATTATGGCAAAGTTACCAGCATCCAGATGTCTATGACAAGTTCCTCCATGGCCTCCACGTTGTAAGACGATCAGATTGGTTTTGGGCGGGTCTATCAGCTGACCTGGTTATAGAACAGGTTCTCATGAGAAGTCTGAAGTCGACAGGAGGGTTGACGAGAGGAAGGGGAATGTCAGAGACACAGCGAGTGATATGGGCCTTGTCTAGCTCAGTCTGTGCTGAGATCAACCAAGCCTTGCAAAGGCTTACTAATACTATATACACAACAAGTGAACAACATAAGGACATGTCACATTCAAGGCAGGACTGTAGTGATTCTATGAAAATACTAAGTTACCTGAGAGACTGCAACCCCTTCAAAGTGAATGGACCTCTAATGAACATATCCAATGGCATCTCCGCTGACAGTGCAGTCAACGTAGATGAAGCAAAGGGCGTGGGACAATGGATTCTGGATGGCATGGTTGGACAGTCAGTTCTTGGGTTTGTCTTCAGGAAGAAGAATCAAGCTGTGGCACTTGGTAGCAAGTCATCAGTGAAGATAGATAACGAGACAGTGCCAATTAACCCACAGTTACTCTTTCAAAGGCTCATTATAACTGGTTCCCAAGCGGGTACCCTCATAGACACCTTTAAGTATGAACTGTGTAGCTACCCACCAGCTCTATTTGAAGGTCATGGCATCATGTTAGCTGCCAATAAGCCTGTCCTTGCAAAAGCAATGTTAGCGGAAGCTCCAGAAGATGAAAGTGGACCCTCTGACAACCACGGCTTGTAATTGATGGTGGAGCTCTCCTACACAGGATACCATGGCAAGTTGGTGAGACTTACAATGAAATCATCAATTACTATACTGTGTATGTGACTAAGAGGTATGGCAGAGCAACAGTGGTTTTTGATGGGTATTCTGCAAAGCCATCAACAAAGGATGCAGCCCATCAGCGGAGAACAAAAGGACGGTTGGGGAGAAAGGTTACATTCCATGGTGACGTGAGAGTGGTGATGTCAAAGCAAGAATTTCTCAGTAATGTGGAAAATAAGCAATGCTTCATTCACATGCTTGGTGAAGGGTTGGAACGCATTGGGTGTGATGTGAAACATGCTAGTGGTGATGCAGATGTCCTCATCGTTCAAACAACACTTGCAATGTCCCACAAAATGGATGCTGTTTTGGTGGGTGAAGACACAGTCCTACTCGTCCTCTTGGTCCACTACACCAATAGCGATGCACGCTTCAAGATGTTCTTTATTTCTGAGCCAAAACAGACCTCCAAACACCAAGTAAATTATGTGAACATTAATTATCTGTGTGTTGCATTGGGCAAATCAGTCTGCCAGAACATTCTGTTCATTCACGCAATTTTGGGTTGTGACACGACTTCAAGACTACAGGGTATCGGTAAAGGAGTAAGCTTTAAACTAATGAGGGAAAGCATCTTCTTTGCCAAACAGGCTGCAGTATTTAGTAACAGAACTTCTGGCCCAAAAGAGGTAGAACTTGCTTGTGAATGTGCATTGGTCACAATATACAAGGGTAGACAAATTGATACCCTTGATGACTTACAACATCAGAAATTCCAAGAAAAGATGACAGTGGGTAGAACATTCTTGGATCCACGTGAATTCCCACCTACATCAGCAGCAGCTAAGTTTCACAGCTACAGAGTGTTCCATCAAATTAAAAAATGGCAAGGACATGAACTTGATGCAGAAAAATGGGGGTGGAAAATATCTATAGGTGGACAAATGGTGCCAATCCAGACAGAACTGGCAGCAGCGCCTAAGTCTCTTCTAGACCTAGTAAGGTGCACATGCAAGTCTGGATGTAATTACAAGCGTTGTGGCTGCCGCAAACAGGACCTTCCCTGCACATTGGCCTGTGCAAACTGCAGGGGTGCTTGTTGCTAATTCTGAGCAGATTGATTTCACGAACTCCGAATCAGAGGAATTTGAGCCATGATTGTGGTAGTATAGAAATGGCAAAAGCCTAGATCAAGGACTTAATTATGTTTCATTTGATAGTTTGGCAATATAACCCAGTAAAAGATACCAGGTTCTTTCTTTTATCTCACATAATGTCTGAGTTATGCCTGTTTCATGAATTTCAAATTAAAAGGCAAATTAAATGAAAAATGGACTTTCAATAGCAAAATTCACCAACTTCCAACTGAAGGATTTTCCCTGATTTTTAATAAGTAGTTCAACATGCCCTAATGTACCAATAAAACAAATTTAATTTTTATTGCAATTAGTCTTGGGTCATCTTTCATATTTACTGGCCTATACTTGTCTGACGAGTGACAAAGCTACTGTTTTTGTAACCCACTCTCACACATACAAATTTACACCCCTATAATTATTAATACTTTGATATCATGATTTTATTGTAATTAGATATAATACATTCCTGGAGTGTGTGTGGGAGCTACGTATCAACCACATAAAGAGACAGTTGGGAATACACAACTCAAAAATTATGCATATGGTATGGACATTTCTTCCTGGCATCATAAAGAACGAACACAGAACATTTTCCTGCCCTTGTAAACAAAAATGAATTCCGAGTAGTGATGATTATCTATAAAATTAAATTATAGCTGAACCTACCACCGGAATATACAGTACATTTGTTGTGGTCGAGTGATGCATATTATATGAAATGAATATTTAAATATCAAAATAGGTGGGTTTAAATGCAGTAAGAAATTACTAATTTTTGAATTGCTTATTAACAGATATCTACAGTGTAATTGGTCCAGGACTTAGTCTGTATTGTAGTGACAGTTCGGGTTAGTAGTGATGTGGCTTAGAGTGATAAGTATAATGGTCTGGTGCGGCGGCGGCGGCAGCTGCTTGTTTGTTGTAGAGAGTGAAGAACTGAGCCTTAGCAGCCGCTACCTCGGGGGTGTCACGTACAGGCCCATGTAAGACACCTCCGTAACCATGGGCAGCTGCACCGTAGTATCCAGGACCACCAAAGGTATGAGCAGGACCATGAGAGGGACCACCATAGCCGTGGGGACCAGTGTAGTGAGAGGCACCGTACCGGAGTCCTCCGACATTGGCCAGCTGGTCATCATAGGCCTGGAAGAAGGCCTTACGAGCAGCCGCCACTTCGTAGGTGTCAGACACAGGGATAATCTTTCCACCGATGCCAGCGGGGACGGTGGCGGCTACGGGACCAGTCCACCTGGGCTGGTAGGCACCGGCATGACTGTAAGCTCCAGTGTGACCATATGCTCCGTAACCAATGTTGCCGGCCTGACAGGAGGCGAAACACACTCCAATCACTGCCAAAGCAATCTGTGAAAACATATAAATTAATTAGGATATCATAATTAAATGTCATGTACTGTTCTGTGGCCGCCTCCTTCTACAGTTGAAAAAATCATTAGAAGGACCCTATTAAGCACACAAATCATGGATTAGTAAAGAAGCATCTGTAATACACCAGATTGTATAATTTCGCTTCCAGAATAAAGTTTTACTAATTCTGAGTGAGTTCATGGGTCTTTACAGTAAATCTTAATGGTCAGTAGATAGTCGAATAACTGAACACGGAGAGAAATGTGCACATCTATAACTAATCAATCACCCAGTTAAGTTGACATAATTATAGAGTAACTTTAAGATATTTTTTTTTTATGTATATTATATTTGACTATCGTGATGCTAATGCAATGGCGTGCAATGAAGTTATCATATTCAGATTTTGCATATCAATAATTTTGATGAAAACATATTTTTTTCTTCTAATAAAAAGGTAACCTGATGAATAAATTTAATCTCACCAGTAAATGTTTCAAATGTTTTGCATTTACTGTTGAATATCACATACACTATACCCAAGAAGTTTAGTAATTGAACGTATGTAATGTAAATGATATTGTTCAGTAATTGTGAAAATACTATAGATTTAAGGATGTTTATCAGCTCAGAAGAATTATAAGATAAAGTATTAAGTTACCAAGTTCCTCATGATGGTGTGTGGTAAGTGAAGCAAGTGCCGAACTGTGGTGAGTGTCAGTTAACCCCAGGTATATATACTGTACTTACCCATGGCCTCCCTCACACCTCCTCTACTCCTCCCCTCAAGCAGGAGTCACACGAGCGATCTTTTTCGGCAATTTTTGGTCGTAAATTTCATGTAGGTAACCTTACAAGGCTATCTCTCATGAAGGTGGGATCTTTCCTTTTAAACAATGCTATTAGAAATAAATCTTTAGCATCCATAGATATATAAACCATAATTCCAATATTACGTTTTCTGTAATTATAAGATTTACAAACCTATTTTTGTTATTCTCAAGGTCACCGATACAGTCTCAGTATTTAGAAAATAATATTTCCCTTACTGTACATATAATTCTACATTTTCATGCCCGTCTTTCCGATTCCAACTTTCTCCTCTACCCTCCATATACATTCATACACATATCCATGTTTCTGTTTTTTTTTTCGTTCTTGTTAACAATCAAGCCACCCATCCATCTATCTCTCAACCGCGTCCAACTGAACCAATAGCTGTCTTGTTCTTAGTAGTCCTGTGGCTGCCATATTCCATTTGTTTTATCAATATAAAACCATGAATCAAACGGTGAATTATATGGATATCCACGTAGGTGTGCTCCAAATACATATCAATCGTGTTCCATAGAATAAACCTTACGTTGTAAACGTATGTCTTTCCGGTAATCCCGTATCCCTTTTTTCAGACAAGTTAAATGTTTGATAATATGATATGTCAAGGAAAGCTGCATCAAATACAATATAAATCTAGCGTCTATAGAACTAAACCATCTCTCTAACTGGCATTCATTATAGTGGTGCTGCAAATCAGATCTCAAACATTGTAATTTCATGAATAGAATGACAATTAACAAATTAGTTTACCTAAGGGTAAATTAGTGTAAAGTATGTTTGTCTGTGTGTGTGTGTGTGTGTGTGTGTGTGTGTGTGTGTGTGTGTGTGTGTGTTTGTGTGTGTGTGTGTGTATGTGTGTGTGTGTGTGAGAGTATTTAAATGCAGTGTTCTTCTCCGGTGTCTGCCCCTTTGAAGCCTGTCATGGGTGATATCTACCAACATAGTACAAGGACAAACTGTGTTTGCCACATTACCCATAATTGTACATGTATTTAAGTGGTTAGTGTTTCAGATTAGGAATTACCTGTCAGATTGAATTCCGGCCTGGTCAAATGTCTTGATTATCAGTAAGGGGTAGGTTGGTGCTAAAGAACTAAATATGATTATTATAATTAGACCAAAGATTTTGAACCACTAACCTCTATAACTAAAAAGCGACTAGAATAATTGAGCTAATATATCTATCATTTGGTAAGACATTTACAGCTTATATGCTTTATAAACTTATGAGAAACAGTGGCTAGGAATCACGAATTCTGACCTATTATCACCCTGCCCATTGAGATCAGACGTATGATGGCAGATTCACGGTCAGTAGCACCACTAACCACTACACCACTCTAGCACCATATTGATGTAGATGTGGTGGAGTGGTCTTATTACGGAACAGGTAACTCTCAACTCCCGTGGTTCAATTCCTAATATATAAAGGGATGATATTGGGAACAAATTCGTGGTATATTTAGTTTCAGTACATTACTACAAAGCCCACTGACACACCATGAATAAATACCCTTTGCTGTGTCCATTATAATAGCTATGTACGAATATTCTCATATTCAAAATATGTGAAGGAAGACAGTACCTTATGATTGAGAAGCTCAATAGGCGGCATAAGATTGTAAAGTTCGAGATTATGAGAAGAGGTGGCATAATAGTGGCATTGCAGCTTCGATAAATCAGTGCGCACCAAACCAAAGCTGAGAGAGACAGCTAGGCACAATACTTGAGGAAACCCAAAGTGCTTCTACATGGTTGCAAAACTCGTCCTCTCACTTATCACCTGGAGTAAGACCTCCAGGCTTTATGATGCTAAATGATCAAATCAAAAGGCTATTAAAGCCCATGCCTGAGGGGAGAGCTGGAACATAGAAAAAACAACATAACAGACAACCTTGCTTTGCAGAAGAAAGACCTCCCCCAAACCTCTTTAATAATTGTAATTGCTTAAATGGAGCTATTTTTCACTTTCAGTGGAGTTTTAGGCATTTTATTTTGTAGCTACAGTATATTGTGTTTTAATTTAATTACCATGTTACTGTTTTCGTTTGTTGCCGTTGTTGTTAAGCGGACATTTTAAAAGAGCTGCTATTTATTATATACTGTAATGTTACATATACACGTTTGTAACGAGTGTGTTCATTTGAGAATACATGTTCACCGTTGCGTGCATGTAATCTTGGAACGCTTTGTTGGATGCAATCACTATAATTAATACACGCTAATTTTCCTCTTCCTATTCAACCAAGCCCATAGTTCCATTTTGTTAATTGTAATGGTTATGCAACTTGTCGTTTACGAAACATTTTGCTTAACAGTTAATCAAATGTTTTACTTACTGACAATATTTCAAGTAACATACTTTACACAATTATAAACATTAGGATAGGAGACAATGATATGTCAAAATATTTAGACAAAGATCCCCATTCTCAGTTAGGTTAATGCGACCAAATTTTAGGTTTGAACCTTGGGTGTTCTGTAAGGCTTTAAAAGAGAGTGTTTTGGGCTACTATGTCCGTAAAATTGTAATCAATTGAAACTAATTACCAAATTAAATGTCTGTCTATCTCTCTATTGCCAGACGTCTTGATCCCTGAGGGAGTGACATTATCTGTATACAAATTGCAGCGCGAGAAGTAATATTGAGACATTCTACTAATAAAGAGTTATGGGTTTCAAGGCCTCCATTCTTTCATTAAGTATATACAATCACTAAAAGTTGACTAGTTCAAATATGAGGTACCCATAAAAGTAGCCATTATTTTGTGTGATAATCCAAGCAAAAGATTGAATATATTCATGTTAAATACTACCATCCCAATGAATTCGTACACGTATCACTAATGTGTTGTGTGTAAAGTAAATAGCACAGTAAGGGGCTTAATAGAAACTATTTTACATTTCCTTGTATGTATTCGATTTCCCCTTCAAACAAATTTCACGACTTTGTGGAACTTGTCACAAAAGGGACGTGTGCATGTGTGTGAAAGGAAAATTTTCTTTTCTTTGTGCACTCTTCCGTATAATCCCCAACGTTCTGAGGAAAGTTGTAAGGATTTGTTGTGATTTATATATTTATAACAAAGTTACCCAGGAAATTACCAATAATAAATATCCAGTTTATTTTGCATAGTGCAGTCTGATAGTAGCATCCTGTTCCCAAAAATATTTGAATAAAAGTGCCTACTTAAAGCTGGGGTAGGCTAATGTTTACGTCGCATATGCAGGAGGCAGCAGGATATAATTACACACTGATTGACTCCCAACCCCTTTATGCAGTGGCGGACATCAGAGATCCAGTAGACCAGTATCACATTTACTAACGATATCTACGACTTACTGTAGCTGATCAGACTGGTTACAGTCGACACTTACTGTACATTCAGCATGCACTAACACATATACAACGTCATAGGATTCGTTAATAAAAGCTTTACCCCACGTCCATTCACAAAGAACAAGTTCTAAGAGAAGGAAAGACACAACTAGGATTGGTTATGCTACAGTAATATGAACTGTCTATAAAATAAATTATTAAATGAGTAGCATTATACCATTAACCCTATTGCAATATATTAGGTGGCCAACTGGCCATCTTGAATGCTTTTTTTTATTTTTGAAGATATTCAAGGGTATCAGTCACACACTTGGGGAAAACCTTAAGGGAGCCCCCCCTCGCTTTTTTTCTCTTTCTCTCCCTCTCTCTTGGCTTGTATCCATTCGGCCCCATTCAGCCTACTGTTTTAAGACGTTTACCCCCATCCAGGTGTCAATATTTTCCTAGCGAGCGGAAGCGAGCCAGCATACACAAATTTGTGTTTTGACAGCAAGCTAAATCTGTAAATTTCTCGATAGAAAAATTTCTCCGGCGAAGCCGGATTTCTCCATAAAATGCTGGCTTGCTGTCGCTCGCCAGGAAGAAATCTACACCTGGATGGGGATATACGTCTTAAAACAGTTGGGTAAATTGGGCCGAATGGATACAAGCAAGGGAAAGAGAGAAAAGGAGAGAAAGATAAAACAAAAACGGTGACCCCCCTTAATCTAAACCCTTTAGATAATATAACTCCACAAATAATTTCTCTGTCCCATATTATTCCTGGTGTTTCTGTCAAAACTCTGGACTAGACAGACAACAGGCAAACTCCCGTATATTAACCCCTTCTGTTCCGGCGACGTCTTTTTAACTTCTGCTGGTTACTATTATATGATTTTATTCAGTTTAAAAAGGGCCTCCAGCAAATATCAGACTTCGAACTATCTTATCTAACCCTTTATACGACAAGAGATCCTTCTTAAACTGCATAAAATCGTCTAATATAGCCAGACTAAAACTAAAAAGACATCGCCGGTACAGAAGGGTTAAGGAGAGATTTTTAGTTGCTTCCTACACCCCAATCAAGCTTTAAAAGAATACCCCCAAGACTCCCCTCGATATAAATATGCACATTTTCAGTAGAAAATGTCCCTACCACAGGCCCATTCCTCCTAAATTATAGGCTCGCTATCGCTCACCAGGAAAAAAATCGACACCTACATGGCACGAAAGTTCTTAATATTGACAGAAATCGGGCGAAATGTCTTTAAATCACCCACTAACGGGACGAACGTCTTAACATCTCAAACCCAATGGGGCTAAACATCAGGGAGGAGGATACAAATATTACCCTTTGAGTAAAATTCCCCTTTAATTCAATTCATTGTCGTCGAACTTGGCGTTTGTGGATTACAAAAATCCATTAATGGTCCTGATAGAATGACAATATATTGCAATATAATTAAGATACAATATATTAATGATAAATATCTGTGAATGACGAGTGACAAAGCTATTGTTTTGTAAACCCACTCTCACACATACAATTATACAACCTTATAATTATTTTATTTTTAATATCATGATTTTATTGTAATTGGTGTAATACATTCCTGGAGTGTGCGTGGGAGCTAAGTATCAACCACTTAAAGAGACAGTTGGGAATACACAACTCTAAAATTACGTATTTGGTTTGGAAACTTCTTCCTGGCAACATAAAAGATAGAACATAGAACATTTCCCTGCCCATGTAACAAAAAGTGGAATTCCTAGTAGTGATAATTATCTATAAGTAGTATTAAATTATTGCTGAACCTACTATCGGAATATACATTTGTTGTGGTCGAGTGATGCATATTATATGTATTTTTAGTTATTCAAAGAACAACAATTGAAGAAAACGAATATTTAAATATCAAAATAGTTGGGTTTAAATGCACAAAGTCAGAAATAACTAATTTTTGAATTGCTTTATTAACAGATATCTACAGGTGTAATTGGTCCAGGAACATCAGTCTGTATCGTAGTGGCAGTTCGGTGTTAGTAGTTGATGGGTGGCTTAGAGTGATAAGTATAATGGTCTGGTGCGTGCAGGGCTCGGCGGCAGCTTGCTTGTTTGTTGTAGAGAGTGAAGACACTGAGCCTTAGCAGCCGCTACCTCACCGGGGGGGAGTTTTTTTGTTGCCACGCACGGGCCCATGTGAGACAACCTCCCGTAAACCATGGGCAGCTGCACCGTAGTATCCAGGACCACCAAAGGTATTAGCAGGACCATTATGACGGGACCACCATAGCCGCTGGGAGACCGCTGTAGTTAGAGGGCAGGAACCATACCGGAGTCCTCCGACCTGTGGCCAGCTGGTCATCATAGGCCTGGAAGAAAGGACCTTACGAGCCGCCGCCACTTCGTAAGGTGTGCGACACGGGGATAATCTTTCCAACCGATGCCAGCTGGGGACGGTGGTGGCTACGGGACCAGTCCACCTGGGCTGGTAGGGCACCGGCATGACCGAAGCTCCAGCGTGACCATATTGCTCCGTAACCAATGTTGTGCCGGCCTGACAGGAGGCGAAGCACCACTCCAATCACTCGCCCAAAGCCATCTGTGAACAACTATATTAAACTTTAAAAATAACTAATGACTAAAGGTTGTATTGAAAAAAAACGCCTTACAGACTTTCAACTGGCTAAGTACCGAATAAAAAAAAACAAGTTCACTGTATTCTATAACAAAATAAAAAAATAATTAATAATTATTGATTTAAAGCATATAAAGTAAAATATTCAGTGTCGTCCAAGCATGGGTTATATATCCGGAACACTGGCATTGATCTCCCCTTTCATGAAGGGGGTCCCCTTTCAGGAGGGGGGCCCCCCCCCATCTCCTAGTTTATACCCAGGGAATTATTTAATTTATGATAAACATAATTAGTTTTCAGAAGTGAAGCAATATAAGTAATATTCCCTTTATAACACCGTTTGCAACTTCAAATAATTTGATGTTAATTTTTTTTTTCAACATAGGAAACGACCAAAGGCAATCTTGGATGAAGCAAATTACGATTCTCAAAGTGGTCTGCAGATATTACCGTCCATATGTTAGGTAAATAAAAAAAGCAACGCGGCAATGACCAAAAATACCCAAACAATGTGGGCTGTACAATTATGTTATTGCCTAATTTTATTTTATTAATTGTACAGTAGTGAACATTAATTAAAATACCACACTTATTCTAAAATACAAAACTTATTCGAAGCGGTTTCGGGTTGGAATTGAATCTCCTTACTAATCTCTTACTGAGCATTTGCATTTCAGTAGATTCGTTTAATAAGTTCGAGATTTCAAAATCGCATCAGAATTAATTAACCACTACTGTACATGGTCAT